>JAZGTN010000026.1:3455000-3920000 GCA_037783415.1 Leptasterias polaris
AGCATGTTAAGAAACTATAGCTTCACACCATCATTTATGTCATGTTCTCCATATTCAATAGCAATAACCTATGGTTATTTCGATTATACAAAAAGGGGATATACTAATTTGCTCTTCTAACTTTGATGTATATATTTTGTCAAACTTATTTATATGTTTTCAAGGAGCTGTGTTGCATAAAATCATTCAGTATAATTTGTACAGTAATTCAAATCATAAAAGAACTTTTAAAACAGAAAAAAGGTATATATGCAAAAGGCATGAATATAAGGAAGTGAAAGAAATGATGAGCCAAATAAATTAAAGAAATTACAATCACCAGAATACTGTAAAAATAAAATTCACTAAAAATGAATTCATGGATAAGATCTTAGCCCCCCAATAAAAACTGACTACACAAGGAAACATCAAAATAAGTGAAGCATTTGTGTAACTACAAGGACTGTCTGATGATTTTAAAGTGTGTTGTCAGACAGCTCAACTTAATAGTTTACAAACACCAGTTGTGCCTGATGCTTCATGGTGGCCATTGCCTCCATGCCCCTGGCATTGCCTCCATGCCCCTGGCATTGCCTCGATGCCCCTGGCATTGCCTTGATGACCCTGGCATTGCCTTGATGCCCCTGGCATTGCCTTGGTGCCCCTGGTATTGCCTTGGTGCCCCTGGCATTGCCTTGGTGCCCCTTGAATTGTTCCACTACTCCACCCTAGCAGTTTATATTTCCTTCAAAAGGAAAAAACTACCTTACCCTTACAAGAACCACATATCAAGCAAATCAAGAAACCTTATTTACCGTGATATGAGGGAGACCTTTTAAACCAGTGACATCTGACAGTTTGTTGTAGGAGAGGTTGACTTCATTCAGCTGTGAATTCAAACATACAAAAAATGAAAGTTGCAAATGTGTCAAGGATAGATTGTCATCTTCCACTGCCCAAGCTAACAGACGCCCTGCACAGGGCACCAACACTGAGATCAAACAACAGAATCGTACATGTTTGTATGTGATACGCGCAATTCTCAGCCAAAGATGGACATCTTCTGACACCAGTGCGGGCACTGTTAGAGCTTGCAACGACACATGCAAGGGATCTATTATTTGGGGAAAAAAGAATATGTAGCATATTTATAAATCTATTGGGGTTTATTTGGAGGTTTAATATAGACTATCAAAATCGCTCTTTTACCTACCTTTTTACATCTGCTCAGGTCACCAACAGATTTGAGATCATTATGTGTTGCATGTAATTCCTCCAATGTTGATAAACAGTTTAAACCCTTGAAACCAGAGGTGAAATATAAAAAAATGTAGCAACCATTAAATGCCGACAAAGTTGTAAATATTTGTAAAAGCTCAAATCTGATCAGGCATTGTGACGGAGTAGATATAGAGTAACAACAGCAGTATGAGATACAGTACAAAGCAATACAGGATCAGGCAGCAGGACTGTCAACAACAAATTACCAACTTAAATATTTGCACCAAAAGCGGCACAGAACACGGCCGTTCCGCAGTATTAAAATGTGCACGCCCTCAGTGTTCACGCTGCGTCCAGTTCATTCTGACAAGTTACGCGCGCGCGACATTTGCAAGTTTATGTTTACACCTGAAAAAGGTCACGTTTTGTGATTTGCATATCACCATTTCCTTAAATTTCATTGGTCGCAGGAATGTTTTGAATAAAAATAGTGATAATTCTCATGAATATTCATCTGATTAATCCTTACTTGGATCTCCGAGGTCAATTCAGCCATGTGAGCTGCAATCCAGGGGCCACTGCGTACGGGGTGTCATGGTGTCGTCGTTTTACTATTTTGGCGTGCGAATGACGTGCAAAAGAGTGTTATTTTATGGAAATAAGAGTTTTCATCAACAAAATCTGACCACAGATGTTTAAAAGAAGCATACTCCAAGCCAATCAGGATAAAAGAAGGTAAAAGACAGCGGGATGATTTGTGATATTAGAGATTTTGTTTGGTTATTTTCCAACGTGTGAAAAATGATCTTTCGTTTATTATGTACATTCAATACACTATAATATACAGAGGCTACGTAGAGTTTGCATACGTTCATTTTGTACATCGTTGTGTCAGTGTCGGGATATTTTCATGACTGATTTCAAACTAGCCTAGGCCCTATGATTTAAGTTGTTAGGCCTACTGCATCTGTGTTTTCAAAACAATTTTTTACTAGGGTATATATTATAGGCCTACTTTTTTGAATGAAAACTGGAAAAAATGTCATTCTACATGTACATACAATCCTCCGATCCATCATGCCAACCCAAATGCAAATAATAATATACTAAATCGTGATTTGATTCTGGTCCCTGGGTGTCTGGAATAACACGTTTCTTGAAGTGAACTGTTACGTCCTGTGGTGGTATGGCTTAATTAATGGACATTATGTTTTTTTATTGGGATTGCTGATAATTAAACATTTTCTTATTTTCTCGAAATTACACAGCCACTGTCGAACTCGAACCCTGCCAGTGCCAGCTTACCAAAGCAGAGAGGACTATAAGTAGGCCTACATGTGAAGGTGAGTGACTATTCCAAGTAAAATTGTAATGCTACACTAGTCCGACTTGTATTTTCATTTTGAAGCCTTTAAACTCAGCTGTGCTATTCATAATTTTGGAAATTAAAAGTCTTGCTGTGCATGTACCCCCCCCCCCCCCTTTGGCAAATTTGCATGCATATTATTTACACTATCTTGTCATCATGTATCATTCAGCTGTTGAAAACAATTGTTTAAGTTTGATGTGATCATGATATGATGTATTTGCACACAAAATATTATAGCGTAGTAAATTAATACCCAACTTGAACCTTGCTTAAAAACAATATTTGTGTTATTCTTCTATTTTTGCTTTTTTTCTACATGTGATGACTTTGGCTTGTACTTCTGGAGTGGTTGACAAGTGGTGACGTCGCATTGTTGTCATGAGACGCTGTAAGGCGTCTCGCATTCCCTGTACAACACGACCTGTCCTGTTGAACTCGGTGTGTATGAGCTCGCCTCCTTGCTCATTGAGGAGGCCAAACCCAACACCAAACCTGGACAGCTGTTCAACGGCGTGGTTCTCCAATAAGTGCATCTTTGGTGTGATGCTGGATTCAGGGAAACTCTCTCGGTAAGATGCCATGAAGACCTTGATACACATATCTGCAAAAAAACCAAAAACATCATTACTCTGGACTGGTATTAACATTGGTACTTCACAACAAAAATTAAATGGAGTTGAGTAATTACCAATGCGGTTCAAGTCATCTGGTGATAATGCCCTCCTATGGTTTATCGCAAAGTGTGCATCGGCAAATTTTAGGAAAATATCCTCGAAAGTAGACCCCAATTTAGCTGCTTCTCTGATGAGTTCTTGCTGATGTTTCAGTGGAATGTCATCGTTGGATACACTTTGAAGGATTCTGCGGGGTTCATGTGTTAGGTCAGAGATGACTCGAATCTGGAAGGATATAACATGAAAGGTTCAACTTTGTCAATCCCAGCTGTACACAGCAAGTGTAGTAGAATACATGTATCAGTTTGTATGCTACACTATGTGGTAGATTTTACCTGGCAACATTTGTGTACGTGATTACCAACAAAAGCTTTTCCATGGTAAGCTTGCCGCACAAACAATGGCTGTAAAGATGAGATGTAAAAAATGGATTGTCATAATTTGTGTTAGTATAAAACAGCATCATTGAATACAAAATGTACTATTTGTAAATTTGTAAATTTTGACTTAGTAATGTTTAAATGTGTTTACGTTTGGGTGTTTGTGTTGGCATTAAGCAGAAATTATGTGTTTGATGTTCTATTTCAGAAGCTAAATCCTAACCATCAATATTTTTATTATTATGAAAATGTTTATTAAGTACATAATTTATTGATGGCTGTGGTATGCGAATGATGTAAATTTGACTTGTACACTTGTAAAAAGTATTTAAAGAAAATAATAATTAATAACAATGCAAGTTGTTTTACAATACATACCCGGCCTGGTGTTTTCAAGCGCACATCGTTTCCCTTGTGTGCACTAAGCTTTAACCAAGTCCAGCGATCACTGACTTCTTCAATTTCTGCTGGGATAGGTGTGCCTCTGCTGTGTTCCACTGCAACTTGCTTGAGAAGGTTTGCAGCCTTTATAATCTCATCTCTGTGTATTTTAACTGTGCTTGTCTCGGGATATGTTTGGATGGGGTTTGCTGATTTTGAACACAAGTCACAGTTACATGATGGTGTTTTATCCTTTTCTGGACAAACATGGTCAGCCATTTTGGACAGTTTACCTATTGTTCCGCATACTGTGCAAACTGTTGTCAATGTGCTAAGCTGAAGCCTCAAAATTCGGGGTGATGATGTGACGTTGTCATGATTCACACTAACTTGACATACAGGGCAGGGAACGGTGTGACTGCCTCGAAAAACGAACCACTGCTCTAAACATGAAGAACAGTAGTTGTGTTCGCATTGAGTTTGCACAGAAGGGGAGCTCAGGATACACTGGCATATTGCACATATGAAAATTGTCTCCACTGCCTTCTCTGTGCCAAGAATGTCGAGATTTGGGGGAACTGTGTACGCAGAATCATTAGTTGCAAAGTTAAACAAATAACTTTTCTCACAGTCCTGTTTGTTGAGGCTCGGTGGATTAATGTTCGGAAGACCTTTTCCAGTACGATTTCTCTTAACAGGGCGACCCCCCTTAAGTACTTTTCTGTACTGCTCACATGTGGTGCATGTTCCAGATCTTGAGTGAGTCGGCCATTCGTCAGTAGTTTTTTGTGTAGCAGATGAATATTCAAATTCCCTAGTTTGTTGTTTACAATGTGTCAAATTACGCACACACCTCCAGCATAATTTATTCGGATGCCTTGTTGAATCATCGAGCCAGATATTTATACTGTACAGTATTTCTAATTCCTTTCTGTATTGTGCACAATCCACTGCCACATATGAATTATTTGTATTTAATTTTGTGCACACAACTTATCAAGTGCTAATTGATGAAACTGCAATGTATTCATATCTGGAAAACTTCCTGTAAAGATGTCATCGTTGCAATAAAGTGTTTACCTTGAAACAGTGAATCACAGTAGTATTGCAGTCTGTTTGTTCAACACATCTTTATTTGAGAGTCTGTGTTTGACGATCGCGATACGAACGTAAACAACATACTGAGTAGTAGTCATAGAGCTATGGTAGTAGTACATAGATCTTTTTACTACACTAATCTACGTTTTGCATCCCGCGCGCTATTGACGTGTTGGCTGTGGAGGTGCGCGGTGCACGTCTGCGACTGTGTGTACATTTTAATAGGAGTTTTACGTGATTTTTTGTTCATCTCCGTGAAAAACACACTCTTAAAAATCTATTTCTTGTAAATATGCCCGCTGTCTTGTTTTATTCGTTTGGGCTTTAGGGAAAACAAGTATATTTTTTTCAAGAAATTGGCTCCACTTTATCGGGAAAACCCAGAATTTTTATTTTGGGACATTTTAGAATCAACAGTTTCTCACTATCTTCGGGAATTCACGTCCAGTTACCAGGGTGGAAAAACCCTCATATTTTATATTTTTCCTCACACATTATTACTCTCAATAAATAAAAGTGATCGATTGAAAGTGTTTATGATAAATTATGAACAAATAACTCGAAAATCAATTGGTTATGTATGGACAATTCAATGTAATTATCGTTTTTTTATTCAACGTTAACGTTGAGCCTCCGCCATTTTGGAAACGGATTGTTGTTTCATTACTGGAGGAAACGTTTGTTCGTTGCGAAATCTTTTAATGCGCTGTGTTAATGGGCTTGATACGGCCGTGAGAAGCAGAAGGATGAGGTTACAATCAATTGCAATAACACCAAACACAAGCAGCAGCAGCAACATTAGTAGCACCAGCAGCAACATAATCAGCAACAGCAGCATCAGCAACATAATCAGCAACAGCAACATTAGCAGCAGCAACATTAGCAGCAGCAACATTAGCAGCAGCAACATTAGCAGCAGCAACATTAGCAGCAGCAACATTAGCAGCAGCAAAAGCAGCAGCAGCAACATTAGCAGCAGCAACAGCAGCAGCAGCAGCAGCAGCAACATTAGCAGCAGCAACAGCAACAGCAGCAACATTAACAGCAGCAACAGCAGCAACAGCAGCAGCAGCAACATTAGCAGCAGCAAAAGCAACAGCAGCAACATTAGCAGCAGCAACAGCAGCAACAGCAGCAGCAGCAACATTAGCAGCAGCAAAAGCAGCAGCAGCAACATTAGCAGCAGCAACAGCAGCAACAGCAGCAGCAGCAACATTAGCAGCAGCAACAGCAACAGCAGCAACATTAGCAGCAGCAACAGCAGCAACAGCAGCAGCAGCAACATTAGCAGCAGCAAAAGCAGCAGCAGCAACATTAGCAGCAGCAACAGCAGCAGCAGCAGCAGCAACATTAGCAGCAGCAACAGCAGCAGCAGCAACATTAGCAGCAGCAACAGCAGCAGCAGCAACAGCAGCAGCAGCAACATTAGCAGCAGCAACATTAGCAGCAGCAACAGCAGCAGCAGCAACATAATCAGCAACAGCAGCAGCAGCAGCAACATTAGCAGCAACAGCAGCAGCAGCAACAGCAGCAGCAGCAACAGCAGCAGCAGCAACATTAGCAGCAGCAACAGCAGTGACAGCCCAGCAGCAACAGCGTTAACACCAACATAGAATGACTTACAGTGAGGTTGTCAATCCTATTGCTACTGATATCCAGAAATGTAAGCTGAGAGCAAGATGCAATTTCTCTAGATTCCAATTTCTTCAGGTGATTACTGTCCAATCTTAACACCTTTAACTTCTTCAGACAAGATAAGCATCGTCCTGTGTGAACAATATATCAAAAGAGTCCTACAGTTAGAGGCAAAACATCATTGACATTATCTTTATCCCAAAAGATTTGCAGTAAATCTACTGGACCTTGCCCAAAATACCAAAGTTATTGACTCTGGCCTAAATTTTGAACCATGCCCTGGTCTAAGCTTTGGTGACACTTGACTGTTTTTCTAACCACAGTATTTTGAATGGGCACTATCGTCATGACCAAAGCAGGCCTGTGGCTGTCTCTGGAATAATGAACTTTCACCAGTTACTGTGGCTGTCTCTGGAATAATGAACTTTCACCAGTTACTGTGGCTGTCTCTGGAATAATGAACTTTCACCAGTTACTGCTGCGCGCACACTCCATAGATATGCTACGGAGGGAGAATGTACGCATGCAATAACTGGGTGAGAGTTCATAATTCCATGTGCATCCACAGACTTGCTTTGATCATGACGATAGAAGAGCCCTCTGCAAGATGCAAACGGCCTTGCCCTCTCAAAGATGGAATCCAGACCTGTTTAAACTCAATTTTTGAAGAAAATCTCATTATTTTGCTCCTTCTCTTTGAAGATATGCTTTTTGAGATATTGGTTACATGCATCTAAAAAGAAAATTCAGGAGCTGGTGATGTTTAGAGAGTTTGTTGTAATCTGATGACTTACCTATGTTGTTTATTCTGTTGTGCTGAAGTTGCAGTGTGTGCAGTTCAACTAAGCTGTAATAATAAACAATAACTGGATTTATTATACAGTGCCAAAATCCCCCCCCCCAAAAAACAAAACAAAAAACAAAACAAAAAAACATTATAATATTAAATATTTGTGCATATGCCCTGCAGTATGCACAAAATACTGCAAATTATAACTGCCGGTAAATGGCTGCAGAAATATATATACTGTTTTTAACTAAAGCAATTTTTACCATAAAATTGACAAAAGAACTGGCTGATGCATCTTCAAGTTGATTATTTCAAGAATATTTTGTTGTGTCAGTGCAAAAGTGTTGCATCTCGATTTTGCAAAAAACGTATCTCACACGAAAATGCATTTTGCAAAAATGATGTATCTCGGGACATACTTGTTTTGTATGTTCATCCGGGCTACTTTAAGCAAGACATGACGTTTTGATAACTTTAAACTCACAAGTAACATTATTGCTATTTTATGAGATACAATGTCTTTGCACTGACAATGTTAAAAGACATACCTCTCTAAGTTATTGACTTCTGTTATTTGATTTCCATACAGTTTCAACTCTCGTAAACCCTGTTGGGAAAAACAAAATGGTACACTAAAGTAAATGATTTGATCTAATTCCCACGTTGGGCATTCAAACAAAAGAAAACAAAACTTCCAGATATATAGCAGAAATATTTAACTTTGCTGTAATAATAATAATAATAATTTGGGAGGCTAATCATCCTTACTGGCAGCTAAGAGCTGAATTGCGAAGGACGCGGCTACAACGTGTTCGAGAAGCAGGCATGCAAGGGCGCCTTTGGCAGCCAGCCACATCAACCCATTATGACCACGGAGCACAGCCAGAGATCGAAAGTGTTTGATTTTTTCCGAGGGAGGAAAACCGGATGGTCTGGAAAACCCTCGTGGCACAGCAGAGAACCAACGCACAACTCAACTCACATATGGCCCTGGCCGGGTATCGAACCTGGGTCACCTTGGTGAGATGCCATGTGATAATTTATGTCAACAAAACACTGTAGCAATATCAGTCAGCTTAATTTTGAAACCTACTAATCTTTGGATTGTCTTTCCACAATACAAAGTCTTAACTCTAATTTATCTTACCTTATTTTGATGGAGATTCTTAATCTGTTTGATGTTATTACATGACAAATCCAGCAAACGAAGGTTGGTAAACTGCAGCACAAAACAAATTCAGTAAGTTTACAAAATATAGATTTAAATGCAGAGAGCAACCATGACATAACATCTCATCATGATCACTATACAAGGCTTTTAGGGGCGCTAGGTGGCAGCAGATTTACCAGTTGAATTTATTGTTTCTTTATCATTTGTGCATGGTCAAAATTACATTCACAACTGAAAATTACCTTGTCTGCTGCCACCTAGCACCCCAATGTTGCCAACTCATAAGTTCTTTCTGTTTTTGTTTGTAGAAAATATTATTATCAAATAACAAACCACAAGGGAAACTGACTGGGTAAATTTTAAATGATTTTGGGTTGAACAAGGAAAAATTGACTAGAGCGGGATTTGAACCAACGACCTCTGGATTGACGTGCCGGCGCTCTACCAACTGAGCTATCTAGCCCTATGATGGCGGTCTCCCTATTTTGTCAAAAATGAAACTCCACACCTGCAGTATATTGAACAAATTTAACAGAATAAGTTTACCTTTTCTAGATTTGGCACTGGGCTGACATTTGATGCGTGTAAATTCACTTCATAGACATCCTCGAAACTGCCCTCTTGACTTAACTTAAGCTGCCAAAATAAGGAACATTGAATAAGAGTTTGAGTTCAAACTTAAAATGGTACATAACAAACACATAGTATATCTTTGTCGAGCCTTAATCCAAAGCAAAGCCCCTTCCACCAACTCTGCCATGTCACAACTGCTCACGCAGGTGTGAGAATTATTAGTGGTTTAGAATTATTTCTGACAAAAAGGTCTGAAACCTTTTATTATTATTAAACTTCTCAACTACAGTAACTCAACTACAAGTCTGATTTGTACGTACAATATCTTGTGGCGACAATAATTGAGATTTTGAGCTGGGCATTGCAGATATGTCTTCTTGTGATGGAACGTCGGTGAATCTCACATCTTGACCGCTATCTTCAGGCTCCTTATCTCCTCCATTAAACCTCCTATCGTTAACATGAAGAAAAAACATGGCCACCGCTAAATTACTTTATCGCATGAGATCGTTTTATCAACTAATTTAAGAAAGTAACTTACCAGTACAACGTGGGTCATTTGTTTGGAGACTCTTCCTTCGACTGCGTTTATAGTGATGAGTAATGTGATGAATATTATTTTAACAAATTTTTATTTTTGTGGATAAATAACAGTTCTCTGTTTTTATTCATAGAATGCATGTCTTTTGACCCCATTGAATCCAGTGAATATGTTATGACAAAGCCATAGTGTAACAAAAAACAACACACACACACTATCCACATTATATCATCAGATCGCAGTACAAATATCCACATCGGGTCGACAAAGGTTGGAGGTTGTACTGTGTGTTACTGTAGTATTTGTGCTTACTTTTTTAAGTAGCAAGCTTTTGTTGGCCATCACCAGGGCCACTCCACTGAACTTTGTTGTTGGATTGGAGGAAGAAGACCTGTGGTTTGGCCCCATCCTCCCTAGAACTACGTATGATATATAGTTTGTTGAGCTATCTTCATGATGATAGTGAAACAAACCTACTAAAGAGTCATGTTAAAGGATTAGGCCCTGCAAACTAACTACTGTACTAACATGACTAAGTACTAAAAATAGTGCGAGTGAAACGTAGGTCAATTGTAAACATCTGTGTTTATCAATCAATTAACATATGATGAACTGTTCTTACTATAGACCATGTGACCTGTGACATCACATGTTTACAAAAGAGCCACAGAGCCTGGAGCTGGACTTCCTGCAGGCACAGTTTGTACGCAGCTCAATGGAAGAAAACAATAAATCTTGTATTGTATGGAGATTGCACTGTCTGATTTTTCTCAACTTTTGATATGAAGAATTTCAAGAAAGGGGGGACATTTCAAAAGCTGTACAGCAGTTGCTTTTTTAACTTTTGAATTTATGTGAAAGTTATGACACAAAATGTAAATTTTCCCATCTGGCCTGGCTGTGTAGTATCTTGCCCGTTAGGAAATGCATTATTAGAATAGAATGTAAAATTGTAAGACAAGGTCAGGTGACGGTCACCGTCAACATTTCTGTAAACAAAGGTAAATGGTCTCGCTGGTCTATTTTTGATTTAGCATGATATTGATAAAGTCAATATTTGAATCAATAATGCTATTATTGCACAGCAAGCCAGTACCTTTGATGAGTAGCCACATTGCCACCGCTACTCCCAACACGACGTCCTGCTACTTTGGTCAGTGACGGGGAGTTAGCGATCTGTTGCCGCCGTGACAGAGCGCTGTTTCTCGGTCGGACTTCACCCGAAGCTGAGCCTGCTGAACTCGCAGCCGGTGACACTTTACCATGTCGAGATCGAGAGACCTGGTGTGTCTTTGAAGGAGTAGACTTTATTCTGCTGTTTTTCGATGCTTTCTCGGCTTGCAAAGTCGTCATTCTCGAATATTTATCAGTAGAAAATCTTTCAAATACCATTCAAATTACCACCGATTTGGAGGGGATTTGCCGTTGTTAACAAACATTCGAGGATGCTGCCATTTTTATTAACATGTCGCTTGAGGGCGCTCAATTTAACATACCAAAAGGGTGGGCGGGGTGTTAGGTAGTGGGGCGGGGTGAACTAAAAGAAACGACTATTATCGATATTTTTAAAAAAGAATAATTAATTATCAACTTTATTTTAAACAAAAAAGCCGTGTTAGACTGCTAGACACTTAAAAACTAACTAATTACATTTTTTTAATATGCATTTAAGCTTTCACAGCAACTAAGTTTTACTCCATCACAGATATCTGATGAAGTAGTTGTTGCAACGAAAGCCTGCAATTTATTTTATGTAATTAGTTAGTTTTTAAGTTAATTAATTTTGAAGATTTCATAATGAAAAGTCGAAATGGTCCTTGGAACAATGACAATCCCTTTAAATTCATATTAAAGTTGTACTTTTGTTAATTACGGAATTAATAAGGCCTCTTATTTTGAAAATGTTGTTTTCTGAAACCTTTTTTAATGGATTTAACTGTACCTCTAATAGTGGTAGCCTCCCACTGTACCCCAACGCTCGAACAGGTACCAACATCCACACCATCCAAGATATAATATTAAAAATCTTGCTTTATTTTGTCGTTTCTCAATAATTTGTACATCTAAGTGACTTCTTCAATTGTCTAGGATTATGTAGATAAGTCACTCATTCATTTATTGTGTCCCTCTACTCGAGGTTAAGGGTTTTAAGGATTATGTAGCTGTGAATTTCTCAAATAATGATATTAATGATTATTCAGATCAGACATTTTCACGGGGGAAAGCAGCGGAGGTAAAAACATAAATCGGGGGGTTTGTGCTTTTTCGATATCTTGGAGGGGTGGGGTAAAATTGTTAGGGGGTGAGGTTGTGCGGGGGGGGGGGGGGGGGGCTTTAGCGCAAGCCGAATGTATGCTGGTAGCGCCCATAGGGAAATCTTACCCCCCGGAGATTCTGTCCTCAATGGGAAACTATATACACAGGGCGCCCTACTAATACTATTGACGTCATGTCACTCCGTCCGTCGTGTGCAAAGTATATCCTCAGCCCATTATCATGAAGCTATTGTATTTAGCAAATTTCTTAGCCGAGCAAAAAACTAGTTGTAAACCAGTGAAAACATTGGATACTTCGTGAAACATTTGCTGGTTATACCTGTTTCAGGAAATCAAGCTTTCTGCAAGCCGTTGTGCGTGCGTTCCTGCTTCAGTAACGTTTCCACCATTCTGCGTCATAGGGGATTCCCCAACAATGTCCCGCCCCCATGTGTGTCCCATACTAGTACATCACGAGCTGAACAAAGTTTATTCAAAAGAGGGTGATATTACGAAAAGCATTTTTCTTTTGACAAAAAACATTTAATTCTGAGAAGATCTATATTGTCTTTGAAGATCATAGCCAAGTTGCATAAACCATCAGAGAAACTCTAGTCTTGGTCACTCTCTCGTTTCCATACCCGACTTTGCCTCTGCGCCCGTTGGGAGCAGTTGCGGTCCGGTACCGGCGGCCCAAACCTCAGTAATCTTTGGAGCCAGTTTATATAAAGTAGGCGTGGTTTACAGTGGAAATACGTCACTGACTTACGAACGTGATTTATCGAGATTTCGGTGGTTGGTTTGGTATTGTTTCTGTCAGTTTAGTGTGAGACTGAGAGCGATCTCATGGCGCAGCGGCTTCGTACGATGGGTTCACCGAAGGGGGGCCTAGCAGGGGAGCCTTTAATCAAAGAGCAGACCATCTACGGAGATAGTGACGATGAAGATTCTATCAGAAAGGTTGGTGTATGGGTGATTGTTTGCGACTTAAGTGAACGATGTTGGGGTTTTAACCCGAATGATCACTACGAAAACTGGGGTGTTAAAATTTACACCATTGGTGAATTGTCACATACCGAAGAGAGAATCAAAATTAACATTAATGATGTTAAAATCAAACGTAATTGTTTTGGCGGATTGAGTGTTATTTTAACACCTTAGATATGACAACACCCATCGTGTCAATTTTAACACCCCAGTTTTTGCAGTATAAAAAGTAAACCCACAAAAACTTTAATTGCGAAAGGTTATCCGGGGAACAGAGATTTCCACAGATGTTTTGTTGAATTGGGCTATGCCACACAACTTAACTGCTACTTAACATTTAGACTTGATTTAGTTTTCAACTACGATGTTATACAAACGATTTTTGTTGACCATCCATAACACAATTATTGAAATTTTGTTTCGGGGTAGGGTTGAGATAATTTGACAGTTTATTATGTTCACAAATGTCGAGTGATAAAAGTATTAATTATTAAGCATTCTTTTTGTTTGAAACTCATGTGATCTTTGCGCTGAGCCAGTAGGGCACTCTTGTAGTCCATATTTCATATTTCAATCTTTTCTCAAATGAAACACTGCAATCCAACTTTGGCCATTTAACCAAATGTACAGCTTTTACGAAGATCTTTTGATTTACTTTCAACATACATGTTGTGTGAAAGCCATTGAAAGTTAGACTAGTGATTTTTTGTCAGCACCCGATTGGCATTTTGGTCCGTATGCAAACTTGTTAGTTTTCATTAGTTTAAAAACAAGGCGAACAAGAATTACGAAAAAGTCACCAAAGGTTGTCTGACAATAATTATATTGGAGCCAGGTCCTCATTTTCTCCACCAGCAAATGCGTCTACTTTTTACCTGGACTACCACTGTAGAATCTACAGTTTGAAAACGAAGCAACATGTCATCAATTTTAAGGGGATGGGTTGACGAGAAACAATACACTTTCCTTGGCCACGTGTCTTTGTTAGGAACTCAGATCTTCAACTAAAGCCGTTTTCTAATTAACGGATCCAGCTGGATCACCAAATTAACATGCGTTGAAGCATAGGCTGCATTCGCCATCTTGTTTTCATTCCATTTAAATTAACGGCTGGAATAGTCTGGATCTTTTGTTCGGTTCACTTAGGCCGTGTCCAAATCAAGTGAGTTGGCGGCAACGGAAACATGCATGAAGTCTTTTCAGCGACCATGGCCAAGGGCAAGGCAAACAATTCAGACATGGCCTAAGACTCGGCATTGACTGTCCCATATTTGATTTGAAATAATCCCTTATCAGCATGCCTGCCAAATCCGGATATAATGACAACATGTTTTGTTACTGTTCACCTAACAACTTATAATGACTAATCCAAAACGAATGATGCCATACCCTAAATGGTTTTAAACATGATGTTGTCATATGACTTTGCATCTAGAAAATAAATTTCCGACGAGTTAAACTTTGCGGTGGTGCCTTTAAGAGTTGTTACAAACAACATTATTCACTTCATTCAAAACAACTATTGATGTTTGACTTTATAGATGGCTGATTGTTGACAATAACTATTATTTATATTTACGTTGAAGTACTGTACAATGTTTGGATGCATGGTTGACTTGGCAAGACTACACCGGTGGAAAACACAATCTATTTTGCATGCATAAAAGTGGACAATATTACTATTAGTCATAATTTATGAGTGGGTTTCACAAAACCAATTTCACAGAGACAAGATGCTGTGACCAAACTTTTTTTTGAGGGGAGGCCCATTTTTTAACAAACCCAACTATATAGAACATTATTATAGTCTCGTTTGAACTCGCGTCCTGACTGTAGACCATGCAAGTCTCGTTTCAATTATATTTGAGAGAGGCCCCATTTTGAATAAGTCCCAGTGTCGACCATTGAAATCTCGCTCAACTCTTTCGGGGAGAGGCACATCTTTGAATGATGGTGATATAATGGTTTAAGTGTTATTATAATTATTGTATGATGTAGAATTGTTTTCCCGTCTTTCGCAGATTCAAGAAGATGGACTGAACTTTTGGCAGACGTTTTTTGTTCTCGCTTCAATATTCTCAGGTTTTGGAACAACTGCGGTGATACAAGTTGTTGCATACACAGGTATAACAACATATATCGATATTGTTATTGGATATTAACGCAGGATCTTGTCCCAACAGTTACCGGTACTCTCATGCCCCACCTCAGTTGAACCCACTTAAGATATTCACTGAATTCAACTGACGTCAACACCCTCGATTATTCTTGTTGCGACATTTTGGGAGCCATGTGTGTTTATACATGAACATTGACTTGCAAAAAAGCACATGCATGGAGGGCAGACTTTAGCCATGTGTGACGGCAGTGTAAGAGGTCTACTACTAGTATAGACCTCTACACTGACGTCACAAGTAGACCCCTTACACTGACGTCACAAGAGTAGACCTCTTACACTGACGTCACAAGAAAACCTCTTACACTGACGTCACAAGAAGACCTCTTACACTGACGTCACAAGTAGACCTCTTACACTGACGTCACACAATGTATCACAGTCTTCCCTCCATGCATGTGCTTTTTTGCAAGTCAATATGCGTGTAAACACACATGGATCCCAAAATGGCGCAACAAGAATCAGCTGAAGTTTGACAGTAGTAGTAGTACTACTGCAAAACTTTAGTTGGGATCCAACTGCAGTTGGGATCATCCTCAGGCCCTTTTCGAACCCACGACTTTGGCTCCGACTTGGACTCAAATTTTGGGAGCTTAAACCGAAGCCTAAAGACGGAGAAACCATGGTATCACACAATAATTAGTCGTGTACAGACGGGTATCACATCATTAAGCAATTTGTTAATATGTTGTACATGGCAGGATGGGTTGGTATCTTAATTCTATGTGCTCTCCTGGTATGCTCGATGTACACTGCTACACTACTTGGAAGCTGCTGGAATATGATCGAGAAGAGGTGGTGTTTGGACAGGCATCCATACGGGGCAATCGCCTATGAAGTCGGCGGGCCTTGTGCAAGGTAGATGTCACAATCATGTGTAAAGTGTCAATGGGATTAATTTACACAATTATCCATCGTAATCTCTCTTATTTCAGTCAATGTAACCACATCGAGTCTTGGAGGAAAAGTAGTCTGGTCTCTTTTCGGTATAATGAGAATCCGAATTACTTTTGTACTTTTGCACATTGGGTACACCGGGCAGCACAATTCTCAAGAATACGTTTGCGGTTTGTGAAGTTTGCGATTTTCTTTCCTTCCCATGTTAATTCAACATAGGCCTACTTTATAGAACCATTGCAAATATTCGCGCAAGACTTATGTGAGCTATTGCTGCGTCCCATTATCAAGCTTGAGGATTTTTTAACCTTTTAATTGGTAAAACAATTTCAAAATAAGAGCGAAACGATGTCATACAAACCTATACGGTTGGTTGAAGCAAACAGGTAGAAACTGTTGTTCACGGTCACATATTATGCGATGTGAACCCAAACGCCAGCCAACCATGGCGGTATTCAGCAAAGGTGACAATAGGACAGTTTAAAGGCAAAGTATCCTTTAGTTTTTGGAACCTTTCGATTCGTTTAATCCTATATAAATGTAGATTTTTACAACAAAACTATAACCTGTGAAAATTTCATTTCAAAAGGTGGTAGCGTTTTTGAGATATTGCCGAAAAAATGGGGCGGTTATGTCCGAACAAGAAGAACAATCCGTATTAAATTGGAATACACAATCTGAGAAACGTTTCATGCAAAATCGTTTCTCAGATTGAATGTTTTTGAATTCCTTCCTCTAAAACCATATTCCTTAATAGTAGGGAATCGTTTCTCAAACTGTTATACTTTATCAACAGCTGCAGCGCTTCTTACAAAGTAATTGTTTTTATGGTCACTAATTTTGAGGTAATTATCAAAGGTATACCCTCCCTTTAAGTAACGAAACACCGTCTATATTTCAAATGCTGAGAACAGTATAAGTGTACACAACATACTGGAAGTGAAAAGTACCTTTACCCTTTGATATGCAGTGAACAAAGGAAAGCATTCATGTTGGCAACGTGAATAAGGCTGGAAACCTGTACACGCACATGTACAACACAGTGCCCCCTCGAAATACCGGCGTTATGATAAATTGCACTCAACATACCAAAATATAACAAAGTGAGTTTAACCCTGTTCAATGTACCACACCATTTTTATGAAAAGACATTATTATTTGATGCACATTTCCATGACAGTCTGCAAGCTCAATATTCCTTTTAGCTCATGAACAGACTTTATTAGGTGTTCGGTCCACAGACCGAACAACTCCTTGTTTTTGTTCGGTTTTTTTTTTTTTTTTTTAGGTGTTCGGTCCACAGACCGAACAACTCCTTGTTTTTGTTCGGTTTTTTTTTTGTTTTTTTAGGTGTTCGGTCCACAGACCGAACAACTCCTTGTTTTTGTTCGGTTTTTTTTTTTTTTTTTTCTTTGTTTTGCTTAATCTTCTGATAGTCGTTTGTCCGCAGAAAAAAACATACTTGCAAACCTTTGATCAACTTGAAACTTAATGTGACATTAGAACATAAAGAGCAGAAGACGTGTGAGCAATGACGTCATGATGACGTCATCGGGTGTCAAATTACAAGCCATTTAAGGTCAAAAAAGTGCCCTCATGCCAATGCCTGTATGTTTCTGAATAGGAAAGCTATAGTATTCATATTTAAACATTATGATAGATCAAGACACGGGCAACATTTGAAAAGTTAACGCCAAATTCACATGACCTTTACTTCCGGTCGTAACGGAAGGTCAAAGTTTGCCTTTCTGCAATTCTTAACCAACAAACATTTCCTGCCCAAATTCTTCACTTCTGTTTATCCGATCAACCTCAAATTTACACCATGTTAGAACCTTGATGAAACCTCCATCAAGTTGTTGTGACGTCATGATTACGTCATCAGGTGTTGAAATACAGTAAATCAAAATTTAATATTTCAAAAAATCATAACTTAATCATTACTGAATGGATTGCTTCAATCAATACATCATCGGACAGGTCTTTTAAAACTCAACAAATGCTACACAAAGAGTTATCCCGGTTGTTCTTGACTTCCCGCTGAAAATGTAAGTTGAACATTACGTTAGTATTAGCCCGCAGGGCTGGTCATTCTGCTCCATTAACCACGCGTAATCTTGCATGTACATGTAGGGCCTAAACGGTACACACACTGCGCCATTGATCTTAGGTGCAAAGTCCACGAAGACTGCATTGCTGTGTGTGATACGTTATCCATGGTGGCGCTATACCAAGTTAATGGTCCTTTGTTACTGCACTCGTCGATAAATGCAACCATCCTTCGGAACGATGTTCGACGGTGGTCCAATGAATAGCTCATTGCATAACCTTCGTGTTAGCCTTTTGTTGGCTTGGTGGTAAATATCAACTGAACGAGTGTATTTTGCTGAACTGTTTTGGTGATTTTGAATAACTTTTGATAACTGAGAAAATGCAATCGGAAAAGGGTCAACATAAATTTGACTCTGATCAACAACGGTTTTTACGCGAATCTAACTTTTAGATCCTGTTGAATACTTCAAAGAAATACAATGTGACTAGCAAAATAAATTCAACATAAATTGCACATCGTGTAAACAGTAGGTTCTTATGCCCTTTTCATAATCATGACAAATGATGTTGCTTCACACATAAGGTAGCAAGCATGCGTAGTTTGATAACATTTATTTTTGAATTGTTAGTGATAGTCTTTTAATTTATCAGTTAAGCATGTTAAGTTTGTGACTATTTACATGAAAATTGTTATACATGTGTATCTAAACTACTTTATGGAGACGCATACAGCAACGATATCACTTTCCCCCGTGTACACTAAAAGTATACAAGTAATAGGTTTGCAAACGACTTTTTTTTGAAAATTAAAAACTTTCAATATAAATCTGCTTACGCATTTTAGTAACATAACAGTGCCCCATCGAAACCCGAACACCTAGTGTTTGTTCTCACAAACACTAAATCTCTAGTTTTTCTTTGTTTTGCTTAATCTTCTGATAGTCGTTTGTCCGCAGAAAAAAACATACTTGCAAACCTTTGATCAACTTGAAACTTAATGTGACATTAGAACATAAAGAGCAGAAGACGTGTGAGCAATGACGTCATGCTGACGTCATCGGGTGTCAAATTACAAGCCATTTAAGGTCAAAAAAGTGCCCTCATGCCAATGCCTGTATGTTTCTGAATAGGAAAGCTATAATATTCATATTTAAACATTATGATAGATCAAGACACGGGCAACATTTGAAAAGTTAACGCCAAATTCACATGACCTTTACTTCCGGTCGTAACGGAAGGTCAAAGTTTGCCTTTCTGCAATTCTTAACCAAAAAACATTTCCTGCCCAAATTATTCACTTCTGTTTATCCGATCAACCTCAAATTTACACCATGTTAGAACCTTGATGAAACCTCCATCAAGTTGTTGTGACGTCATGATTACGTCATCAGGTGTTGAAATACAGTAAATCAAAATTTAATATTTCAAAAAATCATAACTTAATCATTACTGAATGGATTGCTTCAATCAATACATCATCGGACAGGTCTTTTAAAACTCAACAAATGCTACACAAAGAGTTATCCCGGTTGTTCTTGACTTCCCGCTGAAAATGTAAGTTGAACATTACGTTAGTATTAGCCCGCAGGTCTGGTCATTCTGCTCCATTGACCACGCGTAATCTTGCATGTACATGTAAACAGTACACACACTGCGCCATTGATCTTGGGTGCAAAGTCCACGAAGACTGCATTGCTGTGTCGTGATACGTTATCCATGGTGGCTGTGTCGTGATACGTTATCGATGGTGGCGCTATACCAAGTTAATGGTCCTTTGTTACTGCACTCGTCGATAAATGCAACCATCCTTCGGAAATCTACGATGTTCGACGGTGGTGCAATGAATAGCTCATTGCATAACCTTCGTGTTAGCCATTTGTTGGCTTGGTGGTGAATATCAACTGAACGAGTGTATTTTGCTGAACTGTTTTGGTGATTCACTGATTTGAATAACTTTTGATAACTGAGAAAATGCAATCGGAAAAAGGTCAACATAACTTTGACTCTGATCAACAACGGTTTTTATGCGAATCTAACTATTAGATCCTGTTGAATACTTCAAAGAATTACAATGTGACTAGCAAAATAAATTCAACATAAATTGCACATCGTGTAAACAGTAGGTTCTTATGCCCTTTTCATAATCATGACAAATGATGTTGCTTCACACATAAGGTAGCAAGCATGCGTAGTTTGATAACATTAATTTTTGAATTGTTAGTCTTTTAATTTATCAGTTAAGCATGTTAAGTTTGTGACTATTTACATGAAAATTGTTATACATGTGTATCTAAACTACTTTATGGAGACTCATACAGCAACGATATCACTTTCCCCCGTGTACACTAAAAGTATAAAAGTAATAGGTTTGCAAACGACTTTTTTTTGAAAATTAAAAAACTTTCAATATAAATCTGCTTACGCATTTTAGTAACATAACAGTGCCCCATACCCGAACAAAGGGTACTGAATACTTATTGTTTTATACACTGGAACAAATCAAGTTTTTCATAGATCTATTAGAGAAATTGGCCTTTAATCTTAATCCATTGCCTAACGCAGAATGACATACCCCCTCGCGACTGGCAACGGTGGGTAGCTAGCCAGTCAAGGCACTTGTTACAGACCAACGTGGCACAACGATAGTTGTTTACTATCAGTGCCATGTGGGCGTAACGAGAGTTTCCATTCATGTTTTACTTACAACGCAAGTGCAATCTTATCAATGGCGTACTTACTACTACGTACTAGCATTAACATGATTTCCGCTAAGATTCGACGTCTAATTGTTCCCCTACTTGCCCTTCTCATGGCTTTATTATCAATATGGAATTGAAGACGAAGTTTCACTGAGATGACCACCTGCTTCAGTGATTCGTATGATATTTAATTATGTGGGAAAATGCAAGCAGGAAAAGACGAACAATGGTAATATGTTTTGATCATACACCGAGAAGGAAGGATGTGTCATCGGATCGTAATGGGTGTTTCAGACCCTCGTCACGGCATGTGTTTACCTTGCTACACGGGACTAACTTCGGTAAGTTTTCCGTGTGAACATCATTGCTTTTCAAAATGATTCTTTTATTTGATGCACAATTACGTTATAAAGTTTATCCTGTATCATCAAGTGGTGACCGTTGGTGAAATGTTTTTAAAACTAAGGAACGTTTAATATGAACGTCGAAGAGATAGAGTTGGGCAATGGGGGATTGGTATGAATGTTGGCTATGTCACTATAGTCAGAAAATGGTCAGACTGATGAATGTTTTCCGTCAACTTTGTATAGCGACATACTTATTTGAAAACCCTTCGATAAAGTTTCCCCTAATAAGGTTTCGTTTATAAGTTGTTCACATCAAAAACAGGATGTGCACCTTCCACTCATTTTTTTTGGCGTAATTTCCTTACTCTGATATGTTGTATTGTTATGAGCCCTCGAACAGGTTGGTCCTGGAGAGAGCGCAATATAAATTCAATAAATTATTATTATTATTATAAAATCATGAAATGTTGTAAGTCTTGAATTTTATTTATTTGAGCAGTTTCAGCTTGACTTAATTTGCTTTGAGTCATACTTTGTTTATTGTTTTTTCTTCTTCAGAATATACAACACATCAGTACCCGAATGTTCTCCAGTGAAAAAAATCATACTCGTTGCTGTGTTGAATTCCCTAATTTCTTGCTGAATGTATGATGATGCACCATACAGGTAGAAATAGTTATTAACTCGTTAAAACTATTTTATTAGTTAAAATTCACGAGAGGCTTAAATTTGCCGTCTTTATGACTTGCCTTTATCTTGCATAATTATTAAAAACATGTGTTTTTTATTTCAATATTATAAATTTAACAAACCGTTCTGTATAAAGACTAATGTCTAAATATCAAGCAAGCTATTTTTTTAAATGCAACCAATAGCTCATTGTATGCTCGACTTGTTTTAACAATCAAAGTATCATGCACCGATACATAATGAGAAGCCAAATCACAGTATTTGAAAACCTGTTAAAACTTCTAAGAATTGTAATTTAATAATGTCAACATGATTTGCATAGTCGGATTTATTATAAAGAATCAATATCCATTGGAAAATAAATAAACTTCTGTGAGTGGCATACATGATAGTTGTACTTGTGAGTAATTCAAAGGCTCGTTTTAAGATATGCAACCAAAACGAAAGGAAATTCGAAAAATGTATGCTGCTCTGTATGAAAGGACAATATTGACCCTCTGCCCTTTCAAATAAATTAAATAATGTACTCTTCGTTTTTCACTTACAATTTAAAGCACATAATTAAATACCAATGTCTCGATAAGAACTTATCTAACGTCATGACGTCATCAGTTTTCAAATGTAGGATAAGGATAAGGATAAGGATCATTTTTTTTAGCAACCAAAATAGGGTTGGATTCGTTAATTTGGCTTTAACAAAAGATTATTATTTTTTTAAATTTATATTGTGAGGTGCATTAATTTCCTGTATAAACTAACGTTCAATCAACGAAGATTTACACTGTACTTTCCTTGAAATTTCAAAAGCTATCAACAATGTTTTCAGCGATTCAATGATATAGCTAACGCATTAAAACAGCACTGAGCCCAGCGAGAACCCGAACACCTAGAGTTTGTTTTACAAACTCTAAATCTCTAGTTTTTCTTTGTTTTGCTTAATCTTCTGATAGTCGTTTGTCCGCAGAAAAAAACATACTTGCAAACCTTTGATCAACTTGAAACTTAATGTGACATTAGAACATAAAGAGCAGAAGACGTGTGAGCAATGACGTCATGCTGACGTCATCGGGTGTCAAATTACAAGCCATTTAAGGTCAAAAAAGTGCCCTCATGCCAATGCCTGTATGTTTCTGAATAGGAAAGCTATAATATTCATATTTAAACATTATGATAGATCAAGACACGGGCAACATTTGAAAAGTTAACGCCAAATTCACATGACCTTTACTTCCGGTCGTAACGGAAGGTCAAAGTTTGCCTTTCTGCAATTCTTAACCAAAAAACATTTCCTGCCCAAATTATTCACTTCTGTTTATCCGATCAACCTCAAATTTACACCATGTTAGAACCTTGATGAAACCTCCATCAAGTTGTTGTGACGTCATGATTACGTCATCAGGTGTTGAAATACAGTAAATCAAAATTTAATATTTCAAAAAATCATAACTTAATCATTACTGAATGGATTGCTTCAATCAATACATCATCGGACAGGTCTTTTAAAACTCAACAAATGCTACACAAAGAGTTATCCCGGTTGTTCTTGACTTCCCGCTGAAAATGTAAGTTGAACATTACGTTAGTATTAGCCCGCAGGTCTGGTCATTCTGCTCCATTGACCACGCGTAATCTTGCATGTACATGTAAACAGTACACACACTGCGCCATTGATCTTGGGTGCAAAGTCCACGAAGACTGCATTGCTGTGTCGTGATACGTTATCCATGGTGGCTGTGTCGTGATACGTTATCGATGGTGGCGCTATACCAAGTTAATGGTCCTTTGTTACTGCACTCGTCGATAAATGCAACCATCCTTCGGAAATCTACGATGTTCGACGGTGGTGCAATGAATAGCTCATTGCATAACCTTCGTGTTAGCCATTTGTTGGCTTGGTGGTGAATATCAACTGAACGAGTGTATTTTGCTGAACTGTTTTGGTGATTCACTGATTTGAATAACTTTTGATAACTGAGAAAATGCAATCGGAAAAAGGTCAACATAACTTTGACTCTGATCAACAACGGTTTTTATGCGAATCTAACTATTAGATCCTGTTGAATACTTCAAAGAATTACAATGTGACTAGCAAAATAAATTCAACATAAATTGCACATCGTGTAAACAGTAGGTTCTTATGCCCTTTTCATAATCATGACAAATGATGTTGCTTCACACATAAGGTAGCAAGCATGCGTAGTTTGATAACATTAATTTTTGAATTGTTAGTCTTTTAATTTATCAGTTAAGCATGTTAAGTTTGTGACTATTTACATGAAAATTGTTATACATGTGTATCTAAACTACTTTATGGAGACTCATACAGCAACGATATCACTTTCCCCCGTGTACACTAAAAGTATAAAAGTAATAGGTTTGCAAACGACTTTTTTTTGAAAATTAAAAAACTTTCAATATAAATCTGCTTACGCATTTTAGTAACATAACAGTGCCCCATACCCGAACAAAGGGTACTGAATACTTATTGTTTTATACACTGGAACAAATCAAGTTTTTCATAGATCTATTAGAGAAATTGGCCTTTAATCTTAATCCATTGCCTAACGCAGAATGACATACCCCCTCGCGACTGGCAACGGTGGGTAGCTAGCCAGTCAAGGCACTTGTTACAGACCAACGTGGCACAACGATAGTTGTTTACTATCAGTGCCATGTGGGCGTAACGAGAGTTTCCATTCATGTTTTACTTACAACGCAAGTGCAATCTTATCAATGGCGTACTTACTACTACGTACTAGCATTAACATGATTTCCGCTAAGATTCGACGTCTAATTGTTCCCCTACTTGCCCTTCTCATGGCTTTATTATCAATATGGAATTGAAGACGAAGTTTCACTGAGATGACCACCTGCTTCAGTGATTCGTATGATATTTAATTATGTGGGAAAATGCAAGCAGGAAAAGACGAACAATGGTAATATGTTTTGATCATACACCGAGAAGGAAGGATGTGTCATCGGATCGTAATGGGTGTTTCAGACCCTCGTCACGGCATGTGTTTACCTTGCTACACGGGACTAACTTCGGTAAGTTTTCCGTGTGAACATCATTGCTTTTCAAAATGATTCTTTTATTTGATGCACAATTACGTTATAAAGTTTATCCTGTATCATCAAGTGGTGACCGTTGGTGAAATGTTTTTAAAACTAAGGAACGTTTAATATGAACGTCGAAGAGATAGAGTTGGGCAATGGGGGATTGGTATGAATGTTGGCTATGTCACTATAGTCAGAAAATGGTCAGACTGATGAATGTTTTCCGTCAACTTTGTATAGCGACATACTTATTTGAAAACCCTTCGATAAAGTTTCCCCTAATAAGGTTTCGTTTATAAGTTGTTCACATCAAAAACAGGATGTGCACCTTCCACTCATTTTTTTTGGCGTAATTTCCTTACTCTGATATGTTGTATTGTTATGAGCCCTCGAACAGGTTGGTCCTGGAGAGAGCGCAATATAAATTCAATAAATTATTATTATTATTATAAAATCATGAAATGTTGTAAGTCTTGAATTTTATTTATTTGAGCAGTTTCAGCTTGACTTAATTTGCTTTGAGTCATACTTTGTTTATTGTTTTTTCTTCTTCAGAATATACAACACATCAGTACCCGAATGTTCTCCAGTGAAAAAAATCATACTCGTTGCTGTGTTGAATTCCCTAATTTCTTGCTGAATGTATGATGATGCACCATACAGGTAGAAATAGTTATTAACTCGTTAAAACTATTTTATTAGTTAAAATTCACGAGAGGCTTAAATTTGCCGTCTTTATGACTTGCCTTTATCTTGCATAATTATTAAAAACATGTGTTTTTTATTTCAATATTATAAATTTAACAAACCGTTCTGTATAAAGACTAATGTCTAAATATCAAGCAAGCTATTTTTTTAAATGCAACCAATAGCTCATTGTATGCTCGACTTGTTTTAACAATCAAAGTATCATGCACCGATACATAATGAGAAGCCAAATCACAGTATTTGAAAACCTGTTAAAACTTCTAAGAATTGTAATTTAATAATGTCAACATGATTTGCATAGTCGGATTTATTATAAAGAATCAATATCCATTGGAAAATAAATAAACTTCTGTGAGTGGCATACATGATAGTTGTACTTGTGAGTAATTCAAAGGCTCGTTTTAAGATATGCAACCAAAACGAAAGGAAATTCGAAAAATGTATGCTGCTCTGTATGAAAGGACAATATTGACCCTCTGCCCTTTCAAATAAATTAAATAATGTACTCTTCGTTTTTCACTTACAATTTAAAGCACATAATTAAATACCAATGTCTCGATAAGAACTTATCTAACGTCATGACGTCATCAGTTTTCAAATGTAGGATAAGGATAAGGATAAGGATCATTTTTTTTAGCAACCAAAATAGGGTTGGATTCGTTAATTTGGCTTTAACAAAAGATTATTATTTTTTTAAATTTATATTGTGAGGTGCATTAATTTCCTGTATAAACTAACGTTCAATCAACGAAGATTTACACTGTACTTTCCTTGAAATTTCAAAAGCTATCAACAATGTTTTCAGCGATTCAATGATATAGCTAACGCATTAAAACAGCACTGAGCCCAGCGAGAACCCGAACACCTAGAGTTTGTTTTACAAACTCTAAATCTCTAGTTTTTCTTTGTTTTGCTTAATCTTCTGATAGTCGTTTGTCCGCAGAAAAAAACATACTTGCAAACCTTTGATCAACTTGAAACTTAATGTGACATTAGAACATAAAGAGCAGAAGACGTGTGAGCAATGACGTCATGCTGACGTCATCGGGTGTCAAATTACAAGCCATTTAAGGTCAAAAAGTGCCCTCATGCCAATGCCTGTATGTTTCTGAATAGGAAAGCTATAATATTCATATTTAAACATTATGATAGATCAAGACACGGGCAACATTTGAAAAGTTAACGCCAAATTCACATGACCTTTACTTCCGGTCGTAACGGAAGGTCAAAGTTTGCCTTTCTGCAATTCTTAACCAAAAAACATTTCCTGCCCAAATTATTCACTTCTGTTTATCCGATCAACCTCAAATTTACACCATGTTAGAACCTTGATGAAACCTCCATCAAGTTGTTGTGACGTCATGATTACGTCATCAGGTGTTGAAATACAGTAAATCAAAATTTAATATTTCAAAAAATCATAACTTAATCATTACTGAATGGATTGCTTCAATCAATACATCATCGGACAGGTCTTTTAAAACTCAACAAATGCTACACAAAGAGTTATCCCGGTTGTTCTTGACTTCCCGCTGAAAATGTAAGTTGAACATTACGTTAGTATTAGCCCGCAGGTCTGGTCATTCTGCTCCATTGACCACGCGTAATCTTGCATGTACATGTAAACAGTACACACACTGCGCCATTGATCTTGGGTGCAAAGTCCACGAAGACTGCATTGCTGTGTCGTGATACGTTATCCATGGTGGCTGTGTCGTGATACGTTATCGATGGTGGCGCTATACCAAGTTAATGGTCCTTTGTTACTGCACTCGTCGATAAATGCAACCATCCTTCGGAAATCTACGATGTTCGACGGTGGTGCAATGAATAGCTCATTGCATAACCTTCGTGTTAGCCATTTGTTGGCTTGGTGGTGAATATCAACTGAACGAGTGTATTTTGCTGAACTGTTTTGGTGATTCACTGATTTGAATAACTTTTGATAACTGAGAAAATGCAATCGGAAAAAGGTCAACATAACTTTGACTCTGATCAACAACGGTTTTTATGCGAATCTAACTATTAGATCCTGTTGAATACTTCAAAGAATTACAATGTGACTAGCAAAATAAATTCAACATAAATTGCACATCGTGTAAACAGTAGGTTCTTATGCCCTTTTCATAATCATGACAAATGATGTTGCTTCACACATAAGGTAGCAAGCATGCGTAGTTTGATAACATTAATTTTTGAATTGTTAGTCTTTTAATTTATCAGTTAAGCATGTTAAGTTTGTGACTATTTACATGAAAATTGTTATACATGTGTATCTAAACTACTTTATGGAGACTCATACAGCAACGATATCACTTTCCCCCGTGTACACTAAAAGTATAAAAGTAATAGGTTTGCAAACGACTTTTTTTTGAAAATTAAAAAACTTTCAATATAAATCTGCTTACGCATTTTAGTAACATAACAGTGCCCCATACCCGAACAAAGGGTACTGAATACTTATTGTTTTATACACTGGAACAAATCAAGTTTTTCATAGATCTATTAGAGAAATTGGCCTTTAATCTTAATCCATTGCCTAACGCAGAATGACATACCCCCTCGCGACTGGCAACGGTGGGTAGCTAGCCAGTCAAGGCACTTGTTACAGACCAACGTGGCACAACGATAGTTGTTTACTATCAGTGCCATGTGGGCGTAACGAGAGTTTCCATTCATGTTTTACTTACAACGCAAGTGCAATCTTATCAATGGCGTACTTACTACTACGTACTAGCATTAACATGATTTCCGCTAAGATTCGACGTCTAATTGTTCCCCTACTTGCCCTTCTCATGGCTTTATTATCAATATGGAATTGAAGACGAAGTTTCACTGAGATGACCACCTGCTTCAGTGATTCGTATGATATTTAATTATGTGGGAAAATGCAAGCAGGAAAAGACGAACAATGGTAATATGTTTTGATCATACACCGAGAAGGAAGGATGTGTCATCGGATCGTAATGGGTGTTTCAGACCCTCGTCACGGCATGTGTTTACCTTGCTACACGGGACTAACTTCGGTAAGTTTTCGTGTGAACATCATTGCTTTTCAAAATGATTCTTTTATTTGATGCACAATTACGTTATAAAGTTTATCCTGTATCATCAAGTGGTGACCGTTGGTGAAATGTTTTTAAAACTAAGGAACGTTTAGTATGAACGTCGAAGAGATAGAGTTGGGCAATGGGGGATTGGTATGATTGTTGGCTGTGTCACATAATCAGAAAATGGTCAGACTGATGAATGTTTTCAGTCAACTTTGTATTATGACATAATTATTTGAAAACCCTTCGATAAAGTTTCCCCTAATAAGGTTTCGTTTATAAGTTGTTCACATCAAAAACAGGATGTGCACCTTCCACTCATTTTTTTTGGCGTAATTTCCTTACTCTGATATGTTGTATTGTTATGAGCCCTCGAACAGGTTGGTCCTGGAGAGAGCGCAATATAAATTCAATAAATTATTATTATTATTATAAAATCATGAAATGTTGTAAGTCTTGAATTTTATTTATTTGAGCAGTTTCAGCTTGACTTAATTTGCTTTGAGTCATACTTTGTTTATTGTTTTTTCTTCTTCAGAATATACAACACATCAGTACCCGAATGTTCTCCAGTGAAAAAAATCATACTCGTTGCTGTGTTGAATTCCCTAATTTCTTGCTGAATGTATGATGATGCACCATACAGGTAGAAATAGTTATTAACTCGTTAAAACTATTTTATTAGTTAAAATTCACGAGAGGCTTAAATTTGCCGTCTTTATGACTTGCCTTTATCTTGCATAATTATTAAAAACATGTGTTTTTTATTTCAATATTATAAATTTAACAAACCGTTCTGTATGAAGACTAATGTCTAAAAATCAAGCAAGCTATTTTTTAAAATGCAACCAATAGCTCATTGTATGCTCGACTTGTTTTAACAATCAAAGTATCATGCACCGATACATAATGAGAAGCCAAATCACAGTATTTGAAAACCTGTTAAAACTTCTAAGAATTGTAATTTAATAATGTCAACATGATTTGCATAGTCGGATTTATTATAAAGAATCAATATCCATTGGAAAATAAATAAACTTCTGTGAGTGGCATACATGATAGTTGTACTTGTGAGTAATTCAAAGGCTCGTTTTAAGATATGCAACCAAAACGAAAGGAAATTCGAAAAATGTATGCTGCTCTGTATGAAAGGACAATATTGACCCTCTGCCCTTTCAAATAAATTAAATAATGTACTCTTCGTTTTTCACTTACAATTTAAAGCACATAATTAAATACCAATGTCTCGATAAGAACTTATCTAACGTCATGACGTCATCAGTTTTCAAATGTAGGATAAGGATAAGGATAAGGATCATTTTTTTTAGCAACCAAAATAGGGTTGGATTCGTTAATTTGGCTTTAACAAAAGATTATTATTTTTTAAAATTTATATTGTGAGGTGCATTAATTTCCTGTGTAAACTAACGTTCAATCAACGAAGATTTACACTTTACTTTCCTTGAAATTTCAAAAGCTATCAACAATGTTTTCAGCGATTCAATGATATAGCTAACGCATTAAAACAGCACTGAGCCCAGCGAGAACCCGAACACCTAGAGTTTGTTTTACAAACTCTAAATCTCTAGTTAGGTGTTCGGTCCACAGACCGAACAACTCCTTGTTTTTGTTCGGTTTTTTTTTTTTTTTTTTCTTTGTTTTGCTTAATCTTCTGATAGTCGTTTGTCCGCAGAAAAAAACATACTTGCAAACCTTTGATCAACTTGAAACTTAATGTGACATTAGAACATAAAGAGCAGAAGACGTGTGAGCAATGACGTCATGATGACGTCATCGGGTGTCAAATTACAAGCCATTTAAGGTCAAAAAAGTGCCCTCATGCCAATGCCTGTATGTTTCTGAATAGGAAAGCTATAGTATTCATATTTAAACATTATGATAGATCAAGACACGGGCAACATTTGAAAAGTTAACGCCAAATTCACATGACCTTTACTTCCGGTCGTAACGGAAGGTCAAAGTTTGCCTTTCTGCAATTCTTAACCAACAAACATTTCCTGCCCAAATTCTTCACTTCTGTTTATCCGATCAACCTCAAATTTACACCATGTTAGAACCTTGATGAAACCTCCATCAAGTTGTTGTGACGTCATGATTACGTCATCAGGTGTTGAAATACAGTAAATCAAAATTTAATATTTCAAAAAATCATAACTTAATCATTACTGAATGGATTGCTTCAATCAATACATCATCGGACAGGTCTTTTAAAACTCAACAAATGCTACACAAAGAGTTATCCCGGTTGTTCTTGACTTCCCGCTGAAAATGTAAGTTGAACATTACGTTAGTATTAGCCCGCAGGGCTGGTCATTCTGCTCCATTAACCACGCGTAATCTTGCATGTACATGTAGGGCCTAAACGGTACACACACTGCGCCATTGATCTTAGGTGCAAAGTCCACGAAGACTGCATTGCTGTGTGTGATACGTTATCCATGGTGGCGCTATACCAAGTTAATGGTCCTTTGTTACTGCACTCGTCGATAAATGCAACCATCCTTCGGAACGATGTTCGACGGTGGTCCAATGAATAGCTCATTGCATAACCTTCGTGTTAGCCTTTTGTTGGCTTGGTGGTAAATATCAACTGAACGAGTGTATTTTGCTGAACTGTTTTGGTGATTTTGAATAACTTTTGATAACTGAGAAAATGCAATCGGAAAAGGGTCAACATAAATTTGACTCTGATCAACAACGGTTTTTACGCGAATCTAACTTTTAGATCCTGTTGAATACTTCAAAGAAATACAATGTGACTAGCAAAATAAATTCAACATAAATTGCACATCGTGTAAACAGTAGGTTCTTATGCCCTTTTCATAATCATGACAAATGATGTTGCTTCACACATAAGGTAGCAAGCATGCGTAGTTTGATAACATTTATTTTTGAATTGTTAGTGATAGTCTTTTAATTTATCAGTTAAGCATGTTAAGTTTGTGACTATTTACATGAAAATTGTTATACATGTGTATCTAAACTACTTTATGGAGACGCATACAGCAACGATATCACTTTCCCCCGTGTACACTAAAAGTATACAAGTAATAGGTTTGCAAACGACTTTTTTTTGAAAATTAAAAACTTTCAATATAAATCTGCTTACGCATTTTAGTAACATAACAGTGCCCCATCGAAACCCGAACACCTAGTGTTTGTTCTCACAAACACTAAATCTCTAGTGGATTTTTGAGTTTGTTCGCCCACCTCAAAAATACACGCATCGTTGTCCGCAGACTTTGACATCTTTCCCAAATTCGCACGGTCATGAAACTTGGCAACAATATTACACCTGATGATTAGATAAGACATAAATTTCGACAACATAATGACGTCACCCAATGAATTATTGGTTAATTAAATGTAATTAATTTAATCAAATTTTGAGTTTTTGGTTTAACAACCATGCAGAACTCGCAAACTAAGAACGATAAATTTGTTGTTATTTCTTGAAAACAAAGGGTATTGAATACTTATTGCTTTATACATTGGAACAAATCAAGTTTGAAATTTCAAAAGCTATCAACAATGTTTTCAGCGATTCAATGTTATAGCTAACGCATTAAAACAGCACTGAGCCCAGCGAGAACCCGAACACCTAGAGTTTGTTTTACAAACTCTAAATCTCTAGTGGATTTTTGAGTTTGTTCGCCCACCTCAAAAATACACGCATCGTTGTCCGCAGACTTTGACATCTTTCCCAAACTCGCACGGTCATGAAACTTGGCAACAATATTACACCTGATGATTAGATAAAACAGAAATTTCGACAACATAAAGACGTCACCAAGGAATTATTGGGTAATTAAATGTAAATAATTTAATCAAATTTTGAGTCTTTGGTTTAACAACCATGCAGAACTCGCAAACTAAGAACGATAAATTCGTTGTGTTTTCTTGAAAACAAAGGGTACTGAATACTTATTGTTTTATACACTGGAACAAATCAAGTTTTTCATAGATCTATTAGAGAAATTTGCCTTTAATCTTAATCCATTGCCTAACGCAGAATGACATACCCCTCGCGACTGGCAACGGTGGGTAGCTAGCCAGTCAAGGCACTTGTTACAGACCAACGTGGCACAACGGTAGTTGTTTACTATCAGTGCCATGTGGGCGTAACGAGAGTTTCCATTCATGTTTTACTTACAACGTAGAGCAATCTTATCAATGGCGTACTAACAATAGTAACATTACAGATCTGAATTCCACTCAGATTCGGCGTCTAATTGTTCCCCTTTTCGCCCTTCTCATGGATTAATGATCAAATGGAATTAAAGACGAAGTTTCGCTGAGATGGCCACCTACCTCAGTGATTCGTATGACTTTTAATTATGTAAGAAAATGCAAGCAGAAAAAGACGGACATTGGTTGTGTTTTGATCACACACCGAGAAGAAGGGACGCGTCATCGGTTTGTGTAGGGTGTTTCAGACCCTCACACACGGTAGTCTTTATCATCCCTGCACGGTGACCAGAAACGGTACGTTTCGTATGAACATCATTGCTTTTCAAAATGAGTCTTTTATTTAATGCACAATTATGTTATAAAGTTTATCCTGTATCATCAAGTTGTGACGTTGGTGAGATGTTTTTAAAACTAAGAAGCATTTAGTATGATCGTCGCAGAGGTAGAATTAGGCAATGGGGGATTGGTATGGTTGTTGGCTGTGTCACTATAGTCAGAGAATGGTTCGACTAATAAATGTTTTTCGTCAACTTTGTATTATGACATGCATATTCGATGGAGGTTTTCCTAAAAATAGTACTTAACTCATTATGTTATTAGTATAAATTCACGAGATGCTTAGACTTGCCGTCCTCATGCTTTGCCTTTGTCTTGCATAATTATCCTTAAAAAGTGTCTTTCATTTTAATATTCTAAATTTAACAAACTGTTCTGTAGGAAAATCAATGTCTAAAAATCAAACAAGCTAATTTAAAACATGCAACCGATAGCTCATAATACTTGACTAATTTTAACGACATCATCATTAGTGCATATGTCATGCACCGATACATAATGAGAAGCCAAATCACAGTATTTGAAAACCTGTTAAAACTTCTAAGAATTGTAACTTAATAATGTCAACATGATTTGCATAGTCGGATTTATTAATCAATAAAGAATCAATACCCGTTGAAAAATAAATAAACTTCAGTGAGTGGCATTCATGATAGTTGTACTTGTCAGTAATTCAAAGGCTCGTTTTAAGATATGCAACCAAAACGAAAGGAAATTCGAAAAATTAATGTTGCTCTGTATGAAAGGACAATATTGACCCTCTGCCCTTTCAAATAAATTAATACTCTTTTGCTGACAATACGTTTAGTAAGTTCACCTTCGTTTTTCACTTACAATTTAAAGCACATAATTAAATACCAATGTCTCGATAAGAACTTATCAAACGTCATAATGACGTCATCAGTTTTCAAATTTAGGATAAGGATAAGGATAAGGAAAATTTTTTTTAGCAACCAAAATAGGGTTGGATTCGTTAATTTGGCTTTAACAAAAGATTATTATTTTTAAAAATTCATATTGTGAGGTGCATTAATTTCCTGTGTAAACTAACGTTCAATCAACGAAGATTTACACTTTACTTTCCTTGAAATTTCAAAAGCTATCAACAATGTTTTCAGCGATTCAATGATATGGCGATTCAATGATATAGCTAACGCATTAAAACAGCACTGAGCCCAGCGAGAACCCGAACACCTAGAGTTTGTTTTACAAACTCTAAATCTCTAGTTAGGTGTTCGGTCCACAGACCGAACAACTCCTTGTTTTTGTTCGGTTTTTTTTTTTTTTTTTTCTTTGTTTTGCTTAATCTTCTGATAGTCGTTTGTCCGCAGAAAAAAACATACTTGCAAACCTTTGATCAACTTGAAACTTAATGTGACATTAGAACATAAAGAGCAGAAGACGTGTGAGCAATGACGTCATGATGACGTCATCGGGTGTCAAATTACAAGCCATTTAAGGTCAAAAAAGTGCCCTCATGCCAATGCCTGTATGTTTCTGAATAGGAAAGCTATAGTATTCATATTTAAACATTATGATAGATCAAGACACGGGCAACATTTGAAAAGTTAACGCCAAATTCACATGACCTTTACTTCCGGTCGTAACGGAAGGTCAAAGTTTGCCTTTCTGCAATTCTTAACCAACAAACATTTCCTGCCCAAATTCTTCACTTCTGTTTATCCGATCAACCTCAAATTTACACCATGTTAGAACCTTGATGAAACCTCCATCAAGTTGTTGTGACGTCATGATTACGTCATCAGGTGTTGAAATACAGTAAATCAAAATTTAATATTTCAAAAAATCATAACTTAATCATTACTGAATGGATTGCTTCAATCAATACATCATCGGACAGGTCTTTTAAAACTCAACAAATGCTACACAAAGAGTTATCCCGGTTGTTCTTGACTTCCCGCTGAAAATGTAAGTTGAACATTACGTTAGTATTAGCCCGCAGGGCTGGTCATTCTGCTCCATTAACCACGCGTAATCTTGCATGTACATGTAGGGCCTAAACGGTACACACACTGCGCCATTGATCTTAGGTGCAAAGTCCACGAAGACTGCATTGCTGTGTGTGATACGTTATCCATGGTGGCGCTATACCAAGTTAATGGTCCTTTGTTACTGCACTCGTCGATAAATGCAACCATCCTTCGGAACGATGTTCGACGGTGGTCCAATGAATAGCTCATTGCATAACCTTCGTGTTAGCCTTTTGTTGGCTTGGTGGTAAATATCAACTGAACGAGTGTATTTTGCTGAACTGTTTTGGTGATTTTGAATAACTTTTGATAACTGAGAAAATGCAATCGGAAAAGGGTCAACATAAATTTGACTCTGATCAACAACGGTTTTTACGCGAATCTAACTTTTAGATCCTGTTGAATACTTCAAAGAAATACAATGTGACTAGCAAAATAAATTCAACATAAATTGCACATCGTGTAAACAGTAGGTTCTTATGCCCTTTTCATAATCATGACAAATGATGTTGCTTCACACATAAGGTAGCAAGCATGCGTAGTTTGATAACATTTATTTTTGAATTGTTAGTGATAGTCTTTTAATTTATCAGTTAAGCATGTTAAGTTTGTGACTATTTACATGAAAATTGTTATACATGTGTATCTAAACTACTTTATGGAGACGCATACAGCAACGATATCACTTTCCCCCGTGTACACTAAAAGTATACAAGTAATAGGTTTGCAAACGACTTTTTTTTGAAAATTAAAAACTTTCAATATAAATCTGCTTACGCATTTTAGTAACATAACAGTGCCCCATCGAAACCCGAACACCTAGTGTTTGTTCTCACAAACACTAAATCTCTAGTGGATTTTTGAGTTTGTTCGCCCACCTCAAAAATACACGCATCGTTGTCCGCAGACTTTGACATTTTTCCCAAACTCGCACGGTCATGAAACTTGGCAACAATATTACACCTGATGATTAGATAAAACATAAATTTCAACAACATAATGACGTCACCCAATGAATTATTGGGTAATTAAATGTAATTAATTTAATCAAATTTTCAGTTTTTGGTTTAACAACCATGCAGAACTTGCAAACTAAGAACGATAAATTCGTAGTTATTTCTTTGAAAACAAAGGGTATTGAATACTTATTGTTTTATACACTGGAACAAATCAAGTTTTTCATAGATCTATTAGAGAAATTGGCCTTTAATCTTAATCCATTGCCTATAAAAACGCAGCATGACATACCCCCTCGCGACTGGCAACGGTGGGTAGCTAGCCAGTCAAGGCGCTTGTTACAGACCAACGTGGCACAACGGTAGTTGTTTACTATCAGTGCCATGTGGGCGTAACGTGATTTGTGCATCAATGGCGTGCCTACTACTACGTACTAGCATTAACATGAATTCCGCTAAGATTCGGCGTCTAATTGTTCCCCTTTTCGCCCTTCTCATGGCTTAATGATCAAATGGAATTAAAGACGAAGTTTCGCTGAGATGGCCACCTACCTCAGTGATTCGTATGACTTTTAATTATGTAAGAAAATGCAAGCAGAAAAAGACGGACATTGGTTGTGTTTTGATCACACACCGAGAAGAAGGGACGCGTCATCGGTTTGTGTAGGGTGTTTCAGACCCTCACACACGGTAGTCTTTATCGTCCCTGCACGGTGACTAGAAACGTTACCGTTTCGTATGAACATCATTGCTTTTCAAAATGAGTCTTTTATTTAATGCACAATTATGTTATAAAGTTTATCCTGTATCATCAAGTTGTGACGTTGGTGAGATGTTTTTAAAACTAAGAAGCATTTAGTATGATCGTCGCAGAGGTAGAATTAGGCAATGGGGGATTGGTATGGTTGTTGGCTGTGTCACTACAGTCAGAGAATGGTTCGACTAATATAGTAATAAATGTTTTTCGTCAACTTTGTATTATGACATGCATATTTAAAGACCCTTGGAGGTTTTCCTAAAAATAGTACTTAACTCATTATGTTATTAGTATAAATTCACGAGATGCTTAGACTTGCCGTCCTCATGCTTTGCCTTTGTCTTGCATAATTATCCTAAACAAGTGTCTTTCATTTTAATATTCTAAATTTAACAAACCGTTCTGTAGGAAAATCAATGTCTAAAAATCAAACAAGCTAATTTAAAACATGCAACCGATAGCTCATAATACTTGACTAATTTTAATGACATCTTCATCAGTGCATATGTTTTGAACAATTAATGATTCATGCACCGATACTTAATGAGTATCCAACTCACTGTAAAAAGTTTCAGAATTGTAACTTAATAATGTCAACATAAATATCATCTAATGTGGTTTTTTAATCAAAAAAGAATCGATATCCATTGACAAATAAATAAACTTCAGTGAATGGCATATATAATAGTTGAACGTGTGGGTCATTCAAATGATTGTTTCAACATCTGCTGCCAAGATGAAGGGGAAGGGGAAAATGTTCCTCTGCTGTATGACTATGAAATGACAATGGACCTTTTGCTCTTTCAAATAATTTAAATAATGTACTCTTTCGCTGATTTTTGTTTTGTAAGTTAATCTTTGTTTTTCACTTGGCACATATTTAAATATCTATGTCTCGATAAAAACATTTGTAACTTCATAATGATGTCATCAGTTTTCAAATCTGGCTAAACAAAAGTTTGTTATTTATAAAATTTCATATCTTGAGTAGCTTTTATTTCCTGTGTAAGAAGATTTACACTTTACCTTCTTTAAAATTTACAAGCTATTAACATTGTTTTCAGCGACTCATTGATATAGCTAACGCATTAAAACAGCATTGAACCCAGGAGCGATACCCGAACACCTAGAGTTTGTTTTACAAACTCTAAATCTCTAGTGGATTTTTGAGTTTGTTCGCCCACCTCAAAAATACACGCATCGTTGTCCGCAGACTTTGACATCTTTCCCAAACTCGCACGGTCATGAAACTTGGCAACAATATTACACCTGATGATTAGATAAAACAGAAATTTCGACAACATAATGACGTCACCCAATCAATTATTGGGTAATTAAATGTAAATAATTTAATCAAATTTTGAGTCTTTGGTTTAACAACTATGCAGAACTCGCAAACTAAGAACGATAAATTCGTTGTTTTTTCTTGAAAACAAAGGGTACTGAATACTTATTGTTTTATACACTGGAACAAATCAAGTTTTTCATAGATATATTAGAGAAATTGGCCTTTAATCTTAATCCATTGCCTAACGCAGAATGACATACCCCCTCGCGACTGGCAACGGTGGGTAGCTAGCCAGTCAAGGCACTTGTTACAGACCAACGTGGCAAAACGGTAGTTTACTATCAGTGCCATGTGGGCGTAACGAGAGTTTCCATTCATGTTTCATGTAGAAATAGTTATTAACTCGTTAAAACTATTTTATTAGTTAAAATTCACGAGAGGCTTAAATTTGCCGTCTTCATGACTTGCCTTTATCTTGCATAATTATTAAAAACATGTGTTTTTTATTTCAATATTTTAAATTTAACAAACCGTTCTGTATGAAGACTAATGTCTAAAAATCAAGCGAGCTATTTTTTTAAAATGCAACCAATAGCTCATACTATGCTCGACTTATTTTAACGACATCATCATCAGTGCATATGTATTGAACAATCAAAGTATCATGCACCGATACATAATGAGAAGCCAAATCACAGTATTTGAAAACCTGTTAAAACTTCTAAGAATTGTAACTTAATAATGTCAACATGATTTGCATAGTCGGATTTATTAATCAATAAAGAATCAATATCCATTGAAAATAAATAAATAAACTTCAGTGAGTGGCATTCATGATAGTTGTAGCCCCCTACTTGTGAGTAATTTAAAGGCTCGTTTTAAGATATGCAACCAAAACGAAAGGAAATTCGAAAAATTAATGTTGCTCTGTATGAAAGGACAATTTTGACCCTCTGCCCTTTCAAATAAAATAAACAATGTACTCTTTTGCTGACAATACGTTTTGTAAGTTAACCTTCGTTTTTCACTTACAATTTAAAGCACATAATTAAATACCAATGTCTCGATAAGAACTTATCTAACGTCATAATGACGTCATCAGTTTTCAAATTTGGCTTTAACAAAAGATTATTATTTCTAACACTCATATTGTGAGGTGCATTAATTCCCTGTATAAACTAACGTACAGTCAAAGTAGATTTACACTTTACTTTCCTTGAAATTTCAAAAGCTATCAACAATGTTTTCAGCGATTCAATGTTATAGCTAACGCATTAAAACAGCACTGAGCCCAGCGAGAACCCGAACACCTAGAGTTTGTTTTACAAACTCTAAATCTCTAGTGGATTTTTGAGTTTGTTCGCCCACCTCAAAAATACACGCATCGTTGTCCACAGACTTTGACATCTTTCCCAAACTCGCACGGTCATGAAACTTGGCAACAATATTACACCTGATGATTAGATAAAACAGAAATTTTGACAACATAATGACGTCACCCAATGAATTATTGGGTAATTAAATGTAAATAATTTAATCAAATTTAGAGTCTTTGGTTTAACAACCATGCAGAACTCGCAAACTAAGAACGATAAATTCGTTGTTTTTTCTTGAAAACAAAGGGTACTGAATACTTATTGTTTTATACACTGGAACAAATCAAGTTTTTCATAGATCTATTAGAGAAATTGGCCTTTAATCTTAATCCATTGCCTAACGCAGAATGACATACCCCTTCGCGACTGGCAACGGTGGGTAGCTAGCCAGTCAAGGCACTTGTTACAGACCAACGTGGCACAACGGTAGTTGTTTACTATCAGTGCCATGTGGGCGTAACGAGAGTTTCCATTCATGTTTTACTTACAACGCAGTGCAATCTTATCAATGGCGTACTTACTACTACCATACTAGCATTAACAAGATTTCCGCTAAGATTCGACGTCTAATTGTTCCCCTACTTGCCCTTCTCATGGCTTTATTATCAATATGGAATTGAAGACGAAGTTTCGCTGAGATGGCCACCTACCTCAGTGATTCGTATGACTTTTAATTATGTAAGAAAATGCAAGCAGAAAAAGACAGACATTGGTTGTGTTTTGATCACACACCGAGAAGAAGGGACGCGTCATCGGTTTGTGTAGGGTGTTTCAGACCCTCACACACGGTAGTCTTTATCGTCCCTGCACGGTGACTAGAAACGGTACGTTTCGTATGAACATCATTGCTTTTCAAAATGAGTCTTTTATTTAATGCACAATTATGTTATAAAGTTTATCCTGTATCATCAAGTTGTGACGTTGGTGAGATGTTTTTAAAACTAAGAAGCATTTAGTATGATCGACGCAGAGGTAGAATTAGGCAATGGGGGATTGGTATGGTTGTTGGCTGTGTCACTATAGTCAGAGAATGGTTCGACTAATAAATGTTTTTCGTCAACTTTTTTATTATGACATGCATATTTAAAGACCCTTCGATGGAGGTTTTCCTAAAAATAGTACTTAACTCATTATGTTATTAGTATAAATTCACGAGATGCTTAGACTTGCCGTCCTCATGATTTGCCTTTGTCTTGCATAATTATCCTAAACAAGTGTCTTTCATTTTAATATTCTAAATTTAACAAACCATTCTGTAGGAAAATCAATGTCTAAAAATCAAACAAGCTAATTTAAAACATGCAACCGATAGCTCATAATACTTGACTAATTTTAATGACATCTTCATCAGTGCATTATTATGTTTTGAACAATGATTCATGCACCGATACTTAATGAGTATCCAACTCACTGTAAACAGTTTCAGAATTGTAACTTAATAATGTCAACATGAATATCATCTAATGTGGTTTTTTAATCAAAAAGGAATCGATATCCATTGACAAATAAATAAACTTCAGTGAATGGCATATTTAGTTGAACGTGTGGGTCATTCAAAGGATCGTTTCAACATCTGCTGCCAAGATGAAGGGGAAGGGGGAAAATGTTCCTCTGATGTATGACTATGAAATGACAATGGACCTTTTGCCCTTTCAAATAATTTAAATAATGTACTCTTTCGCTGATTTTTTTTAAAAAGTTAATCTTTGTTTTTCACTTGGCACATATTTAATTATCTATGTCTCGATAAAAACATGTGTAACTTCATAATGATGTCATCAGTTTTCAAATCTGGCTAAACAAAAGTTTGTTATTTATAAAATTTCATATCTTGAGTAGCTTTTATTTTCTGTGTAAGAAGATTTACACTTTACTTTCCTTGAAATTTCAAAAGCTATCAACAATGTTTTCAGCGATTCAATGATATAGCTAACGCATTAAAACAGCACTGAGCCCAGCGAGAACCCGAACACCTAGAGTTTGTTTTACAAACTCTAAATCTCTAGTTAGGTGTTCGGTCCACAGACCGAACAACTCCTTGTTTTTGTTCGGTTTTTTTTTTTTTTTTTTTTTCTTTGTTTTGCTTAATCTTCTGATAGTCGTTTGTCCGCAGAAAAAAACATACTTGCAAACCTTTGATCAACTTGAAACTTAATGTGACATTAGAACATAAAGAGCAGAAGACGTGTGAGCAATGACGTCATGCTGACGTCATCGGGTGTCAAATTACAAGCCATTTAAGGTCAAAAAAGTGCCCTCATGCCAATGCCTGTATGTTTCTGAATAGGAAAGCTATAATATTCATATTTAAACATTATGATAGATCAAGACACGGGCAACATTTGAAAAGTTAACGCCAAATTCACATGACCTTTACTTCCGGTCGTAACGGAAGGTCAAAGTTTGCCTTTCTGCAATTCTTAACCAAAAAACATTTCCTGCCCAAATTATTCACTTCTGTTTATCCGATCAACCTCAAATTTACACCATGTTAGAACCTTGATGAAACCTCCATCAAGTTGTTGTGACGTCATGATTACGTCATCAGGTGTTGAAATACAGTAAATCAAAATTTAATATTTCAAAAAATCATAACTTAATCATTACTGAATGGATTGCTTCAATCAATACATCATCGGACAGGTCTTTTAAAACTCAACAAATGCTACACAAAGAGTTATCCCGGTTGTTCTTGACTTCCCGCTGAAAATGTAAGTTGAACATTACGTTAGTATTAGCCCGCAGGTCTGGTCATTCTGCTCCATTGACCACGCGTAATCTTGCATGTACATGTAAACAGTACACACACTGCGCCATTGATCTTGGGTGCAAAGTCCACGAAGACTGCATTGCTGTGTCGTGATACGTTATCCATGGTGGCTGTGTCGTGATACGTTATCGATGGTGGCGCTATACCAAGTTAATGGTCCTTTGTTACTGCACTCGTCGATAAATGCAACCATCCTTCGGAAATCTACGATGTTCGACGGTGGTGCAATGAATAGCTCATTGCATAACCTTCGTGTTAGCCATTTGTTGGCTTGGTGGTGAATATCAACTGAACGAGTGTATTTTGCTGAACTGTTTTGGTGATTCACTGATTTGAATAACTTTTGATAACTGAGAAAATGCAATCGGAAAAAGGTCAACATAACTTTGACTCTGATCAACAACGGTTTTTATGCGAATCTAACTATTAGATCCTGTTGAATACTTCAAAGAATTACAATGTGACTAGCAAAATAAATTCAACATAAATTGCACATCGTGTAAACAGTAGGTTCTTATGCCCTTTTCATAATCATGACAAATGATGTTGCTTCACACATAAGGTAGCAAGCATGCGTAGTTTGATAACATTAATTTTTGAATTGTTAGTCTTTTAATTTATCAGTTAAGCATGTTAAGTTTGTGACTATTTACATGAAAATTGTTATACATGTGTATCTAAACTACTTTATGGAGACTCATACAGCAACGATATCACTTTCCCCCGTGTACACTAAAAGTATAAAAGTAATAGGTTTGCAAACGACTTTTTTTTTAAAATTAAAAAACTTTCAATATAAATCTGCTTACGCATTTTAGTAACATAACAGTGCCCCATACCCGAACAAAGGGTACTGAATACTTATTGTTTTATACACTGGAACAAATCAAGTTTTTCATAGATCTATTAGAGAAATTGGCCTTTAATCTTAATCCATTGCCTAACGCAGAATGACATACCCCCTCGCGACTGGCAACGGTGGGTAGCTAGCCAGTCAAGGCACTTGTTACAGACCAACGTGGCACAACGATAGTTGTTTACTATCAGTGCCATGTGGGCGTAACGAGAGTTTCCATTCATGTTTTACTTACAACGCAAGTGCAATCTTATCAATGGCGTACTTACTACTACGTACTAGCATTAACATGATTTCCGCTAAGATTCGACGTCTAATTGTTCCCCTACTTGCCCTTCTCATGGCTTTATTATCAATATGGAATTGAAGACGAAGTTTCACTGAGATGACCACCTGCTTCAGTGATTCGTATGATATTTAATTATGTGGGAAAATGCAAGCAGGAAAAGACGAACAATGGTAATATGTTTTGATCATACACCGAGAAGGAAGGATGTGTCATCGGATCGTAATGGGTGTTTCAGACCCTCGTCACGGCATGTGTTTACCTTGCTACACGGGACTAACTTCGGTAAGTTTTCGTGTGAACATCATTGCTTTTCAAAATGATTCTTTTATTTGATGCACAATTACGTTATAAAGTTTATCCTGTATCATCAAGTGGTGACCGTTGGTGAAATGTTTTTAAAACTAAGGAACGTTTAGTATGAACGTCGAAGAGATAGAGTTGGGCAATGGGGGATTGGTATGATTGTTGGCTGTGTCACATAATCAGAAAATGGTCAGACTGATGAATGTTTTCAGTCAACTTTGTATTATGACATAATTATTTGAAAACCCTTCGATAAAGTTTCCCCTAATAAGGTTTCGTTTATAAGTTGTTCACATCAAAAACAGGATGTGCACCTTCCACTAATTTTTTCTTGCGTAATTTCCTACTCTGATATGTTGTATTGTTATGCGCCCTCGAACAGGTTGGTCCTGGAGAGGGCGCAATATAAATTCAATAAATTATTATTATCATTATAAAATCATAAAATGTTGTAAGTCTTGAATTTTATTTATTTGAGCAGTTTCAGCTTGACTTAATTTGCTTTGAGTCATACTTTGTTTATTGTTTTTTTCTTCTTCAGAATATACAACACATCAGTACCCGAATGTTCTCCAGTGAAAAAAATCATACTCGTTGCTGTGTTCAATTCCCTAATTCCTTGCTGAATGTATGATGATGCACCATTCAGGTAGAAATAGTTATTAACTCGTTACAACTATTTTATTAGTTTAAATTCACGAGAGGCTTAAATTTGCCGCCTTTATCTTGCATAATTTTTTAAAACATGTGTTTTTTATTTCAATATTATAAATTTAACAAACCGTTCTGTATGAAGACTAATGTCTAAAAATCAAGCAAGCTATTTTTAAAAATGCAACCAATAGCTCATTGTATGCTCGACTTGTTTTAACGACATCATCATCAGTGCATATGTATTTAACAATCAAAGTATCATGCACCGATACATAATGAGAAGCCAAATCACAGTATTTGAAAACCTGTTAAAACTTCTAAGAATTGTAATTTAATAATGTCAACATGATTTGCATAGTCGGATTTATTATAAAGAATCAATATCCATTGGAAAATAAATAAACTTCTGTGAGTGGCATACATGATAGTTGTACTTGTGAGTAATTCAAAGGCTCGTTTTAAGATAATATGCAACCAAAACAAAAGGAAATTCGAAAAATTTATGCTGCTCTGTATGAAAGGACAATATTGACCCTCTGCCCTTTCAAATAAATTAAATAATGTACTCTTTTGCTGACAATACGTTTAGTAAGTTCACCTTCGTTTTTCACTTACAATTTAAAGCACATAATTAAATACCAATGTCTCGATAAGAACTTATCAAACGTCATCAGTTTTCAAATGTAGGATAAGGATAAGGATAAGGATCATTTTTTTTAGCAACCAAAATAGGGTTGGCTTTAACAAAAGATTATTATTTTTTAAAATTCATATTGTGAGGTGCATTAATTTCCTGTGTAAACTAACGTTCAATCAACGAAGATTTACACTTTACTTTCCTTGAAATTTCAAAAGCTATCAACAATGTTTTCAGCGATTCAATGATATAGCGATTCAATGATATAGCTAACGCATTAAAACAGCACTGAGCCCAGCGAGAACCCGAACACCTAGAGTTTGTTTTACAAACTCTAAATCTCTAGTTAGGTGTTCGGTCCACAGACCGAACAACTCCTTGTTTTTGTTCGGTTTTTTTTTTTTGTTTTTTTTCTTTGTTTTGCTTAATCTTCTGATAGTCGTTTGTCCGCAGAAAAAAACATACTTGCAAACCTTTGATCAACTTGAAACTTAATGTGACATTAGAACATAAAGAGCAGAAGACGTGTGAGCAATGACGTCATGATGACGTCATCGGGTGTCAAATTACAAGCCATTTAAGGTCAAAAAAGTGCCCTCATGCCAATGACTGTATGTTTCTGAATAGGAAAGCTATAATATTCATATTTAAACATTATGATAGATCAAGACACGGGCAACATTTGAAAAGTTAACGCCAAATTCACATGACCTTTACTTCCGGTCGTAACGGAAGGTCAAAGTTTGCCTTTCTGCAATTCTTAACCAAAAAACATTTCCTGCCCAAATTATTCACTTCTGTTTATCCGATCAACCTCAAATTTACACCATGTTAGAACCTTGATGAAACCTCCATCAAGTTGTTGTGACGTCATGATTACGTCATCAGGTGTTGAAATACAGTAAATCAAAATTTAATATTTCAAAAAATCATAACTTAATCATTACTGAATGGATTGCTTCAATCAATACATCATCGGACAGGTCTTTTAAAACTCAACAAATGCTACACAAAGAGTTATCCCGGTTGTTCTTGACTTCCCGCTGAAAATGTAAGTTGAACATTACGTTAGTATTAGCCCGCAGGTCTGGTCATTCTGCTCCATTGACCACGCGTAATCTTGCATGTACATGTAAACGGTACACACACTGCGCCATTGTTGATCTTAGGTGCAAAGTCCACGAAGACTGCATTGCTGTGTCGTGATACGTTATCCATGGTGGCGCTATACCAAGTTAATGGTCCTTTGTTACTGCACTCGTCGATAAATGCAACCATCCTTCGGAAATCTACGATGTTCGACGGTGGTCCAATGAATAGCTCATTGCATAACCTTCGTGTTAGCCTTTTGTTGGCTTGGTGGTAAATATCAACTGAACGAGTGTATTTTGCTGAACTGTTTTGGTGATTTGAATAACTTTTGATAACTGAGAAAATGCAATCGGAAAAGGGTCAACATAAATTTGACTCTGATCAACAACGGTTTTTACGCGAATCTAACTTTTAGATCCTGTTGAATACTTCAAAGAAATACAATGTGACTAGCAAAATAAATTCAACATAAATTGCACATCGTGTAAACAGTAGGTTCTTATGCCCTTTTCATAATCATGACAAATGATGTTGCTTCACACATAAGGTAGCAAGCATGCGTAGTTTGATAACATTTATTTTTGAATTGTTAGTGATAGTCTTTTAATTTATCAGTTAAGCATGTTAAGTTTGTGACTATTTACATGAAAATTGTTATACATGTGTATCTAAACTACTTTATGGAGACTCATACAGCAACGATATCACTTTCCCCCGTGTACACTAAAAGTATAAAAGTAATAGGTTTGCAAACGACCTTTTTTTTTTTATTAAAAACTTTCAATATAAATCTGCTTACGCATTTTAGTAACATAACAGTGCCCCATCGATACCCGAACACCTAGTGTTTGTTCTCACAAACACTAAATCTCTAGTGGATTTTTGAGTTTGTTCGCCCACCTCAAAAATACACGCATCGTTGTCCACAGACTTTGACATCTTTCCCAAACTCGCACGGTCATGAAACTTGGCAACAATATTACACCTGATGATTAGATAAAACAGAAATTTCGACAACATAATGACGTCACCCAATGAATTATTGGGTAATTAAATGTAAATAATTTAATCAAATTTTGAGTCTTTGGTTTAACAACCATGCAGAACTCGCAAACTAAGAAAGATAAATTCGTTGTTTTTTCTTGAAAACAAAGGGTACTGAATACTTATTGTTTTATACACTGGAACAAATCAAGTTTTTCATAGATCTATTAGAGAAATTGGCCTTTAATCTTAATCCATTGCCTAACGCAGAATGACATACCCCCTCGCGACTGGCAACGGTGGGTAGCTAGCCAGTCAAGGCACTTGTTACAGACCAACGTGGCACAACGGTAGTTGTTTACTATCAGTGCCATGTGGGCGTAACGAGAGTTTCCATTCATGTGTTACTTACAACGTAGTGCAATCTTATCAATGGCGTACCTACTACTACGTACTAGCATTAACATGATTTCCGCTAAGATTCGACGTCTAATTGTTCCCCTACTTGCCCTTCTCATGGCTTTATTATCAATATGGAATTGAAGACGAAGTTTCACTGAGATGACCACCTGCTTCAGTGATTCGTATGATATTTAATTATGTGGGAAAATGCAAGCAGGAAAAGACGAACAATGATTATGTTTTGATCATACACCGAGAAGGAAGGACGCGTCATCGGTTTGTGTAGGGTGTTTCAGACCCTCACACACGGTAGTCTTTATCGTCGCTGCACGGTGACTAGAAACGGTACGTTTCGTATGAACATCATTGCTTTTCAAAATGGGTCTTTTATTTAATGCACAATTATGTTATAAAGTTTATCCTGTATCATCAAGTTGTGACGTTGGTGAGATGTTTTTAAAACTAAGAAGCATTTAGTATGATCGTCGCAGAGGTAGAATTAGGCAATGGGGGATTGGTATGGTTGTTGGCTGTGTCACTATAGTCAGAGAATGGTTCGACTAATAAATGTTTTTCGTCAACTTTGTATTATGACATGCATATTTAAAGACCCTTCGATGGAGGTTTTCCTAAAAATAGTACTTAACTCATTATGTTATTAGTATAAATTCACGAGATGCTTAGACTTGCCGTCTTCATGACTTGCCTTTATCTTGCATAATTATTAAAAATAAGTGTTTTTTATTTCAATATTACAAATTTAACAAACCGTTCTGTATGAAGACTAATGTCTAAATATCAAGCAAGCTATTTAAAAAAATGCAACCAATAGCTCATACTATGCTCGACTTATTTTAACGACATCATCATCAGTGCATATGTATTTAACAATCAAAGTATCATGCACCGATACATAATGAGAAGCCAAATCACAGTATTTGAAAACCTGTTAAAACTTCTAAGAATTGTAACTTTATAATGTCAACACGATTTGCATAGTCGGATTTATTAATCAATAAAGAATCAATATCCATTGAAAAATAAATAAACTTCAGTGAGTGGCATACATGATAGTTGTACTTGTGAGTAATTTAAAGGCTCGTTTTAAGATATGCAACCAAAACGAAAGGACATTCGAAATATTTATGTTGCTCTGTATGAAAGGACAATATTGACCCTCTGGCCTTTTAAATAAATTAAATAATGTACTCTTTTGCTGACAATACGTTTAGTATGTTCACCCTCGTTTTTCACTTACAATTTAAAGCACATAATTAAATACCAATGTCTCGATAAGAACTTATCAAACGTCATAATGACGTCATCAGTTTTCAAATTTAGGATAAGGATAAGGATAAGGATCATTTTTTTTAGCAACCAAAATAGGGTTGGCTTCGTTAATTTGGCTTTAACAAAAGATTATTATTTTTAAAAATTCATATTGTGAGGTGCATTAATTTCCTGTGTAAACTAACGTTCAATCAACGAAGATTTACACTTTACTTTCCTTGAAATTTCAAAAGCTATCAACAATGTTTTCCGCGATTCAATGATATAGCGATTCAATGATATAGCTAACGCATTAAAACAGCACTGAGCCCAGCGAGAACCCGAACACCTAGAGTTTGTTTTACAAACTCTAAATCTCTAGTGGATTTTTGAGTTTGTTCGCCCACCTCAAAAATACACGCATCGTTGTCCGCAGACTTTGACATCTTTCCCAAACTCGCACGGTCATGAAACTTGGCAACAATATTACACCTGATGATTAGATAAAACAGAAATTTCGACAACATAATGACGTCACCCAATGAATTATTGAGTAATTAAATGTAATTTATTTAATCAAATTTTGAGTCTTTGGTTTAACAACCATGCAGAACTCGCAAAAATAAGAACGATAAATTCGTTATTTCTTGAAAACAAAGGGTACTGAATACTTATTGTTTTATACACTGGAACAAATCAAGTTTTTCATACATCTATTAGAGAAATTTGCCTTTAATCTTAATCCATTGCCTAACGCAGAATGACATACCTCCTCGCGAGTTGCAACGGTGGGTAGCTAGCCAGTCAAGGCACTTGTTACAGACCAACGTGGCACAACGGTAGTTGTTTACTATCAGTGCCATGTGGGCGTAACGTGAGTTTCCATTCATGTTTTACTTACAACGTAGTGCAATCTTATCAATGGCGTACTTACTACTACGTACTAGCATTAACATGATTTCCGCTAAGATTCGACGTCTAATTGTTCCCCGATTCGCCCTTCTCATGGCTTTATGATCAATATGGAATTGAAGACGAAGTTTCACTGAGATGACCACCTGCTTCAGTGACTCGTATGATTTGTAATTGTTTGAGAAAATGCAAGCAGAAAAAGACGAACATTGGTTATGTGTTTATCAAACACGGAGAAGCAGAGACTTGAAGGGTCAGCTCATGAAGGGTGTTTCGGACGGCGTCCACGGCAGTGTTTATCGATGCCATATCGGTGCCACACGGTGATAAAACGGTAAGCTTTGTGTGAAAATCATTGCTTTTCAAAAAGAGTATTTATTTAATGCACAGTTATGTTATAAAGTTTATCCTTTATCATCAAGTGGTGGCGTTGGTGATGTTTTTAAAACCAAGGAACGTTTAGTGTGATCGTCGAGGAGGTAGAATGGGGCATTGGTATGATTGTTGGCTGTGTCACTAAAGTCAGAAAATGGTCCGACTGATGAATGTTTTTCGGCAACTTTGTATTATGACATATTTAAAGAAACCTGTGATGACGTTTGTGTTAAGTAAAGTAGGTTTTGTTTATAAGTTGTTCTCTTCCCAAGTTTGAATTTTGTTACTGATTTGACCCCCCCCCCCCCCCCCTTTGAACAGGCTGGTCATTGAGAGAGCGCAATATAAATTCAATAAATTAGTATTATTATTATATAATTATGAAACGTTTTAAGTCTTGATTTTTGTTTATTTTAACAGTTTCAGCTTGACTTAATACAGCACATCCACCGGCATGGTCTTGGATCCAGTGACAGATTTTCCAGTGTTTTTGTGTTGCATTCCTTATTTCCTGTATGATGCACCATACAGGTAGAAATAGAACTTATAAGTCATTAAGTCAAAATTCAAGAGAGGCTTAGATTTGCCGTCTTCATGGTTTGCCTTCGTTTTGCATTATGATTTAAAACAAGTGCCTTTTTCAATAGTCTAAAAATTAACAAACTGTTCTGTAGGAAAATCAATATCCAAAAATCAAGCAAATTAAGCTTTTTAAATAATACAACTGCCAGCTCAGAACTTGCTTGACTTATTTTAGCGACATCATCATCAGTGTTTTTTATTGAACAATCAATGTTTCCTGAACCGAGTATCCACCTCACTGGATTTGAAACCCTGTTAAAAACTTTTCTGAATTGTAACCTAATAATGTCAACATGTATAGTGTGGTTTTTTTATCAATAAAGAATCGATAACCATCGAAAAATAAATAAACTTACTTTCTAAGTTAATCTTTGTTTTCCACTAGGCACATATTATTTGAATGCCTATGTCTCGCTAAAAACATTCTAACTTCATAATGATGTCATAGGTTTCAAATTTGGCTAAACAAAAGGTTGTTATTTATAACATTAATATACAATTTTGAGCAGCCCTTTATTTCTTGTGTAACCTATTTATACTTTACTTTCTCTGAAATTTCAAAAGCTATCAGCATTGTTTTCAGCGATTCCATGATATAGCTTACGCATTAAAACAGCAGTGAGCCCACCAGCGATACCCGAACACCTAGTGTTTGTTGTCACAAACACGTTAAGTCTAGTGAATTTTTGAGTTTGTTCCATCTCAAAAATACACACAAATCGTTGTCCGCAGACTTTGATATCCTTCCCAAGCTCGTACGGTCATGAAACTTGGCAACAGTGTTACACCTGATAAATAGATGAAACAGAAGTTTTGACACATAATGACGTCATCCATTGATTTATTGGGTAATTAAATGTAATTAATTTAAATCAAATTTTGAGTTTTTGGTTTAACAACCAGAACTCAGAAACTAAGAACGATAAATTCGTTGTTATTTTTTGAAAACAAATGGTATTTAAACCGCTGCAAGCAGTCATGTGACAATTCATACAGGTTTACTTTCGAGACACATTGTCAATGTAACTGTGAAGCTATCAATAATGTACAATGTACTGGTAAAATGCACACAATAGTGTCTAGACTCCGAAGTTTAATTTAGTACATACATTGTGTCAGACAATAAACCATTGCAAGCAGCCATGTGATAAATCATGATTGTTTTTATTTTCGAGACACATTTGTCAAGGTAACTGTGAAGCTATCAATAATGTACAATGTACTGGTAAAATGCACACAATAGTGTCTAGACTCCGAAGTTTAATTTAGTACATACATTGTGTCAGACAATAAACCATTGCAAGCAGCCATGTGATAAGTCATGAATGTTTACTTTCGAGACACATTTGTCAAGGTAACTGTGAAGCTATCAAATCGTCACCTACCGGTTCCACGAACTGACACACACGTAGACAGTAAAAAGTAACAATTGTAGAAAACGGCATCTAATGTTGAAGGCTTTTATAAAATACCGCTTTCCTTCAAAAAGTCACTAGTTTTCTTACAGTGGAGACTTGTTACTTTGAACTTCATATACATGGTGCTTATGACCGCTTTTTGTCCTAAATTAATAAGCAATAAAGTGAAACGTTTTGTGTTAGTACGTGAAATCAAAAATTGATGCAAAATGTTTTCGAGCTTGAAACATTAGTACCGTAGCTCACAGTATTCCGGGATGGGATGGGAAACAACTTCTGACTCGATCAAGCATATTCTGTAGATTTCAAAATTAAACTTATTTTGTTTGAAAATAGACGATTGATAGAGCGTGCTCTGACAGGGGGTGACTTCATAATTCCTTACATTATAACATCAGAGAACACATAAAGTAGCATACCGCGCCGCACAGTCTTATGGAGGTGTTTTTTTTACCACACAGGCCATAGAACAGAAATTGTGGCGAGCGAAATCTATTGACTTTACGTTGGGCACTGGTGACGTCATGATGACGTCGCACAATGTTTTAGCATCAAGTGGTGACGTTGGTGAGATGTTTTTAAAACTAAGAAGCATTTAGTATGATCGTCGCAGAGGTAGAATTAGGCAATGGGGGATTGGTATGGTTGTTGGCTGTGTCACTATAGTCAGAGAATGGTTCGACTAATAAATGTTTTTCGTCAACTTTTTTATTATGACATGCATATTTAAAGACCCTTCGATGGAGGTTTTCCTAAAAATAGTACTTAACTCATTATGTTATTAGTATAAATTCACGAGATGCTTAGACTTGCCGTCCTCATGCTTTGCCTTTGTCTTGCATAATTATCCTAAACAAGTGTCTTTCATTTTAATATTCTAAATTTAACAAACCGTTCTGTAGGAAAATCAATGTCTAAAAATCAAACAAGCTAATTTAAAACATGCAACCGATAGCTCATAATACTTGACTAATTTTAATGACATCTTCATCAGTGCATATATGTTTTGAACAATTAATGATTCATGCACCGATACTTAATGAGTATCCAACTCACTGTAAAAAGTTTCAGAATTGTAACTTAATAATGTCAACATAAATATCATCTAATGTGGTTTTTTAATCAAAAAAGAATCGATATCCATTGACAAATAAATAAACTTCAGTGAATGGCATATATAATAGTTGAACGTGTGGGTCATTCAAATGATTGTTTCAACATCTGCTGCCAAGAGAAGGGGAAAATGTTCCTCTGCTGTATGACTATGAAATGACAATGGACCTTTTGCTCTTTCAAATAATTTAAATAATGTACTCTTTCGCTGATTTTTGTGTGTAAGTTAATCTTTGTTTTTCACTTGGCACATATTTAAATATCTATGTCTCGATAAAAACATTTGTAACTTCATAATGATGTCATCAGTTTTCAAATCTGGCTAAACAAAAGTTTGTTATTTATAAAATTTCATATCTTGAGTAGCTTTTATTTCCTGTGTAAGAAGATTTACACTTTACTTTACTTTAAAATTTACAAGCTATCAACAATGTTTTCAGCGATTCAATGATATAGCTAACGCATTAAAACAGCACTGAGCCCAGCGAGAACCCGAACACCTAGAGTTTGTTTTACAAACTCTAAATCTCTAGTGGATTTTTGAGTTTGTTCGCCCACCTCAAAAATACACGCATCGTTGTCCACAGACTTTGACATCTTTCCCAAACTCGCACGGTTATGAAACTTGGCAACAATATTACACCTGATGATTAGATAAAACAGAAATTTCGACAACATAATGACGTCACCCAATGAATTATTGGGTAATTAAATGTAAATAATTTAATCAAATTTTGAGTCTTTGGTTTAACAACCATGCAGAACTCGCAAACTAAGAAAGATAAATTCGTTGTTTTTTCTTGAAAACAAAGGGTACTGAATACTTATTGTTTTATACACTGGAACAAATCAAGTTTTTCATAGATCTATTAGAGAAATTGGCCTTTAATCTTAATCCATTGCCTAACGCAGAATGACATACCCCCTCGCGACTGGCAACGGTGGGTAGCTAGCCAGTCAAGGCACTTGTTACAGACCAACGTGGCACAACGGTAGTTGTTTACTATCAGTGCCATGTGGGCGTAACGAGCGTTTCCATTCATTTTTTACTTACAACGTAGTGCAATCTTATCAATGGCGTACTTACTACTACGTACTAGCATTAACATGATTTCCGCTAAGATTCGACGTCTAATTGTTCCCCTACTTGCCCTTCTCATGGCTTTATTATCAATATGGAATTGAAGACGAAGTTTCACTGAGATGACCACCTGCTTCAGTGATTCGTATGATATTTAATTATGTGGGAAAATGCAAGCAGGAAAAGACGAACAATGGTTATGTTTTGATCATACACCGAGAAGGAAGGACGCGTCATCGGTTTGTGTAGGGTGTTTCAGACCCTCACACACGGTAGTCTTTATCGTCGCTGCACGGTGACTAGAAACGGTACGTTTCGTATGAACATCATTGCTTTTCAAAATGGGTCTTTTATTGAATGCACAATTATGTTATAAAGTTTATCCTGTATAATCAAGTTGTGACGTTGGTGAGATGTTTTTAAAACTAAGAAGCATTTAGTATGATCGTCGCAGAGGTAGAATTAGGCAATGGGGGATTGGTATGGTTGTTGGCTGTGTCACTATAGTCAGAGAATGGTTCGACTAATATAGTAATAAATGTTTTTCGTCAACTTTGTATTATGACATGCATATTTAAAGACCCTTCGATGGAGGTTTTCCTAAAAATAGTACTTAACTCATTATGTTATTAGTATAAATTCACGAGATGCTTAGACTTGCCGTCCTCATGCTTTGCCTTTGTCTTGCATAATTATCCTAAACAAGTGTCTTTCATTTTAATATTCTAAATTTAACAAACCGTTCTGTAGGAAAATCAATGTCTAAAAATCAAACAAGCTAATTTAAAACATGCAACCGATAGCTCATAATACTTGACTAATTTTAATGACATCTTCATCAGTGCATATGTTTTGAACAATTAATGATTCCTGCACCGATACTTAATGAGTATCCAACTCACTGTAAAAAGTTTCAGAATTGTAACTTAATAATGTGAACATAAATATCATCTAATGTGGTTTTTTAATCAAAAAAGAATCGATATCCATTGACAAATAAATAAACTTCAGTGAATGGCATATATAATAGTTGAACGTGTGGGTCATTCAAAGGATTGTTTCAACATCTGCTGCCAAGATGAAGGGGAAGGGGAAAATGTTCCTCTGCTGTATGACTATGAAATGACAATGGACATTTTGCTCTTTCAAATAATTTAAATAATGTACTCTTTCGCTGATTTTTTTTGGGTAAGTTAATCTTTGTTTTTCACTTGGCACATATTTAAATATCTATGTCTCGATAAAAACATTTGTAACTTCATAATGATGTCATCAGTTCAAATCTGGCTAAACAAAAGTTTGTTATTTATAAAATTTCATATCTTGAGTAGCTTTTATTTCCTGTGTAAGAAGATTTACACTTTACTTTCTTTAAAATTTACAAGCTATCAACAATGTTTTCAGCGATTCAATGATATAGCTAACGCATTAAAACAGCACTGAGCCCAGCGAGAACCCGAACACCTAGAGTTTGTTTTACAAACTCTAAATCTCTAGTGGATTTTTGAGTTTGTTCGCCCACCTCAAAAATACACGCATCGTTGTCCACAGACTTTGACATCTTTCCCAAACTCGCACGGTCATGAAACTTGGCAACAATATTACACCTGATGATTAGATAAAACAGAAATTTCGACAACATAATGACGTCACCCAGTGAATTATTGGGTAATTAAATGTAAATAATTTAATCAAATTTTGAGTCTTTGGTTTAACAACCATGCAGAACTCGCCAACTAAGAACGATAAATTCGTTGTTTTTTCTTGAAAACAAAGGGTACTGAATACTTATTGTTTTATACACTGGAACAAATCAAGTTTTTCATAGATCTATTAGAGAAATTGGCCTTTAATCTTAATCCATTGCCTAACGCAGATTGACATACCCCCTCGCGACTGGCAACGGTGGGTAGCTAGCCAGTCAAGGCACTTGTTACAGACCAACGTGGCACAACGATAGTTGTTTACTATCAGTGCCATGTGGGCGTAACGAGAGTTTCCATTCATGTTTTACTTACAACGCAAGTGCAATCTTATCAATGGCGTACTTACTACTACGTACTAGAATTAACATGATTTCCGCTAAGATTCGACGTCTAATTGTTCCCCTACTTGCCCTTCTCATGGCTTTATTATCAATATGGAATTGAAGACGAAGTTTCACTGAGATGACCACCTGCTTCAGTGATTCGTATGATATTTAATTATGTGGGAAAATGCAAGCAGAAAAAGACGGACATTGGTTGTGTTTTGATCACACACCGAGAAGAAGGGACGCGTCATCGGTTTGTGTAGGGTGTTTCAGACCCTCACACACGGTAGTCTTTATCGTCGCAGCACGGTGACTAGAAACGGTACGTTTCGTATGAACATCATTGCTTTTCAAAATGGGTCTTTTATTTAATGCACAATTATGTTATAAAGTTTATCCTGTATCATCAAGTTGTGACGTTGGTGAGATGTTTTTAAAACTAAGAAGCATTTAGTATGATCGTCGCAGAGGTAGAATTAGGCAATGGGGGATTGGTATGGTTGTTGGCTGTGTCACTGTAGTCAGAGAATGGTTCGACTAATAAATGTTTTTCGTCAACTTTGTATTATGACATGCATATTTAAAGACCCTTCGATGGAGGTTTTCCTAAAAATAGTACTTAACTCATTATGTTATTAGTATAAATTCACGAGATGCTTAGACTTGCCGTCCTCATGCTTTGCCTTTGTCTTGCATAATTATCCTAAAAAAGTGTCTTTCATTTTAATATTCTAAATTTAACAAACTGTTCTGTAGGAAAATCAATGTCTAAAAATCAAACAAGCTAATTTAAAACATGCAACCGATAGCTCATAATACTTGACTAATTTTAATGACATCTTCATCAGTGCATATATGTTTTGAACAATTAATGATTCATGCACTGATACTTAATGAGTATCCAACTCACTGTAAAAAGTTTCAGAATTGTAACTTAATAATGTCAACATAAATATCATCTAATGTGGTTTTTTAATCAAAAAAGAATCGATATCCATTGACAAATAAATAAACTTCAGTGAATGGCATATATAATAGTTGAACGTGTGGGTCATTCAAAGGATTGTTTCAACATCTGCTGCCAAGATGAAGGGGAAGGGGAAAATGTTTCTCTGCTGTATGACTATGAAATGACAATGGACGTTTTGCTCTTTCAAATAATTTAAATAATGTACTCTTTCGCTGATTTTTGTTGTTGTAAGTTAATCTTTGTTTTTCACTTGGCACATATTTAAATATCTATGTCTCGATAAAAACATTTGTAACTTCATAATGATGTCATCAGTTTTCAAATCTGGATAAACAAAAGTTTGTTATTTATAAAATTTCATATCTTGAGTAGCTTTTGTTTCCTGTGTAAGAAGATTTACACTTTACTTTCTTTAAAATTTACAAGCTATCAACAATGTTTTCAGCGATTCAATGATATAGCTAACGCATTAAAACAGCACTGAGCCCAGCGAGAACCCGAACACCTAGAGTTTGTTTTACAAACTCTAAATCTCTAGTTAGGTGTTCGGTCCACAGACCGAACAACTCCTTGTTTTTGTTCGGTTTTTTTTTTTTTTTTTTTTTTTTTTTCTTTGTTTTGCTTAATCTTCTGATAGTCGTTTGTCCGCAGAAAAAAACATACTTGCAAACCTTTGATCAACTTGAAACTTAATGTGACATTAGAACATAAAGAGCAGAAGACGTGTGAGCAATGACGTCATGATGACGTCATCGGGTGTCAAATTACAAGCCATTTAAGGTCAAAAAAGTACCCTCATGCCAATGCCTGTATGTTTCTGAATAGGAAAGCTATAGTATTCATATTTAAACATTATGATAGATCAAGACACGGGCAACATTTGAAAAGTTAACGCCAAATTCACATGACCTTTACTTCCGGTCGTAACGGAAGGTCAAAGTTTGCCTTTCTGCAATTCTTAACCAAAAAACATTTCCTGCCCAAATTATTCACTTCTGTTTATCCGATCAACCTCAAATTTACACCATGTTAGAACCTTGATGAAACCTCCATCAAGTTGTTGTGACGTCATGATTACGTCATCAGGTGTTGAAATACAGTAAATCAAAATTTAATATTTCAAAAAATCATAACTTAATCATTACTGAATGGATTGCTTCAATCAATACATCATCGGACAGGTCTTTTAAAACTCAGCAAATGCTACACAAAGAGTTATCCCGGTTGTTCTTGACTTCCCGCTGAAAATGTAAGTTGAACATTACGTTAGTATTAGCCCGCAGGTCTGGTCATTCTGCTCCATTGACCACGCGTAATCTTGCATGTACATGTAAACGGTACACAACACTGCGCCATTGATCTTAGGTGCAAAGTCCACGAAGACTGCATTGCTGTGTCGTGATACGTTATCCATGGTGGCGCTATACCAAGTTAATGGTCCTTTGTTACTGCACTCGTCGATAAATGCAACCATCCTTCGGAAATCTACGATGTTCGACGGTGGTCCAATGAATAGCTCATTGCATAACCTTCGTGTTAGCCTTTTGTTGGCTTGGTGGTAAATATCAACTGAACGAGTGTATTTTGCTGAATTGTTTTGGTGATTTGAAGAACTTTTGATAACTGAGAAAATGCAATCGGAAAAAGGTCAACATAAATTTGACTCTGATCAACAACGGTTTTTACGCGAATCTAACTTTTAGATCCTGTTGAATACTTCAAAGAAATACAATGTGAACAGCAAAATAAAGTCAACATAAATTGCACATCGTGTAAACAGTAGGTTCTTATGCCCTTTTCATAATCATGACTTGTTGCTTCAGTAATCGGCACCAGACGGTATAAGCGCAGCAAACAGGCGTAGTTTGATAACATTTTTTTTTGAATTGTTAGTGATATCTTTTAGTATTATAGTCCAATAACTACGGATTGGATTTCTACAATCAATACATCATCGAACGGGTCTTGCATACGATCAGTTCAGTTTATGACTATTTACATGAAAAACCTCGCCGTTACGTTGTTTAATTAATAGACGTCACCCAATGAATTATTGGGTAATTAAATGTAAATAATTTAATCAAATTTTGAGTCTTTGGTTTAACAACCATGCAGAACTCGCAAACTAAGAACGATAAATTCGTTGTTTTTTCTTGAAAACAAAGGGTACTGAATACTTATTGTTTTATACACTGGAACAAATCAAGTTTTTCATAGATCTATTAGAGAAATTGGCCTTTAATCTTAATCCATTGCCTAACGCAGAATGGCATATACCCCCTCGCGACTGGCAACGGTGGGTAGCTAGCCAGTCAATGCACTTGTTACAGACCAACGTGGCACAACGGTAGTTGTTCACTATCAGTGCCATGTGGGCGTAACGAGAGTTTCCATTCATGTTTTACTTACAACGTAGTGCAATCTTATCAATGGCGTACTTACTACTACGTACTAGCATTAACATGATTTTCGCTAAGATTTGACGTCTAATTGTTCCCCTACTTGCCCTTCTCATGGCTTTATTATCAATATGGAATTGAAGACGAAGTTTCACTGAGATGACCACCTGCTTCAGTGATTCGTATGGTATTTAATTATGTGGGAAAATGCAAGCAGGAAAAGACGAACAATGGTTATGTTTTGATCATACACCGAGAAGGAAGGATGTGTCATCCGATCGTAATGGGTGTTTCAGACCCTTCTCACGGCATGTGTTTATCCATGGAGGTAGGAATTTTTGCTACACGGGACTAACTTCGGTAAGTTTTCGTGTGAACATCATTGCTTTTCAAAATGATTCTTTTATTTGATGCACAATTACGTTATAAAGTTTATCCTGTATCATCAAGTGGTGACGTTGGTGAAATGTTTTTAAAACTAAGGAACGTTTAGTATGAACGTCGAAGAGATAGAGTTGGGCAATGGGGGATTGGTATGATTGTTGGCTGTGTCACATAATCAGAAAATGGTCAGACTGATGAATGTTTTCAGTCAACTTTGTATTATGACATAATTATTTGAAAACCCTTCGATAAAGTTTCCCCTAATAAGGTTTCGTTTATAAGTTGTTCACATCAAAAACAGGATGTGCACCTTCCACTAATTTTTTCTTGCGTAATTTCCTACTCTGATATGTTGTATTGTTATGCGCCCTCGAACAGGTTGGTCCTGGAGAGGGCGCAATATAAATTCAATAAATCATTATTATCATTATAAAATCATAAAATGTTGTAAGTCTTGAATTTTATTTATTTGAGCAGTTTCAGCTTGACTTAATTTGCTTTGAGTCATACTTTGTTTATTGTTTTTTTCTTCTTCAGAATATACAACACATCAGTACCCGAATGTTCTCCAGTGAAAAAAATCATACTCGTTGCTGTGTTCAATTCCCTAATTCCTTGCTGAATGTATGATGATGCACCATACAGGTAGAAATAGTTATTAACTCGTTACAACTATTTTATTAGTTTAAATTCACGAGAGGCTTAAATTTGCCGTCTTCATGACTTGCCTTTATCTTGCATAATTTTTAAAAACATGTGTTTTTTATTTCAATATTATAAATTTAACAAACCGTTCTGTATGAAGACTAATGTCTAAAAATCAAGCAAGCTATTTTAAAAAATGCAACCAATAGCTCATTGTATGCTCGACTTGTTTTAACGACATCATCATCAGTGCATATGTATTTAACAATCAAAGTATCATGCACCGATACATAATGAGAAGCCAAATCACAGTATTTGAAAACCTGTTAAAACTTCTAAGAATTGTAATTTAATAATGTCAACATGATTTGCATAGTCGGATTTATTATAAAGAATCAATATCCATTGGAAAATAAATAAACTTCTGTGAGTGGCATACATGATAGTTGTACTTGTGAGTAATTCAAAGGCGCGTTTTAAGATAATATGCAACCAAAACAAAAGGAAATTAGAAAAATTTATGCTGCTCTGTATGAAAGGACAATATTGACCCTCTGCCCTTTCAAATAAATTAAATAATGTACTCTTTTGCTGACAATACGTTTAGTAAGTTCACCTACGTTTTTCACTTACAATTTAAAGCACATAATTAAATACCAATGTCTCGATAAGAACTTATCAAACGTCATCAGTTTTCAAATGTAGGATAAGGATAAGGATAAGGATCATTTTTTTTAGCAACCAAAATAGGGTTGGCTTTAACAAAAGATTATTATTTTTAAAAATTCATATTGTGAGGTGCATTAATTTCCTGTGTAAACTAACGTTCAATCAACGAAGATTTACACTTTACTTTCCTTGAAATTTCAAAAGCTATCAACAATGTTTTCAGCGATTCAATGATATAGCGATTCAATGATATAGCTAACGCATTAAAACAGCACTGAGCCCAGCGAGAACCCGAACACCTAGAGTTTGTTTTACAAACTCTAAATCTCTAGTGGATTTTTGAGTTTGTTCGCCCACCTCAAAAATACACGCATCGTTGTCCGCAGACTTTGACATCTTTCCCAAATTCGCACGGTCATGAAACTTGGCAACAATATTACACCTGATGATTAGATAAGACATAAATTTCGACAACATAATGACGTCACCCAATGAATTATTGGGTAATTAAATGTAATTAATTTAATCAAATTTTGAGTTTTTGGTTTAACAACCATGCAGAACTCGCAAACTAAGAACGATAAATTCGTTGTTATTTCTTGAAAACAAAGGGTATTGAATACTTATTGCTTTATACATTGGAACAAATCAAGTTTGAAATTTCAAAAGCTATCAACAATGTTTTCAGCGATTCAATGTTATAGCTAACGCATTAAAACAGCACTGAGCCCAGCGAGAACCCGAACACCTAGAGTTTGTTTTACAAACTCTAAATCTCTAGTGGATTTTTGAGTTTGTTCGCCCACCTCAAAAATACACGCATCGTTGTCCGCAGACTTTGACATCTTTCCCAAACTCGCACGGTCATGAAACTTGGCAACAATATTACACCTGATGATTAGATAAAACAGAAATTTCGACAACATAATGACGTCACCCAATGAATTATTGGGTAATTAAATGTAAATAATTTAATCAAATTTTTAGTCTTTGGTTTAACAACCATGCAGAACTCGCAAACTCAGAACGATAAATTCGTTGTTATTTCTTGAAAACAAAGGGTACTGAATACTTATTGTTTTATACACTGGAACAAATCAAGTTTTTCATAGATCTATTAGAGAAATTTGCCTTTAATCTTTAATCCATTGCCTAACGCAGAATGACATACCCCCTCGCGACTGGCAACGGTGGGTAGCTAGCTAGCCAGTCAAGGCACTTGTTACAGACCAACGTGGCACAACGGTAGTTGTTTACTATCAGTGCCATGTGGGCGTAACGTGAGTTTCCATTCATATTTTACTTACAACGTAGTGCAATCTTATCAATGGCGTACTTACTACTACGTACTAGCATTAACATTATTTCCGCTAAGATTCGACGTCTAATTGTTCCCCGATTCGCCCTTCTCATGGCGTTATGATCAATATGGAATTGAAGACGAAGTTTCACTGAGATGACCACCTGCTTCAGTGATTCGTATGACTTGTAATTGTTTGAGAAAATGCAAGCAGAAAAAGACGAACATTGGTTATGTGTTTATCAAACACCGAGAAGCAGAGACTTGAAAGGTCAGCTCATGAAGGGTGTTTCGGACGGCGTCCACGGCAGTGTTTATCGATGCCATATCGGTGCCACACGGTGATAAAACGGTAAGCTTTGTGTGAAAATCATTGCTTTTCAAAAAGAGTATTTATTTAATGCACAGTTATGTTATAAAGTTTATCCTTTATCATCAAGTGGTGGCGTTGGTGATGTTTTTAAAACCAAGGAACGTTTAGTGTGATCGTCGAGGAGGTAGAATTGGGCAATGGGGCATTGCTATGATTGTTGGCTGTGTCACTAAAGTCAGAAAATGGTCCGACTGATGAATGTTTTTCGGCAACTTTGTATTATGACATATTTAAAGAAACCTGTGATGACGTTTGTGTTAAGTAAAGTAGGTTTTGTTTATAAGTTGTTCTCTTCCCAAGTTTGAATTTTGTTACTGTTTTGACCCCCCGCCCCCCCCCCCCCTTTGAACAGGCTCGTCATTGAGAGAGCGCAATATAAATTCAATAAATTATTATTATTATTATAAAATCATGAAATGTTGTAAGGCTTGAATTTTATTTATTTGAGCAGTTTCAGCTTGACTTAATTTGCTTTGAGTCATACTTTGTTTATTGTTTTTTTTCTTCTTCAGAATATACAACACATCCTGTACCCGAATGTTCTCCAGTGAAAGATTTCAAACTCGTTGCTGTGTTCCATTCCCTAAATCCTTGCCGAATGTATGATGCACCATACAGGTAGAAATAGTTATAATGTTAACTCGTTAAAAATATTGTATTAGTTAAAATTCACGAGAGGCTTAAACTTGGCGTCTTCATGACTTGCCTTTATCTTGCATAATTATTAAAAATAAGTGTTTTTTATTTCAATATTACAAATTTAACAAACCGTTCTGTATGAAGACTAATGTCTAAAAATCAAGCAAGCTATTTTAAAAAATGCAACCAATAGCTCATACTATGCTCGACTTATTTTAACGACATCATCATCAGTGCATATGTATTGAACAATCAAAGTATCATGCACCGATACATAATGAGAAGCCAAATCACAGTATTTGAAAACCTGTTAAAACTTCTAAGAATTGTAACTTAATAATGTCAACATGATTTGCATAGTCGGATTTATTAATCAATAAAGAATCAATACCCATTGAAAATAAATAAACTTCAGTGAGTGGCATTCATGATAGTTGTACTTGTGAGTAATTCAAAGGCTCGTTTTAAGAAAAATTAATGTTGCTGTATGAAAGGACATTATTGACCCTCTGCCCTTCCAAATAATTAAATAATGTATTCTTTTGCTGACATTACGTTTTGTAAGTTCACCTTCGTTTTTCACTTACAATTTAAAGCACATAATTAAATACCAATGTCTCGATAAGAACTTATCTAACGTCATAATGACGTCATCAGTTTTCAAATTTGGCTTTAACAAAAGATTATTATTTTTAAAACTCATATTGTGAGGGGCATTAATTTCCTGTGTAAACTAACGTACAATCAAAGAAGATGTACACTTTACTTTCCTTGAAATTTCAAAAGCTATCAACAATGTTTTCAGCGATTCAATGATATAGATAACGCATTAAAACAGCACTGAGCCCAGCGAGAACCCGAACACCTAGAGTTTGTTTTACAAACTGTAAATCTCTAGTGGATTTTTGAGTTTGTTCGCCCACCTCAAAAATACACGCATCGTTGTCCGCAGACTTTGACATCTTTCCCAAATTCGCACGGTCATGAAACTTGGCAACAATATTACACCTGATGATTAGATAAGACATAAATTTCGACAACATAATGACGTCACCCAATGAATTATTGGGTAATTAAATGTAATTAATTTAATCAAATTTTGAGTTTTTGGTTTAACAACCATGCAGAACTCGCAAACTAAGAACGATAAATTCGTTGTTATTTCTTGAAAACAAAGGGTATTGAATACTTATTGCTTTATACATTGGAACAAATCAAGTTTGAAATTTCAAAAGCTATCAACAATGTTTTCAGCGATTCAATGTTACAGCTAACGCATTAAAACAGCACTGAGCCCAGCGAGAACCCGAACACCTAGAGTTTGTTTTACAAACTCTAAATCTCTAGTGAATTTTTGAGTTTGTTCCATCTCAAAAATACACACAAATCGTTGTCCGCAGACTTTGACATCCTTCCCAAGCTCGTACGGTCATGAAACTTGGCAACAGTGTTACACCTGATAAATAGATGAAACAGAAGTTTTGACAACATAATGACGTCATCCAATGATTTATCGGGTAAATTAATGATATTAATTTTTTAATCAAATTTTGAGTTTTTGGAACTCACAAACTAAGAATGATAAATTCGTTGTTATTTCTTGAAAACCATTGCAACACTAGGTGTTCGGGTATCGATGGGGCACTGTTATGTTACTAAAATGCGTAAGCAGATTTATATTGAAAGTTTTTTAATTTTCAAAAAAAAAGTCGACAACTCATGCATGTTTGCTTTCTAGACACATTGAAACTGTGAAGCTATCAAATGTACAATTTACTGGTTAACTGTACACAATAGTGTCTAGACTCCGAAGTTTAATTTAGTACGTACATTGTGTCAGACAATAAACCATTGCAAGCAGCCATGCGATAAGTCGAGACACTTTGTCAAGGTAACTGTGAAGCTATCAAATCGTCATCCACCGATTTCACGAACTGACACACACGTAGACAGTAAAAAGTAATAATTGTAGAAAACGGCATTTAATGTTGAAGGCTTTTATAAAATCCCGCTTTCCTTCAAAACGTCACTAGTTTTCTAACAGTGGAGACTTGTTGCTTTGAACTTCATATATATGGTACTTATGACTGCTTTTCGTCCTAAATTAATAAGCAATAAAGTAAAACGTTTTGTGTTAGTACGTGAAATCAAAAATTGATGCAACATGTTTTCGAGCTTGAAACATGAGTACCGTAGCTCACAGTATTCCAAGATGGGATGGGAAACAACTTCTGACTCGATCAAGCATATTCTGTAGATTTCAAAATTAAACTTATTTTGTTTGACACTTGAAAAATAGACGATTGATAGAGGGTGCTCTATTACAGGTGGTGACTTCATAATTCCTTACATTATAACATAAGAGAACACATAAAGTAGCATACCGCGCCACACAGTCTTATGGAGGTGTTTTTTTTACCACACGGGCCATAAAACAAGAATTGTGGTGAGCGAAATGTATTGACTTTACGTTGGGCACTGGTGACGTCATGATGACGTCGCACAACGTTTAGCCTAACAAACACATCTACAGTATCCCACAAGTACACAATCGAAAACAGTTGATCGGACTTAAACCGTTCGAGATATGGTGGTCTCAAGATTTGCTAATTATATTCATGTCATTATGTATTATACAATAAACCATTGCAAGCAGTTCTGCAACAAGGTATGGATTTTTACCATGTGCAAGTCCTCGCACAACTTAATGGAATAAGCTACAGAAAGGCGAGTGGCCCCGATAATATTTCGGCTAGATTTATACGACAGTTTTCATATGAGCTATCTAAACCATTGACTCATAATATGAGTCGTTGATTATATTATAATCAACGCCTCGTTCGCACAGCTCATCGTCCCAGCACAATGGAAGGGAGCAATTGTCGTCCCTGTGCCCAAAACTTCACCCGCCAACATAGACAATTTGCGACCAATTGCCCTCACAGATCACTTTGCCAAAGTGACTGAACATTTCATTGCTGAGCAAAAACAATGGCGTCGATTAAACCCAACCTCGACCCCGCCCAGTTTGGAAACATCAAGAACGTTTCCACCACGCACTTGCACCCATGTTCCCAACCATCGCGTGCAAAGACTGAATCTTTTAACAACAAAAATCATAATAACTTTGGTCTTGTTGTATTCATTGTCACAGTAGGTTGCTTTTTTTCTCTTGCGTTTTCTCCAAGCATGACAAAGCAAAACGTTTGTCTAAATTTTCAAGTTACAACTCTATAGAGTTCTCAATGGTGTAAACAACTACGCACCATTGGACTATTCTTGACTGGCCTTGCACTTTGAAAAGAGACGCATGGTGATCGCAAATCAGCTCACGTTTCAGTGATCGAATGTCAAAGGGAACTTTTATAACCAGTGTTCCGCGACCAGAACGTGGGTGTAAAGAACTCAGAGAGTAGGGATTGGCAGACCGTCCATGACCAAACTAAGCAAGCCTTTGAAAAGAAAATCCAATGTAATAGAAACTGAACCATTTGGGGTTTTATAGAGGGAAGATTAAAGTGCATGTTATGACTAAGATCAGGGGCGGCGCCAGGGTATTGTGACGAGATTGGGTGGACCGAGACAAGTCTAATGTGCCATTCTTCGAGAAGCACAAGGTTAAGAGAAACGGGTATTCTTGACACAAGTCTATACCAAACCCACTGAAACCTATAACCAATACCTACACAAGACATCATCACAACCCCCGCATGCATTCAAAACATTCATCTATGGAGAAACACTCCGATATGCTCGAAACACAAACAATAAAGATCGATGATTTCTTGATCAAATCAAAACATTTCCATGCATGTGGGCCTAATACCACAGACATTCTGCAGGTGAACCAATAACCAATGGAAATAAAATAACAATGGGGGAGGAGGAATCCCATCTGTAACAGTCTTCCCCCCTTGCAGGAAAGTATTTATTTATTTATTTTATTTTTTAACTTTCAAAATTTTATTTTTAATTTGATAAATTATCAAGCCCCCAAAATTACTGTATTATAACTACAAACTTGGTAAGAAAATACTTATCTAAATTCACTTAGAGTGGAATTTGAAAATAATCGTTTTAAATGCGTCGTGATAAGGCATCAGCAATCATGTTATCTTTGCCCTTAACATTAACTACTTCAATGTCAAACTCGTGGAGACTTAAACTCCATCTGAGTAATCTCTGATTTTGGTTTTTCATCTTTTGGATGAAAACCAGTGGATTGTGGTCAGTATACACAGTGATGGTTTGGGCAGGGGCCCTTAAATACACGAGAGGCTCAAAATGCTTCAAAATAAACCAAACTAGGCTTAACGTGTTTGTGACAACAAACACTAGGTATTCGGGTATCGCTGGGGTCAGTGCTGTGTCAATGTGTGAGCTATTTCATTAAGTTGAACTTTGGTGTTATTACTGTTTTGAGGTGCGTAACAAACTACACACTGAGTATGATGCACCATACAGGTAGAAATAGTTATTAACTCGTTAAAAATATTTTATTAGTTAAAATTCACGAGAGGCTTAAACTTGCCGTCTTCACGACGTGCCTTTATCTTGCATAATTATTTAAAACAAGTATCTTTTCTTTCAATATTATAAATTTAACAAACCGTTCTGTATGAAGACTAATGTCTAAAAATCAAGCAAGCTATTTAAAAAAATGCAACCAATAGCTCATACTATGCTCGACTTATTTTAACGACATCATCGTCTAACATACAATTAAAGAAGATTTACACTTTACTTTCCTTGAAATTTCAAAAGCTATCAACAATGTTTTCAGCGATTCAATGATATAGCTAACGCATTAAAACAGCACTGAGCCCAGCGGGAACCCGAACACCTAGAGTTTGTTTTACAAACTCTAAATCTCTAGTGAATTTTTGAGTTTGTTCCATCTCAAAAATACACACAAATCGTTGTCCGCAGACTTTAACATCCTTCCCAAGCTCGTACTGTCATGCAACTTGGCAACAGTGTTACACCTGATAAATAGATGAAACAGAAGTTTTGACAACATAATGACGTCATCCAATGATTTATCGGGTAATTTAATGATATTTATTTTTTAATCAAAATTTGAGTTTTTGGTTTAACAACCAGAACTCACAAACTAAGAACGATAAATTCTGAAGACGAGCAGAGTATACTGTTCGAAACGTCGAGACCAAACCGGCTCTTTTCAGAGCCAACACTCCTCCCAAAAGAGATTATACACATGGTTGTACCCGCAAGTTCACTACTATTTACATTTATAGTTATAGTTACTTCTAACGATAAATTCGTTGTTATTTCTTGAAAACCACTGCAAGCAGTCATGCGACAATTCATGCATGTTTACTTTCGAGACACATTTGTCAAGGTAACTGTGAAGCTATCAAATGTACATGTACAATGTATTGGTAAAATGTACACAATAAGTGTCTAGACTCCGAAGTTTAATTTAGTACGTGCATTGTGTCAGACAATAAACCATTGCAAGCAGCCATGCGATAAGTCGAGACACTTTGTCAAGGTAACTGTGAAGCTATCAAATCGTCATCCACCGATTTCACGAACTGACACACACACGTAGACAGTAAAAAGTAATAATTGTAGAAAACGGCTTTTATAAAATCCCGCTTTCTTTCAAAACGTCACTAGTTTTCTAACATTGGAGACTTGTTGCTTTGAACTTCATATATATAGTGCTTATGACTGCTTTTCGTCCTAAATTAATAAGCAATAAAGTAAAACGTTTTGTGTTAGTAGGCCTACGTAAAATCAAAAACTGATGCAACATGTTTTCGAGCTTGAAACATGAGTACCGTAGCTCACAGTATTCCGAGATGGGATGGGAAACAACTTCTGACTCGATCAAGCATATTCTGTAGATTTCAAAATTAAACTTATTTTGTTTGACACTCTTGAAAAATAGACGATTGATTACATTATAACATAAGAGAACACATAAAGTAGCATACCGCGCCACACATAAAGTAGCATACCGCGCCACACAGTCTTATGGAAGTGTTTTTTTTTACCACACAGGCCATAAAACAAGAATTGTGGTGAGCGAAATGTATTGACTTTACGTTGGGCACTGGTGACGTCATGATGACGTCGCACAACGTTTAGCCTAACAAACACATCTACAGTATCCCACAAGTACACAATCGAAAACAGTTGATCGGACTTAAACTGTTCGAGATATGGGGGTCTCAAGATTTGCTAATTATATTCATGTCATTATGTATTATACAATAAACCATTGCAAGCAGTTCTGCAACAAGGTATGGATTTTTACCATGTGCAAGTCCTCGCACAACTTAATGGAATACAGAAAGGCGAGTGGCCCCGATAATATTTCGTTTAGATTTATACGACAGTTTTCATATGAGCTATCTAAACCCTTGACTCATATAATCAACGCCTCGTTCGCACAGCTCATCGTCCCAGCACAATGGAAGACGGCAATTGTCGTCCCTGTGCCCAAAACTTCACCCGCCAACATAGACAATTTGCGACCAATTGCCCTCACAGATCACTTTGCCAAAGTGACTGAACATTTCATTGCTCAGCAAAAACACTGGCGTCGATTAAACCCAACCTCGACCCCGCCCAGTTCGGAAACGCATCAAGAACGTTTCCACCACGCACTTGCACCCATGTTCTCAACCATCGCGTGCAAAGCCTGAATCTTTTAACAAAAAAAGTCATAATAACTTTGGTCTTGTTGTATTCATTGTCACAGTTGGTTGCTTTTTTCTCTTGCGTTTTCTCCAAGCATGACAAAGCAAAACGTTTGTCTAAATTTTCAAGTTACAACTCTATAGAGTTCTCAATGGTGTAAACAACTACGCACCATTGGACTATTCTTGACTGACCTTGCACTTTGAAAAGAGACGCATGGTGATCGTAAATCAGCTCTCGTTTCAGTGATCGAATGTCAAAGGGAACTTTTATAACCAGTGTTCCGCGACCAGAACGTGGGTGTAAAGAACTCAGAGAGTAGGGATTGACAGACCATCCATGACCAAACTAAGCTGGCCTTTGAAAAGAAAATCCAATGTAATAGGGGTCGTTCACACGCCGTACTAAAGTTGGTCTAAAGTAGGTCTAACTCAACTTAGACCGGTTCGGGTTCAACTCTGTTGCGTCTGAACGCAAAAAAAGTTAGACCGGATCAGGTCTAAACCCCAAAACTTAGACCGTCCAGCGGGGCGGTCTAAGTCTAAACCGGTTCGGGTTTATCTTTTAACACGGCGTGTGGACAGAATGACATCCGGTTTTAAGTCCTCCACGGTGACTGTTGACCTGAAAGACGTCTTACGTACGCCTCAACGAACACGTGTCGAAATGAGAGAAAGCGTGGTCTTTCGTTCGGGTTATTTCCATCTTGCTCACCTGTAATTTAGGTTCGTTTTCACAAAAATCTCTCTGAATACGATCGTGTATAAATTTGTAATAACGCTACATTTTCAGCCATGTCAGTTGGTTCCTGCTTGAAAATCAACACGTCAATAAACGTAGTGATCGGACGGTAAATTGGAGTAGCCTATCCAGAATTTTACAGATCACAAAAAATGCGTCAAACTCCAGACATCAATATACCAACACGTCACATGCACGTCTAAATTCTCCCAGATTGCCAATCCCCCTATTAAAACATTTAGCTCATAACGAATTTTCCTATTGGCCAATAATATCCATGTCCTACACATCAACCAATAGGAAAATTCGTTATTTTCGGGACGATCGGATGATCGTCCGATCGGACGATCGGATGGCATCAGGACATTGGAAAAAACGCAATCTAAAAATGCGAGGTATTTAACACTGTTTAAAAAAATAAAACTGATTGCAAAATGTGAATGTTTCCAGCGCTGGCAGTATAGACAGGGCCATGCGTGTGATTTTGTGAATAAACCGGATGTTGTTGTGTTGGGTCACAGTGCTGTTTGACCTCTTAAAACCGAAGATAAACCGTATCGGGTTTAACTTCGAGCTGTCTGAACGCAAGGTAGTTTTATTTTTACGACCGCCCCCCACTGCTCGTAAAGTTAAACCGGTTCGGGTCTAACTTTAGTACGCTGTCTGAACAGAAACTGAACCATTATTTTGGGGTTTTATAGAGGGAAGATTTAAGTGCATGTTATGACTAAGATCAGGGGCGGCGCCAAGGTATTGTGACGAGATTGGGTGGACCGAGACAAGTATAATGTGCCCTTCTTCGAGAAGCACAAGGTTAAGAGAAACGGGTATTCTTGACACAAAAGTCTATACCAAACCCACTGAAACCTATAACCAATACCTACACAAGACATCATCACAACCCCCGCATGCATTCAAAACATTCATCTATAATGGAGAAACACTCAGATATGCTCGAAACACAAACAATAAAGATCGATGATTTCTTGATCAAATCAAAACATTTCCATGCATGTGGGCCTAATACCACAGACATTCTGCAGGTGAACCAATAACCAATGGAAATAAAACAAGAATGGGGAAGGAGGAATCACATCTGTAACAGTCTTCCCCCTTGGAGGAAAGTATTTTTTATTTTTTATTTTTTGTTTAAACTTTAAAAAATTTATTTTTAATTTGATAAATTATCAAGCCCCCAAAATTACTGTATTATAACTACACACTTGGTAAGAAAATACTTATCTAAATTCACTTAGAGTGGAATTTGAAAATAATCGTTTTAAATGCGTCGTGATAAGGCATCAGCACAGTGATGTTATCTTTGCATTTAACATTAACTACTTCAATGTCAAACTCGTGGAGACTTAAACTCCATCTGAGTAATCTCTGATTTTGGTTTTTCATCTTTTGGATGAAAACCAGTGGATTGTGGTCAGTATACACAGTGATGGTTTGGGCAGGGGCCTTTAAATACACTTCAAAATACTTCAAAATAAACCAAACTAGACTTAACGTGTTTGTGACAACAAACAGGTGTTCGGGTATCGCTGGGGTCAGTGCTGTGTCAATTCGTGAGCTATTTCATTAAGTTGAACTTTGGTGTTATTACTGTTTTGAGGTGCGTAACAAACTACACACTGAGCAGGGGCGGATCCAGGATTTTCCAAACGGGGGGGCGTGAAAATTTACCAAGCAGCAAATGGTGAATGCAATTTGTGGCGCTAGCTACGAGCGCATAATGCAAACCCCTAACGGCATGGGCTGGTTCCGGGGCCCGCAATGCTACGAAACAGGATTTTAGATGCTCTGTGGTACGATCTCATGCAATATCCGACCACATAAACAAATTTTGTTTTTGCAAGATCATTATTAAAACATTGTTTTCGAGTTGGGAGTCATCGATTTGAATCGGCCATCCTGAGTTATAATATCAAAATGCAGGCTACAACTTATACTTATTCAGGGGGGAAAACTGTTGGCGAGTAAAACGATAGTGCAATGTTTAATATAACCAAATAAGGTCTCTTTGTCATTTAGTTTTCACATGCTTGAGGATTAGAATGTGACACAAAATAACAAGCTGTGCTTGTCTTCAGTGACAGCGCGATCGAGCAACAATAACATTAATGTATACGACAAGGTGAGGGTAGGCCTACTAGAGGCCTAGTCCCCTCCCCCAGCCCTACATCGTTGTACAATCTGCACAATTGATAATGACTAGTTTGAAAGAAACACAACGGATATTTACCCTCTTTCTTGAATACGAAAAAAATCTGTGATTTTCTAAACAGAGTGAGACACCATGATTATACGATGCTATGATTATACGACGCTGGGGTCAGTGCTGTGTCAATGCGTGAGCTATTTCATTAAGTTGAACTTTGGTGTTATTACTGTTTTGAGGTGCGTAAAAACTACACACTGAGTATGATGCACCATACAGGTAGAAATAGTTATTAACTCGTTAAAAATATAGTTAAAATTCACAAGAGGCTTAAACTTGCCGTCTTCATGACTTGCCTTTATCTTGCATAATTATTTAAAACAAGTCTTTTCTTTCAATATTATAAATTTAATAAACCGTTCTGTATGAAGACTAATGTCTAAAAATCAAGCAAGCTATTTTTAAAAATGCAACCAATAGCACATACTATGCTCGACTTATTTTAACGACATCATCGTCTAACACACAATTAAAGAAGATTTACACTTTACTTTCCTTGAAATTTCAAAAGCTATCAACAATGTTTTCAGCGATTCAATGATATAGCTAACGCATTAAAACGGCACTGAGCCCAGCGAGAACCCGAACACCTAGAGTTTGTTTTACAAACTCTAAATCTCTAGTAGTTGATTGATTCTCTTTTAACCGTTTCGTGACGAGATTTAGCTCACAGTTTTCAGCGTTTGTCCCTCAAACAATATGGGGTTCGTGTTTAATGTAATATGATAACAACTGTATGTTTCACGACAAGCTACCATGTTCTTAAAGCTCAATGACGATTCACGTTGTCCGTGAACAGTTTGCGAAAAGACAAATTCCTGTCGATCTAAAAAAAAAAAGGGAATAGGGCCTTTAGATTAAAAACACATCAGATGGCCACACAAAGATTGGTTTACAATCCCACAATATGTAAATAATCCAAAGCAATGTTTCATATTGTATCGAAATTCATCTTTAATACTGGCCTATAACTCCAAAAAGGGAATGGCGATCTATAGCTTTCGAGGGAGGCGGTTAGATACCAAAACAGCGATGCCATTGAAGCTCCTCAGTCCTTGTAAAATCTGACACACCAAAATATCCCCAAACCATGCTCCTGTACCTGAGCACTGTGACCTTGACATTTGAACCGTTAGGTTTTAAAAAAAATTCAAGCTGCCTTGTCCCAAGGGTAACTCTCCATCCGTGTTTCGTGACAAAATAACATCGAAGGTAAAATTATAATGCAGAGTACATTCAAAGATCAATAACTCACCAATTTGACCTTGGCATTTTACCCATGTCCAAATGTCACTTCTAACTGGACTTCCAACTGGGGAACAATTGAGCTAAATCTCACCACCGTGACCTTGAACCAACTTTGACCTTTCACCCCAAACAATCTCAACTTTCCATGTCACCTATAGCACTACGATCCTGAAATTAAAGTGCCTAGCCGGACGCACGTCCTAAGTTGGACGTCCGCAGGCGATGACAATTACGCCCTTCAGCCTATGGGACCGAGGGTAAAAACAGAACGAAATTGAGTTACGAGAGCACATGGCAGAGAATTCACGGTATTTGATTTGTTTTCCCCTTTCAGATCGACAGTCAGTTTTCTGGTGGGTGTTGTCAGCTTTGCTGGGGGCCCTTTGATGCTACTGGCAATTGCTGATTTACTGTACATCTTAGTAGGCCAGTCTGCACATGGAACATACTGCTACTGGCCGCCCGTATTCGGCCTGGTTGTATGTCCAATTATGTGGATTGGTACACCAAAAGATTCATGGTACGTGACGTCATAGGTATTCATAAATCAGGATCAGATGTGAATAAACCGATTGAACTAAGAATAATAATGATTACTTTCTAGCTTCGTCTCTATATAGTAACACGCCCACAGTCAACAAAGAAACTTTACAAAAAGGGATAATAAGCGTTTTGTGTTACAAACGTTCTACTTGATCTTGTGGCGCGTTTTTAATTATTGTGCGCATTTCAAACAAAGCCATTATAATATAAGGTAAACGACTTATTTCTAATAGGCCTATGTCCACAATGCTAAATTCGAATTACCATTGTCTTATTTTGGCAGGCCTGTCTGTGCAGTGAGTTACATCACATCCCTACTTTGTTTCATCTTCCTCATAGTGGACGCTGTATTTACTTTCGATACATCTGTCCCTATCCCTCCACCGTCCTTTGATGCATGGTCTATATCATCCCTCTGTGGTCTCATCATTTATATACCTTTCATTCACTTCGCCATACCAGTCATTCAACGTGATATGCGCAACCCCAAGGAGTTCAACAAGTGTGTCGTCACGACCTTTGCAAGTACGTCCGTAAACGTAATATATGAAGAACAGTAAAGGTTTCGATTTATGATACATCACCTATGGATATCTAGAAGTGATTTATTGGAAAAGTTCTTTACATGAACCGTTATCAATTGGTTCTTACAAGAACCATAATCAACATGTGGATTTGCTTGCTCTAATCTCTGTAGATGGCCTCAGAACAGCTCATAAACAATAGCTAAGGGGGTCCTATCTACACTCAGATAACCACTTATAACGATGAGCATTTCAATGGCATACTTTGGTCGTTTGGTGGCAGCAGACTAACCAGCAAAACCCATTTTCTCAAAGGTGTGCGCATGCTTAGAAATACGTACAAAATAGAGAGGGTTAAGGAATTGTTTGCTGCTGAAATATAGCGTCCAAAAGTTTGTTACGACATGATATTTTGGCTGGAAACCTTTTGCTAGCTTTTGACTTTAAATGTGTTGCATACGTTTGGTAATTGGAGCCTACTGATTGTGTTAATCCTATATAAATGTAGGTACATACAATAAAACTAACTGTGAAAATTTCACTTCAAAAGGTGGTCGCGTTTTTGAGATATCACCGAAAAAACCGGAGCGAATATTTCCACGCAGGAAGAATATTCCCCATAGGAATATACAGTCTGAGAAGCGTTTCTGGCAGAAACGCTTCTCAGATTCTAATTTTGGGGAATAAAAAGTGATATATTTTTCCATAACCGTAGTACTTCGAAGTGAAAAGTTTCTCTAAATTCATTATACTACCCAAAGCTTCTGTACTTCTTATCAAGTAAGTTTTCATTGCCATTAATTTTCAGAGTCATTACCAAACGTGTACTGTGCCTTTAAACAGCTCTATGAAATTGCGTCCTAGTCTGTTGAAATAACGATCACTCATATTGCACAAGGTAAGATGACGCAGCATGGTGAAGGTCTAAATTTCTGAACAAAGTGACTTCCTAGAAAAATGGACTTTATTCTATCATACAGAAATGATTCTATCAACACTTGACATTAAAATAATTGTATTATCTTTTCTCGCAGCCAGTGGTTGTGTGATAGTTTGTACAGTTATTACTGGCTACTTCGCATTTGCTAGTCTTGTTACCAGCAGCTCAAATGAGACCGGAGTGAGCATTTTGTATGTTCTGCCTGATCGAGTGGTAGTCGTCTCTGCAGCAGTGGTGTTAGTCATTGACAGTGCCCTCGTTATAGTTCCACAGAACAGTCCGATGTTTCAACATGCTGAAGAAATTCTCAATATTCCAGAGGGTAACAACATCTTAATTCTACGGTCCATTTCATCGATGATCCACTTCATTTTACTCAAATCTTTATAACTTACGAAAACAGTTTTTTGAAAATAACCATATTTAGATTAATGAACAAACGTTTGGAAGTTGATAACAGTATGCCATGATTATAGAAAGCGTAACAATGGCGGCAGTGGACTGTCAATGACCTTCTTTCTTTCTCCACTAATAGTATACCCAACGAATCTCAACCTGGTTTCTCTTGTGCTTCTCTTTCTCCAGAGTTTGGATGCAAACGAATCGTAGTTCGCACAGTGCTTGTTTTATTACAGGTGCTTTGTGCAGAAACTGTACCACAGTTCTCCGTCCTAGTAACGTTGGTGACGGCCTTTATCGCACCTTTCTTGATGTTCCTTGTGCCGTCACTTAGCTATTTAAGACTGAGAAACATGTACATGCCGGAAAGTTCGTCACAAAATCCGTGAGTAAAAGTTGCTGAGATAAAGTGCCAAAGATTTTCAGTCCACTTGGAGTGTCGTGGCCGAACGGTCTAGTATAGTGGAAGTTCTGCTGGCAAAATCTGTCAACGTGTAGGCCTACTTAGGCCTTCCAGCCAAATTAGGCCACTAAAAGCGCCTTACATTGTTATCCCCCTAAACATTCCTCAAACCATTTCAACTCTTTAGGAGTATGCAGCACCGGCAGCAAAATGGGGGCACAGGTTGCTCATCATTCCCGCCAACAATCCCCATCCTCGCATGTACCCAGTCACCCAGAGGTGATTAGAAACTTTGATGAAGGGCACAAGTGCCGCTACCGGAACCCGAACCCACAGTCCGACTCGGTCGACAGAACTTGAGTTCTGTGGGTGAGAGGCCGCCCGACCACGACACGCCACAACCATAGTCCTATGTTACTATTAAGGTGACAGTAATACTAATATAATGATGTAAATGATGATATTGACTGATTGACGGGTTATGTGAGAGGATGCAAGATCGACGAACATGAGAATGATTAATATTACAGTAATAAAACATTTATTTGAGGGATTGTCATCACAAACCACACCCTCAACTCAACCTTACCACTTATTCACCACAAGCCCAGGGCAAATCGAGTTACAAGTTTACAACGATAACATTCATTTGAAAAAAAGTGTCACTCAGGAGACAGTAACATTTCTCATTAGAAGTCTCCCTTGTTTGAATGGTGACGATGATACTGTGGCATTGATTCAAATTACTGTATGGGTAATGACGACGACAGTGGTGAAAATTATGGTGATAATCACCATGTATTAACCTTTCATGCTTCTTTTTGTCCCTTTATTCCAGGTTTTGGCACAGGTTTGATACGTTGGCGTGCATACTAATCATCGTTCTATGCCCAGTGGTAACGGGTATCACGGGGTATATTGCAATCAAGTCTATTGCTAAGGGAGATACCCTCTTCGTATCACCGTGTTACATCAACGCAACTGCCGCTCACGTTTGATATACCATGCCCGATGTGTGGCAGAGGGTGTCCCCCCCAAAAAAAATCCCATACTTTTGCACACTCTTTTCCTCTTGTACAGAAGTACCCCCCTAAAATCCTCTTAAGAATTCCTGAGATTCCCATAACACAATGAAGAAACAACAGTGGGAAGGGTGGGGTAAACTATGATGTCACATATCAAGCTCCAAAAAGACAATTAAACCAACTTTGATGATTGTCAAAAGTTGATCAAACTGGCCAAACTGTCTTGAGCTGACTACGTTATATACACAACTAAGAACTGTTCCATCATGATCTCGTAATCACTTTTTTTTATGAGATATCGCCTAACTCACAAGGCCACGGACGGCCACTCAAGGTGAGGGCTACACATAACTGATTTGGGCTATCAACCCAAATCAATTGACACCAGGGGCACGTTGCCTCCTACTCCTGGGGCTGAAACAGGGTTACCCCCTTCACAGTCCTTAAGGATGTAGGCATGGGTATCATCCACTAGGAGCCTGTCTGGTAGAGCAGAATGCACTACCTTCCCAACTTTTTCGAAGCAATTATGGTTAAGTGCCTTGCTCAAGGGCACAAGTGTCATGACCGGGTATCGAACCCACACTCTGCTGCTGAAAACATCAGAGCTTAGGTCCGGTGACCTAAACCGCTCGGCCACGACACGCCACTTTGGATCGTACATTTCCCCTCATTCACATAACCAAGTTTAAATATGATGTATTTCTTTACAAATAATCAGTATTTTTTAAGGAATAATAAGAAAGAACATTGAAGAGCGCTGGTATACGCTTAAAAATGCGCTCGTGCCGCTTTAGGAGGAAGACAACAATTATTTACTGTACTGCTGTAGATTGTGAAAGTATTAAGACACTTACCTCAGTGCTCAGTCCAAGGGGCGAATATACTACGTTTATACCGTAACTAACGCAATTGTGGCAGTTGAGGGCGTGAATACAGCACCCATCATCATCGATGCGTTCTTTTAAGCTCAATACAATTTGACGTCATCGAATGACGCAAATGATGTAGCAAGTAAAATTTAATTTCATATTTAACTACTCAATAACCACTTGAAATACTTCCAAATTGTTCCAAAGGAGAATCGAGTCGCTTGGAGACTGACGGTGCTATAACAATTTAGTATTATTATAGATACGAGAATATGATAATATAAGGTTAGAAAGGGAAATAAGTATTGTACAAAGGAAACATTGACCTTTGTCCTTTAATAATAATAATATCAAGCATTTATAAAGCGCCATCTATCTAGGTAGCCTATTCCGAGGCGCATATTATTACCCCTGGTCACTGGGCCATTTTTATTCCAATCCTGAAACCATCTCAGCTCCCTGGGGAGTATACAGCCTGTGCTGCAATATATGCGCTACTAGGCTAAATCCATCAAAAACCATCTCTGCCCTCACAGGTACCCATTTTACCCCTGGGTGGAGAGAAGCAATTATAGTTAAGTGTCTTGCTCAGGGACACAAGTGTCACGACCGGGACTCGAACCCACACTCTGCTGAACAGAAACACCAGAGCTTGAGTTCGGTGCTCTTATCCACTCGGCCACGACACCCCATAACCTTTTCGTCCTTTCTAATATGGAGACACCAACACATACATAACTTTCAATTGTTATAACTTTTCTAATAAATGATGCAAGAGAACAGAGTGGATTTCGTAAAGAAAATTTATATTTATATGTTATATTAAAATGTTGATGAAATTCGGGATTGATTACCCCCTCAACATGCAGCAACATGATAATGTGACATTGACTGGAATACATTAATACATTGTGATGTGTCTTTTGATTCAAATGCAAGTTCAATGTAGTATAACTGCAGAATGTTTTTTAAATGTTTGTCTCCAAAAAGGTAATCAATTAGTTATTAAACTGTGTAATTGTTAAGGATAGTGTATAATTTGGATTCAAATTTAAAACACAATCCTGACATGACTAAAGCTTACAAGCAAATAAAGTTATGATTAATACAGGGAATGAATTTGAAAAGGTTTTAATCTGAAAGCTGACTTATTATAAAAAATAGTACCAGTACCAACCCTCCAGAGAAGTGTTTCCGTCTTATTTATTTTAAACGTTTTATTTGTCAAGGCTTGACACATGCAACAGTCTTATGCACGGCCTTCCAGACTTTCAATTAAACAAACTCCAGCTCAAATAAAATGCTGCAGCCCGGTTGGTTACCTTGAGCAAGAAGCATGATCATAATATAACACCTATTTTACAAGACCTGCATTGGCTGACCGTGAAGAAGCGAATCATATACAAACTCATGCTTCTAACCTTCAAAGCTCTTAACTGACTAGCGCCAAACTATCTACGTGATCTCATCTGCATCAAGGAACCTTCTCGTACACTAAAAGATCAAACGCTGCTACCACTCTACGGCGGAGAACCACGAACACAGTTACATATCGGCCAGAGATCATTCGCATACACAGCTCCCGAACTCTGGAACCGGCTTCCAACACATGTTAGGAATGCGAACTCACTAGATCTGTTCAAGAGTTCACTTGAAACCCATCTGCTTAGCATGTGACGTTTTAAACATTTCTCCTGACAGTTGTTTTTCACTTCATCTTGTGAAATTGTTGTCATGCGTATTTGTATAATAATGTGTAGTTTAAGAATTGTTTATGTTCTTTAAATAAGTTTCACGCCTGTACAGCGCATTGGGGTCTTGCCATGGACGGAATGCGCTTTACAAGAATGATTTATTAATTATTATTATTAAAGTCGACACATAGCATTTCAATACCCCATAAATCAAAGATGCTTATTTTCGATTTCCACAACCGGCGCAACTGCGCTCAAGATCTGGTGTTTCTGGTTACCAGAGTGTGGGTTCCATATAAATAGAACCCGGAGAACGCTGAGTGTGTCATTTGTGCGTGCGATTTCGTTGTGAGACCATTTTTATGGACGCGCGTACGCCATTTTTTTAAACGCGTGTATGGCTAGAGACGTACGCCGGGTGTAACGGCGCGCTGTCCATGGTAGCGAGGCTGGTCAGTGATAAGCCAGTGATAATATTTTGCCATACAGTAGACGTCATTAACATTGACCAATGAAAACACGTAGAAACGGTCTATGTGCGTTGCCATTTTGCCATACACGCGTGTCACGTGATGATCATTTTGCCGCACAGACGACACAGAGTGCGGTCGAGCTCAGCGTTCTCCGGGTTCTATTTCTATGGTGGGTTCGAGTCCCGGGCCCAATTTCATAGAGCTGCTTAAGCACAAAGTAGCTTAGCACAACAAAACTACGCTTACCAGAATAAGGTTACCAGCCAAACTACCATGTCACGTGTACAATTTGTAACTGGTATCCTGCTCATTTCTGCTATGCAACAAATTGTTAAGTAATGTTTTCTGCTTAAGCAGCTCTATGAAATTGGGTCCCGTCCTCGACACCGTTCGGATGGGATATAATCCACAAAGCTTTAGGTCGTGTAAAACACGTAAAAGAACCCACCAGGCTATCGTTAAGAGAAGGGGTTTGCCCCGGTGTTTCTGTCATAGCTGGCTGCATTAATTTTGCGCGACAGACCCTTGGAGCATTGGATTGAACTCTTCCAAAACCATTTCACAAACACTTGAGAGAATGTTATCAATGAATCAACTAAACTTAGAATTGTTTGAAACCTAAGACAGTGCATTATTTGGTTTGTGGTAACACCGTGTGATGGTATCTACTTTGCAGTGTGGATTGTTGATGACATCAAAACAAATCACAATTCAAGTTATATACTTCTATACTGGTAGAAAAGAAAGAAACATACGCTTATTATTGTTCAACATAAGGAAGACATAAGCTGAGAAAGCCAATATGGGACATGACTGGCCTTAACATGAATACACTATACCACCTCGCTCAAAACTGGCAGACAAAATATGAAAAAGATGTCACAATCCTCCTTCAAATACCACTTATATAACTTATAAGCTCACTTATGGAGGAAAAACAAAGCCGGTTTTTGTGTGCGCTAAACGTCTACTGTTTTCTGTTGGTTACTGTCGCAAAGCGTGCAGTTTAATCCCCGGAAACTCAATGGCGTTTGCTGAATACCCACAGTAAGCGAATTTGCCGAACAGAGAAATTTGATTTTGGTACAGTGTGTTAGCACAAAAGCAATCCAGGCCATACCATCCAAGGTCTGCAACACATTGTTAGCCTAGTCTGTGCTTTGGCCTTACATAAGGCTTGCAATACACCCGGAAACTTACAAAACTATTTCATATGTTAATGTGCACAACAATATTACTAAAGGCAAGTCAACTTATAAAGAGTTTTAAATGATAAACGAGGTCGGTGAGAACTCTGATCTCCAGGCACTGTGACCGACCTTATCGTATGGTTCAGTGAGAAACTAGAGTAGTTTTTGGTTCTAGGCCCGCAAAATTGAGTCTGGTTGTAAAGCAAGATGGAGGCGAACGGTGGGCCTTCCGCTAAGCGAGACGATCTCCTTATTCCACTTCAAAAATACAAGACTACATTATACACTCATGGTGATGAGGTACCAGAGAAACTCCAATCATCTGATCAGGTTAGTACTCAATGATAACAGATGATAACGACGAACAAAAATGGGTACCAAATGAAAGAGGGGGTGTGGTGTGTTGGCTGGTATTGACTGCATGGTTGGCCCATCAGCATGTTCCCGTGAGGGACATGCCAGAATGCTCAAATTCCAACATTTATGTTTGAATACGTTGCTTATGAAACGGCTGCAGCAAACCAGAAACACCGTTTGGTTGCATATTGATTTTTTTTAAAGAAAGTTTCCTATTTTGCAAAGACAAGTATACTTTACAGTTGCAGGAACCTGATTGAGAGTTCATTACTATAAATTGTAAATAAATATGATAATGCTCTATTTGAATTTGTTGAAATTGATTCGCAATGTTTTTACAAAAAAATAAGTAACAATTACATAATGAAAAGATAACGCCATATAGCATTTGAGAGACTAATACTGGTACTTGGCAAACTTTGTAGTATAATGTGGTAACTATGATTGGTTTGTATTTTGACTAACACAAACAGTCACCCATCATGCTCGCCAACACCACCAAGCGACCGTTAAGTCAGGTTATTAATTGACCCTCTGTCATTCTACAATATTTGAATGGAAAACCCTTTGGTTTGCCCTTTTCGAAACCACTCTATCGGCTTGAGCTCCGTTTTCAACCGATGGAGCGTAAACCGGAGCCTAAGCCGAATTTCGAAAAGATCCCATACAGTTACAGTTGTAGAACTAGAACAATATCAGGGATTGGAGAATAATGGTTGAAACAATAAATCAAAATACCACGACTTATAAATCAAATGGACTGATACAATTGTGATATAACAATTTGTGCAGTTGTCTTATTAAACATAAACATTGGTGTGTGTACTAACAATGGATTCATTTGCTATGTACTGCTATCTCAACTATTTGTCTTCATCTCCTGTGGTTGCGGTGCTGTCGTTGATTATTGAGCCGGGCTACCATAAATGCTTCGCTTCATCCAGGTGTATAAATAAAGGGCCCCGCCATTATGGTATTGTGTTTGGTGAATAATATTGGTGTTCATGCTGTGTAAGGTTGTATATACACAGAGAGATAGAATCTTACAATGGTTGAAAATTGATTTTGAAAAACACTTGCACGGTATGGTTTACGTAATGCACATTTTCGCCACCCTCCGTTACAGCAGCTTCGTTTTCATAAAATGTACATTTGTTGATAGAAACGCATGGTCTTGACGATTGCTTACGGTTACATTGCATGGTATAAATCCTTCATATTATTTAAACCGCCGCGGACAGTTCCTTATTCACATGATAAGGCATAGCAATAGTGAACCGTGAGGGGGAACAAGGGGATGCAACACAAACACAATGGTAACCTTTTAAGTCATGAGATGGGAGTTTTCTGCATTAATGGTGCTAGACACATTTTAGGCATGGTCATAAATCTACCAACTAACTCTCGCCGATGACTACAAGCAAGCTAACCCACCCATAAAACACGTCTTTAAAAAAACACCGAAAAGACCAGTTACTATTTCTGTTTCAGAATTACAAGACAGCTTTATATACCAACACCGATAATGGTGACTTAGTGGAACTAACAGAAGAAAGACCTGGGCAGGCTGAGAGACAGGTATGCACCTTGGCCCAGCGGGTTCCTTCTTATTCATTAGGTATCTATCATAGATTCAAACCAAGTGGGAAACTGAGCACTGAGTACAGTGATGATTGTCACCAGGCAATGCCGTGCGCTCATTCACCGTCCACAAATTAAGAAAACAACCATACACTCAGGGGCGTACTTCGAAGGAGTAAGGAGACGGCGTGGGATATATGCCCGCACTGAATGAGGAGGAATGGTCCGTACGGATAATTTCAAGAATTTCAAACCAGCATTTTAAACGGTTTAACACTGTGCACCAGCCCTTCTTTGAGAATCACACAAACCAAATACAATACTCATGTCCATGAAAACGATATTTTGAGCCCGGTTGTGCCATTCATCGACAATGCCGTTTGCGTGTTGCGCGGCCGTGACTAGACGTTCATATTGCACACCTTTAAAAACACTTACAGCTGCAGACTTAAAAAATAAAACAACAAAATAACAACAAAAACATGTACTCCACGAAAATCATCAGTCTGTTTTTCCATAAAACCGTCCCACTAAAGAAAAAAACACGCAGGCACGATATCGACTACCTCCCTTTCTAACCACAGCTGTGTCAGTAATTGCCCAATATTATAATAAGTTGACTCTTTAGTTCTAGCTGGTGTCTAGCGTTCATTTTCCTTATGCATGTAACACGTAGGCGACAATCCTTATCAGACTGAAATGGTTTGTAATGCAAAAATACACTAAACTGAAAAACCACACAATAAAGCAGACAACCCACAAAGTCATGTGTTTTCTTCATTAATTCTAAGTTGGCTCAACAACCCCAATTTGGATCTCTAATTTAAACCCCTTTATATAATTGTTTTTCCAAATCTTGGTCATTTTAAATTATTGTTAAATGGCTGGGAAAATGAAATAAGCTCTTCAGAAAAATCTCAGCCTAATCACCCTTTTTGTCAGCAAATTGAGTTGAAAATAAAAACTTACAGTAGGTCTAACCATGGAGGTAGATTCCTACCTCCATGGTCTAACTCTAATGGGTTTGCTTTCAAACCCAAGTACCTGTTATGAAATATCACCATCCATGGCGCCTGGCACACCTACCTATAATAGAAAAAATGATGTTTATCGAAACAGCACATGCACAAAGCGAATCGGTAGCTTCTCACACAGAAGGTTATTTCACAATACAAACAAGGCATTCAGTATCGACACCCCTCGATCAAAGCCCCATGCAGGGCAAGTATTCCAATTTTCTATTGAATAAAAAAAAACTACATAAGAATAACTGCAAGACAGTCTAGCGTGGAAAATTCATATCAAATGTCATATCCACTGTAAAATATCAATTCGGTGTTTAAATGTTGATGACCTACCAAGCACAAACGTGCTTAGCGCAGGCGAATCCTGCTGACCAAAAGACAACAGAATTTTGTAAATTGTAACTGTTTTGCAAAGCAATACTGGAAAAAAATACCACTACAAAGGACTGAATTGTTGAGTCATGATAGTGAAGTTTGATACCGACAGTCCAGCCGATGGACACGGCGACATGGGCAATAATGCCTCTTGGTGTTTAGTATGTTTCTTTTGCCGCACGCAATCTCAAGTTGTAGTCGACTCGATTGATGACGATGATGTCTGAGAAGTTGTGGGGTTAAACTTTGTTTACTCCCCAGGAAATGTTGATTACAGCATAGAGCAAGATTACAGAGTGCTCATTTGGACAAGTAGATAAAAACAGGTGTTTATCAAAGTGTTGCTGGCGGTAAATTTATGCTTCATGGAATTCTTTTCAATCACTTTACAAGTTTAACTATTTTGACTATTTAATTATTCGTTATCAGAGACATGGTCTAAACTATATGCAGACAATGCTGCTGATTGCAGGATACTGTCCGGGATTCGCCGCCACTGTCTTGATGGTAGCTATTATACACACAGGTAACTCATCGAAAACATTTTCTATCGTATGTACATAAGCACATTGAGTATTACATGTTATAGCCACTTCCTTCAGTATTAAAATGTTATAGTATTAGCTTCAACATGTTTCCAACCCATCATCGTTGACCTGTTTTTGTATAACTGAAATATTTATTATTTTTCCCCGTTAGGATGGGTTGGTTTTCTACTCTTTGCAGTTCTAACTTTTATGTTGGCTTACGCCGCCATACTGCTCAGGAACTGTTGGAATTTGGTGACAGCCACGCATTTTGAAGATTCCAATCCGTATGGTGCCATAGCCTACGAGGCATTTGGAAACTGGGCGAGGTATGTACTGAAACGAAACCGTATAGTCTCGATCAAGGGGAATGTAACCGGGTACGTGCAACAGGAAACAACACTTTCGTCTTCCTTAGACACAACATACTGGGGAGGCTAACATTGAAAACATGCCAGTCTATTCATCATTATAATATAACTAATTTCCATGGAGTCAGGTTTCTATACATAAAACGTTTGATAACTTAACGTCCCACTTGAGCTCTGCAGTTGTTTTAGTGTTCTCAAGTCGCTTAATTTGGGAGAACAAAATTGACATGTTCTGTTTATTTGTTGGCCACGGTATACTTTTTGTTTTATAATTCACAAAGAAATACTCTCAGTCACAACATTTACTGTAAAAGTAACATTTCCTTTTATTAAATGAAAATATATCATCTACGCTTAATAATGCAGGTTTTTGTTAAAACAGCATTTTAATTACAAAGCTCTATATCAAAACATAAACGAATAGCGGAGTATTTTTATATCTTAGTTTATAGACATCCATTATATTTTTTACAATCCGATCTCATGCTTAGACACGCGGTGAACATTTTGGTGGATCTCGTAAGTTTTGGCGCCAGTACAGTTATGCTTCTAGCTACGTCACAGCTTGTACTAATTTTGATTGGCTACAGTCTTGCCGGCACGTACTGCTATTGGCCAATTATCATCGGTGTGATCATTAGCCCGGCTATTTTGGTGGGAATTCCAAAGCACTTCTGGTAAGACAAAATGTTTCAACCTTGCATATGGTATCTTCCGTTTATTTTACAGTCTTTCTGATTCACCACTTTGGTTTCAAAACATGCCTCTATTTTTATTTCTATTTGAATGTTGTGAATTGTTAAAATTTGTAAAAACAGTTCGGAGGACCAACAATTTTTCCACACTATTCCTTGCACACAGAACCAAATTTTAAGGAGTAAACAAATAACATCGTCGCGAGCTCTTGCAGCAGATTGGGAATTATGTTTTTTATGCTTGTGTCCTTGAGCAAGACACTTAACCCTAAATACTTCTCTTCACCTAGGAGTAAATTGGATACATGTGAGGGCAGATGTTGTTGTTGTGATGATTCGGTTTGATGGGCTACATACTATGCAACCAGACTGCAGTCTGCATCCTCCCTAGGGAGCCAAGACGAGTTGAGATGTTTAAGTAATGACACAAAATGACCTAGTGACCAGGGTAATAAGCATCAAGAATGAGCATCAAAATTGACAGATACCAGTGCCACATAAATTCAATTACTATTCAAACTGAACCATGTATAATTGACTGTTGGGAAAGTCGCAATTTCTTAACAATCTTTGTTTCCCTGAATTACCAAGGCAACTTGGAGCACTGAGTATAATCACCACCATCCTTGCTATCCTTATTATCTTCATCGATGCATCCCTCTATCTCCATGGTAATGGAGAAGCCTTACACCGTCTTCAGCCATCCATGGAGTCTTGGGCATTTGGCAAGCTGATAGGAGGAACCATCTTTCTGATGGGTGGTCACTTTGTCTACCCAGAAGTCCAGCGAGCTATGAAAGAGCCAGTCAACTTTGACCGAAGTGCCCTTGCATATTTCCTTTGTGAGTAAAAACAAAAGAACGAAAATCAGCTTTACCTCACCAAACGATATATATTTTGTTTCAATGCTTAATAAATATTCCAATGGCAACTACAAAGCCCCCCATATGTATGTTGCATTCCTATATGCAGAGAAGCAATTAATGGTGATTTCATTGCATTCATACCCATCTGTCTTCTCCACAGTGATTGTTCTCTTCCTGTTTCCTACCCTTCTGATCACCTACATTGCCTATGGTGAAATCATGCTTCCTGATGACATTACTTCCAGCCTGCTGTTCGTAATCCCAAAGGATGGTATGGTGGTCATTCCTGGCCTCCTTCTCTTGATTGGCAGTGGGCCAGTCTTACTCATTGTCATCAATCCACTATTCCAACACCTTGATGAGGTACTGGATATTGCAGCAGGTAAATTCAGCTATTAAAGAGTGGTCAAAATCTGCATCATCTTGCCAAAGGAGGAATTTTCTCCAAAATTATCAGACATCAACGTCTTCTTTCAACTATTTAAAAAAGGGCCACCGAAAATGTTCCAGGAAAGCATGAGACGCCACTATGGTACTCTTCAAATATTTCACAAGAAATATTAAGCCTCTGGTTTGAAATATGTCAACAAATACTGATTTACAAAGTTGGCTTCCAAATCTCTTTGATGTTTGCCAAATTGATGAACATTTACTCAATTCTTCTGAGACTGCACAAGGAAACAAAGTCACAACAAAAAGTTCAGAGGAGGTAGACTGGTTCTAGGCCTACAAGATTCAGTCTAGCTGTATAAAGCAAGATGGAGATGAAAGGTGGGGTGGGCCTTTCCCTAAACGTAAACTGTTAGCAGCAATCTCACTGGGGGATCAATCTATGAGATCAATACTGATAAAGTCAAACAAGGTCACAGCTACCAGCTAGAGGGTACCATTAAAAGGCAATGGAAAGTTTTGGGTGATGAGTTTGTTTGTGTTTCTCTCCTCCCTTTCAGATTTCAATTGGAAGCGTATCCTATCCCGTACCTGCATTATCCTCTTCCTGATCTTCATCGCTGAGACAGTACCAGACTTTACTGTTCTCATGACCCTAGTTGGAGGTGTACTCTTCCCTGTCTTGACATTCATGGCTCCTGCCATATCTTACCTCCGCCTCCGATCCCTCTACATGGTTGACAGCTTCTCCGAGAGACCGTAAGTAAAAAAGGGAAAACTTGTTGGCTTTTCTTTACCTTACTTTAATTACAGTGCCATGATATTGTTGATTTGAGTTGCTGTGGGGCAAGCCTATCATTACATTGTGGCTCTGAAAGTTAGGCGGAGTCACTCAGTGATGTATAAACTACAAGTTCGGAGCGCCTCTACATTCAGTACCACATGAAGACCAAAGACAATTAGAACAATTTTAGATCTCCACAGGGAAATTTTGACAAGAGGGATGCTCTGTGAACTCTGGAGAGAATGTTAAGGACAGGAACAAGGGAAACACAGCCGAAGTCTCCACAGGAATGCATATTTGAGAATCTGTGTTCAGAGGACACATTTCTTTCTCTTACGATCCTTTGATATTTATCTTTGCAGGAAGATGCACATCTTTGAGAGTATTGTCTCCATAGTTCTCATCCTAGCTACACCTGTCATCATCATTTATGTCCTCCTCTCCACCATATTGGCTCTATCTAACCAACAGACAGAATACATCAAGCCCTGTTATGTTCAATGGAACACAACCAACAGTACATGGGGATGGGATACCTACGACTTATAAATGTTTCAATTTCAAGAAAATTCTCACTATACAACAGGTCTAGTAGTTCAACATTTTCACTGGACCAGAAATATTTTTACAAGACATAAAAACGTTCCTCTTTTTTATTTTGGTGAAACTGAAAAGCTTAAAAATGATTAATTAGTAAATATTGAAAGAATGTATTTCAAAAATGATAGACTGCAGGACTTAATCTTTGGTTGTGGGATTACAGTAGGCCTAAAATTTCTTCTTCGGGAGGGCATGGCCATTTTTATTTTGAAGAGGGCTTTTAGCCTCTGGGAAACATATGAACGGGCACCAAGGGCAAGACTAGGGCAACAGCGCCAACTGCCACAATTATGTTCAAAGTTCCATCAGCAAAGTCCCTGGTCATTGCCTCCATGTCCCTGGTCATTGCCTCCATGCCCCTGGTCATTGCCTCCATGTCCCTGGTCATTGCATCCATGTCCCTGGTCATTGCCTTCATGCCCCTGGTCATTGCCTCCATGTCCCTGGTCATTGCATCCATGTCCCTGGTCATTGCCTCCATGCCCCTGGTCATTGCCTCCATGTCCCTGGTCATTGCCTCCATGTCCCTGGTCATTGCCTCCATGTCCCTGGTCATTGCCTTCATGCCCCTGGTCATTGCATCCATGTCCCTGGTCATTGCCTCCATGCCCCCTGGTCATTGCCTCCATGTCCCTGGTCATTGCCTCCATGTCCCTGGTCATTGCCTTCATGCCCCTGGTCATTGCCTCCATGTCCCTGGTCATTGCCTCCATGCCCCTGGTCATTGCCTCCATGCCCCTGGTCATTGCCTCCATGTCCCTGGTCATTGCATCCATGTCCCTGGTCATTGCCTCCATGCCCCTGGTCATTGCCTCCATGTCCCTGGTCATTGCCTTCATGTCTCTGGTCATTGCCTTGGTGCTTGTTGGAACGTTTTCTCATAGAAGTGCCCTTTTTTAACCGAGGGAAAACTGCCTTGCCCATCTGAGGGAAAACTGCCTTGCCCATCTGAGGGAAAACTGCCTTGCCCATCTGAGGGAAAACTGCCTTGCCCATCTGAGGGAAAACTGCCTTGCCCATCTGACGGAAAACTGCCTTGCCCATCTGTATGTTTATGCTGTATTCTTAGAATGTAGATTGAGAATGTTTAATAGTTGTCATAGCAATTAATAGTAGTTTCAACACTTCCATTTTAAAAGGTAACATGGTTTTTTATTCTGTGTGAAATTTATTATTATAAAATCATTTCAAAAAGCAGCTGTAAATGACAAAATGCCTCTTTTAGCCACTAAGCTGAGCGACACACCAATATATTTTGGGGAATTATACTTTTTTATATGTGGTTGTAACATCTTGTGGTTGTAACATCTTGTGATTATCTACTTTGCTATGTGAAATTGTTGTTATAAGAAGTTGTCCTGCTATCTACTGGCACAGTGTTGATTTAGAAATTGGGAGACTACTCAAGTTCAGATAAGTTTTTCTCGCAGGTTATCTACTTCCTTGGAGTAGACTGGGAATAAGTTATTAGTTATTAGAGATTACTTAGTTCATATCAGAATTTATCCTGCTGTTTTTCTACTGGCGCGGAGCTGACAGGGAAATTGGGAAACTATCTTCCACTTAGGGACTTCTTGTAATTGTCTTCACTGCCCAGGAGTGAGATTTTGTTTAAACTTTTTCAAATAGTTGTCCAATGTACGTGTCCAGGTGTAGGGGCTTCCAATTCTCATGGGCTTTATTGTTGAGAATTTTATTACTAGTTAATTTTTTTTAAGGCATTGCATTTTCATATTCCTTACAAAACTTGATTATATCATAAACCGATATTTAGAAGAGAGCTTAATAAACTCTGAATGAGCAAAATAGGTAGAAACAAGTATTTTTCTGTCAGTTTGATGTAAAATTCAGCATGATGCATGATCATTTTATGGATATATTTCTATTCCTCTAACAATGGACATTAATAGTTAATTGAATGTTACAGAATACTAACAAAAAATTTATAATTACTCCACCAATGTATAATAAACACTGTATAATTTCAAGAGAATTATGTTTTAGGCAATAACGGTGTAAGGTGCCGGTCTTCACTGTGAAAGGGTTTGGTGGAAGGCCGCTGTTAATGGAGTGACCCGAAGGCGGGGTCCACTAATAGCAGCCAGAAATGAATGGACGACCCCAACAAAAAATTAGATTTTTTGAAATCCTAGTAAAACTGGAAAAGTTGCATCTATTTTTCTGCCTACACTTTACAATAACATGATTATTAGTAAAAGTGACACTTACTGTTTCCTTCATTAGACTTGAGTAAGTCCTTCTGTTTATCAGCTGAACAAAATATAATCTTCTCCTTCCGTTAGGTTCAGGGACTCGAGATTACTTTCAAAGTTGCCATTGGTAAGGTCCTGAATTGGGTTGAGAACAAAACAATCCATTCAGTACGACAAGTCTAGTGCATACCTGAATGGAAAGCCTCTTTAAAGGGAGGCATTTGAATTGGCGGCTAAAGCTACGGCTATGATTGTTGCTAAGGGTGTTGCTAAGAAATTCCTATACTTCAGCGCAGGATGACGGGCAAATCTAGCTATAGCCCTAGCCAATTCAGACATTGCTTTATCTGCGGAACTCAAACTTACCATTTTGACAAATATAATCAAAAGGTTAGAATTGGAAATAGAGAAAATTGAAAAAATATGTATTTAAACAACTTTTAGGGTTAGAGTTTTATCTTTTAGCCTCCGAGAGGCCATTAATTATGTTTTGCCTTTTGGCCAGTAAGCAATTTGCAACAGCTAATTCTACTTTCTCAGTTATATTTGATGCATTTATGATATGACTGTAAAAGTATATATTCAAAATGGTTAGACCGGGACTTACCATTTTGACACAGATGATAAAAGGAGGCTTGGCTTGACTGAAATGAATGATTGGAACTCTTGGCTTGGGAACTGTCTAATAAAAAGAATCACATCAAAAATAGTTGTTATAGTTAGGAAAAGTAAATTAATTTCCATCCTCTAGTTATTATCATACAAACCATCCAATAAATTGAGTCAATTTCATCCAAAAAGGTGATCACAGTTTAGTAAAAACAACTGAAAATGGTTTGCTTTGTACGAAATAGCAGCAATGAATATAAAGTAATGGTGTTTTGGAGCATGCCAAATTTGTCTTAACTGGCTTAAGGAAGTATTTCTAATGGAAATAACTCTGGAGCATTGGTACTGGACTTTATAAAGCATAGAGGTTTCAGATTGAAACTAATCCATTTATTTTGATGATTACTAATCCTGAACTTTGTCAACAAACGGATATTGCAAGGGGATGAGGGTAAACATCCCTCCTTGGACCGGGGATGAAAACAAAGGCATAATTATTCATCTGATCTACTTCTGAATTCTCTCATTCTTTCCTATTCATCATCCATCAACTTACCTTGCATTCCTCATAGATGTACACTCCTTTCTTAATCTTGACGGGGTCAACATCACAAAATTGAACAACCTTTAAAATAAACAGGAATTATTATAGACGATGTGACCTCTGACGTCATTTGAAAATCATAACATGATGCGCGCGCATGTCGCCGGGCAAAACCTTTGTGTACTTGACAGCCAGCTAGAAAGTACACGCAATATTACCATGACTACGCGTCTTTTTGCCCGGCGGAACATGACTTGGACAACAGACTTGTCAACAGAGGGCGGTTTGAATGTAAACAGAGGTCACATCGTCTATACATAGGGGAAATGCCTGTTTCGTTTCTAATGTTCCATTTTCTAAAATGACTTTTAGGAATTTTATTGCACTGTTTTTTCTGACTTTGTATTTGTCTATGTAAACCATAACCAAGGCTTCAGCTTTGTCTCTGGCTTAGGATTCGTCTAAAGCCCAGTTCATACTTCCTGCAAATGCGAATGCGAAGCGAATTTAGACGTCACAGGGCTGTTTTCGCCGCGAATAATTCGCAGGAGTTGAGCACAAGTCAACTCTTCCGAATTATTCGTTGCGAATTTGTGACGTCAAAATTCGTATCGCATTCGCGTTCGCAGGAAGTATGAACCGGGCTTAACTGTTTGATGCTTCAAACAAAAACAGATGTTTTCTAAAATTACAGACAGAGCATAAGGCAGAGCTGCCATGAAAACCTTGGCTTTGAAAAAGGGCCTACAAGGACCCCAGGGAGAACAGTTCTTTGACACCTGATGAAGCTGCACTCATAGAATATGACAAAATAAATAAACCAGTAAAGATAAACATAGACAAAAAATAAAAACACAGAGGCCAGCTTCAAATGGTACGTTTCATCCCTTCCAATGGAATTTTTTTTTGAGTCAATATTCACTGCAGTTCATCTCCTACCAAAACTGCCCTGAAAACACAACACTATAAAAATATTATAGTTAAAACTGTTGCGGTTTATCTTTCCCTCTTTCTTTTGTCACAGGTAATGCGAGTTTCATTTTAACAACTAAGTACAGTGTTTGACAATCCAGACAACCCACAGAGATTCCAGCAGGGCTCAATTTCACAAAGAGCTAAAAACGATCTTTATAAGCTGTGTACCAATATTAATTGCAAAGCAAAATGTGACATCACAAATCACTATGGTGATACTGACAACTTATCTTATAATGGCACTATTATGCACAAGATTTAGGCTCTGGGCTACACATACGTACAAGATTTGGGCTACATTTAGGGCTGCACAGACACAACAATGCTAAACAATAAATGAACTGGCCTTTTTATTTTCCCCAGAAAAAATATCGCAACTTGGGAAATGCAATTCTTATCTTCTGTTTTTCCCCGTCAATTTCTACCTTTTTCTGACTGGAGTGACTCAGCGATCTATAAAATCGTCTTCCTTGTTTACCAGCATTCCATATCGTGAAGGATTCCCAATTACACAACACTCGTTCCTCCACAGCCTTCATCCTGATATCCCATATGGACTCTCTGTTTTGAGATAAAACAACAGAGCTAGACATTCAAAGGATGTTTTTTAGGTGGAATTGTTAAAAACTGATATCCAGTATTGTCACTACTTTTCCCTACCGACTGGTTTTACTCTTAATGTAACTACCAGAATGAAGCCCACTTCTTCAGTCATACAAAACTGTCACAAACTGCGTTGAGTTAATAATGCAACAACTGCATTGTTGAGTTAATAATTCCTAAACTTATTTGTCACTTTGTGAACCCCCAAACCAAACAAACAAATAACCAAACAAAAAACGAAACCTGCCTGCAGAGTGCTGTGTACAAAAGAAACTATTACGTATTAGGTCCTGAAACATGGTGAAAATGTAAACAGCAACAAATGTTTAAAAAGAACTTGTACAAATAAAACAATTTACTGTTTTTTTGTGGGTTTTTTTACTTTGTGAAAACACAGACGATATGTTGTTAACAATGATTCATCATTGGCAATATTTCTCAGGACAATTTGTTTAAATAACAATTAAAAAATTGTAAGCCAACAGATCAAAACTTTGTTAACTTTGTGTTTCCGAATAAATCCTACACCACAGTTGAACTCTCATACTTCGAGGGATAGCATGACCCCCAACTCTCGACAAACAAACACACACACTCCATGTATATGTACACTGTACTGCTAACACATTCTTTGTTAGAATGCACAGCGTCTATGGAATATCTGTGGGAAAGGGCTCCCAGAAACGATGTACTTACTTAGACACAGAATTAGTGGCAGCAGTGGGATGGTATCTGTACATTAGAAGACACTGGTTGACTCGGTACACACTGCCACCAAGTTTCAGATGCTCCAAGAAAAATATAAGGTCTTCTGGTGTCCCCTGAGAAGTGAAAATCAAATTATGTAAGGTTATTTCCTTATTATACTCGGACAATACACACATAATAATACAACTGTATAACACCGTATTGACATTTTTGTCACAGCTATAAACTGGTTTTATTTCCAAGAAACAAACTTGGACATAACTCTGTCCAAACCCATGCTGCCAGACCGTGGATTTGGGCATTGTTGATGGTACCGCCAATGTAACAGAAGTAAATATTAACTCGAACTTTGCGGACGTCGTGAATGCACGAAATATAATAAAGTTAGCGATGAAACCAGTTCTGCACAGCCGCGGTCGACAAGTTAATGTAACATTAATTGGTCGACAAGTTAATGTAACATTAACTTGTCGACAATTCCGAACGAAAGAGATATAGCCAATGTAATTCCTCGACGAAAGGAATGCTGTAGAAAATGTCCCAATCCACAAAATTGATAATCACGTCCAAGAAGGTTCAGTATAAAATTCCAAAATAGCCAGCAAAACGTGGTTGGGAATAATTCCAGAGAAAAACAGACAAAACGCAGTCGATTTTTATTTTATTTTATAGAACACAAAATGAAATGAACTGTTCTTTAATAAAGCTGCAACAAAAGTGACTATAACTTGGCGCCCATCAAATAGTTCTTCCCCAAATGGGCAGTTCTTATTGGCTAAATGCTACTCGAATAGCCAACCACCCCTCGACTGGAGCTGACCAATCCAGGGATGACCCGCCACAATTCGGACAAGGCCGGCCTGACCTGGGAACCTCACTCGCATAGAGCACGCCCCCGGGAAGCCGTCCCACCTGGAGAGGCCCATAACGATGAGGGTGCCCAACATAACGTGTATACCAGAGTATAAAGCATTTTGATCGCAAATGCGATAAAATGAAATACTTAGTATATACAAAAATATGATCACACTTATTTGAAATTTGTAACTAATGATCACCTATGAACCAATCAGGGCAGTCAAGATTACCCATGACAATTATTATTTTCAAATTCAAGGAGCCAGCCAAATGCCATAACATTTTGATCTAATAGGTTGAAAAGATGAGGTAGATAACATAGGGAGTGTAAAATTTGAATTGAGCCAATTATCATTTTCAATCATATAATTACCTTCCCACTTTCGTCAAATGAACCAACTCTATCGAATGTTTCACGTGAGCAGAACCATGTTGGCATAATGATGGTAGGACCATGAGCTGTCAAAATCTGACAGGAATTGAAGTGCAAAAGGTATAAGGTTATCTTTTGTGGTGGTCTAGCATAACATTCTGGAACCAAAGTCATTAAAGTGTGTGTTCAAATCCTGATCATTTGGTTCCTTGGGCAAGACACTTAATTATAATTGCTTATAATAATACTTATTTCTTATAGAGCACATCCAAGTAGCTAGATCAAGGTTCTAAATGTCTTTAATAATCTCTTTTCATCACTGAAAATGGCATCTTGGAAAAATCGAAGGCAGAATGTTATAGAGCTGCTAAGCACACTGGAAAAATCTTCACATAACCAGCCAAAAGGCCAATGTACTTTGATTCTATACTGGTTCTCTGCTATTGCTTAGAGAATCATTTGTTTAATGAAGAATTTTGATGATGTTAAATTGTATTGATTGACCTTTACCTGTGTTATTAATTGATCTGATTGAATGGTATTTGCCCAACGAGTGTATCTCTCTGTAGAACCTTCTGGTAGTCGGCTAAACTGACAACCGGTTATCTGTAAATTACGCAAAATAGCTGTAGTCTATTAAAGTTCTTAATTTAACTAACAAAGCCATTAGCGAGTAAGATTGTGAATAATATCTAATGCAATGGCTTGATTTTTAGTAATCACAAGTGAAAACTAAAATTGGATTCCCCAGACTAAAGACAGTGTCGTTACGTCTAATGGTTCTGGGCAAATTTTTGTATAGCAATCTCCAGATGGGCAAAGCCTGGTACCATTGTGCCATACACATTCATTCAGAATTGTGTGTGGGTGTTCGCCGTCTCTTGCTGAAGTACCGGTAAGCAAAAGCTTACCCTGAACCCACGTGACATAGCAACTCTTTAGTCTGATAAGTTCAAATTTGATCGGTCACTTATGATCAAGTAAGTCATTGTACCAGACATTATTGGAATCTAACTCACAAATGGCTTATTGCATAATGGTATGCACATATGTGTACAGTGTAAATAATAATTATACATAACAAAAGCAACATTTATAGCAACAATGAGGATACTACTATTCACAGAACTTCTGGAAACATGATGCGAGTTCTAATATGTTTATTGAGTGAAGAAACGATGTCAAGAGTTTGAATTTAGTCAGGCGTCTTTTGAATATCTCGCCAAATATCAAACATAGTTTTGATAGATTTTTTAGCAGATCTCTTCACTCCAGCAATGAATGGTTTTGGAGTGGACAGCCGTCTCCCGGCATTAGAATTTGTGCCTAGAGGACCTTAAATTGGCAGTGATCAGTTTAGTGGTTAAACTGAATTTGTGTAGCATTCTCTCCAAAATGCAAATGAGCTTTAAGGATTGTGGTCTTTTTATGTGTCTCCTTGTTTTTCTACCTGCATGCTAGAATGTAAAACTGTAAGAACACCCAGGTAACAATAATGTAATCAATGATGCCTAGCACGTAGCTCTCACATGCTTTGCTATCTCCATTATCATAAACATTGTGATATTTGCAGTTTGTTTTGATAAAAGTCAGAAATGATAAGACTAAATGTTTATTTACTCAGATTCCAAAAATAAAATTGTACAATGCCCTCAAAATAAACACAATTACATTATCACCATCTGCACTGACACTCACATCTGAACTTTTAAACTTTACACAACAATCGCAGGCCTCAATACTTCACACAGGTAACAGAGGTCATTTGCCTAAAGTTCAATACCATCAAAACAAAATCCAGTAGAAAAAAATACCTGATATTTACCAATGGAAAATGGGCTGTCCTACACAAGACTTGAATATCAGGCCTACAGTTATCAAACACTTCATAATTAAAATACAAGTTTTCATGTCAACTTTTCTTTTCATTTTCCCATTTTTAGGGCTGAAAAGTTTACACCTGTGGTGAGCTTTGGGGTCCATGACAAGAAACAAGTTTTTGATGTAAAATTCAATCAATGAAACAATTTCCAAGGGCTCAGAAACCAGAAACACATACATTTACAAGTAACTACATCTGTTGAACAAGTTTTCAGCCTAAGTAACCTTTTTGAATTAAAGAATTCAGTAGATATTGTTGGTTAGTTTGTAAAATCTGCCATCTTGAAACCATGCCTTACTGAACCAACCACTGAGGGTTGCCAAAATGTGTCACAGTAAACATAATATGCGCTATACAACTGTGGCTTATTATTATAATTATTATAATACTAATACACACACAGTTCTTATACAGCGCTTTATCGCACCCGACGGAGGTCTCAAAGTGCTTTTTATGATGAATTATGAGACCCATTTTATAGTACTATGTAAGGGTTTACAAAGTAATGCAGTGCAATCTGCAGCCAACCATGCAAGACACAAAGGCCATCTCAACCTCTTCTCTTAATGATAATTGTACTGGGGTTTTTTACGAGTACAATCAACAAGACCTATGGCTTACTGTCCAATCTAAAGGTCAAAGCAATTATGGTGAAGGGATTGGAACCCACGCTCTGACAACACCAGAGCTTGAGTCTAGTGCACTAGAATGCTCAGTCACCACACTCTACATTGTGCTTTTCTTTATTAACAACAACTTGTTCCAGAATGTCGTACTTACTGTGAATGACCGATTAACTGTAGCAGCTAACTGCATCTCAATACGTTGTTTACTCATAACATCATCCTACAATAAACATAAACATAAATACTGTAAACATAACATTTCAGATTTTCAGTGTTGTAGAATTAAAGGATTTGGGGTTGAACAACAAACAATTTACTAGAGTGGGACTTGAACCTGCAGCCTCTGGTTTAATGTGCCGGTGCTCTACCAACTGAACTATCTAGCCCTTGTGTTGGCGGTCTCGCTATTTTGTCTATATCTTAGTTCAAGGGGGCTAGGTAGAAGAAGAAGAAGAAGCTTTTGTCCTTTTGTCATTAAGTCTCTGTCCTTTCTCTATGGTTATAGGTTCCCTGCACTAGGATTGGTAGTGCTCATAAACAAATTCAAAACACTTATCATGGAAGAGTAGGGGTTAATCCCAGTGTTTCTTGTTCACATAGTAAGCACCCTTGTTTACAGGTTTCCTCAGGCTTGGGAGCTACAGTGATTAAGTTCACTTATGAGGCATCCTTGGTTTCATTACCAGAAACGTACAATATTAATAATGCATGTGTAAATCAAAACACATTGTAACTACTCTAGAATGGCAAAGGTCATGGATTCAAACTTTAAATCCTACCCGAATAATGCCAGTGGATTTTTGTTCACAGGACTCAAGAAGGTACTGAGCATACGTTGCAGGGTATGTACAACATTGGTAATATTGAAAATATAAATGCTCACAGATTTGCACATAACTTACATGGTATGAAGATGGTCATGGTGGAAAACTTCCCTTGAAATAGTTTTGCTTGAAATGCCATAGTTTTTAGGAAATGAGAAAAACAATAGTCTTTATCCTGCAGGATAAAATCCGATGTTCGAAAAAAATTGAAAACATATAAGGTTTTTTTCCACTGTTTTCTCATGACTCCGAAAACCGATTGAGCTTAAAATTTCACGGGTTTGTTATTTCATGTTTATGTTGGGTCACATCAAGTGTGGATACAGGTCTTTGGCAATTACCAATGTTGTACACACACTTTAACAAAGACTTAAGACTTACTGCATCAAGAAAGCAGAGATATTTTCCATGGCTTTGTGAGATGGCTTGATTCTTGGCATATCCAACTGCAGTCAAACAAAAAATAACCAAACTTGAATGCCTTTAATATATGCATCAATAGCTTCAAAATCCCCACAGGTTCCATGAAGTGACAAATTCTCCCTACAGCCACAATCCCATGTTTTGAGAAAATTGTGTTTAAAGTTTAACCCTTTTTTAAACTGAACTTTCTAAGGCTTTCTATCAGAGGGGCTCCAAGGTCAAGTTCTGTGATTCACTAATTTTCCAAAAGATTGAGTCCTTGTGAAAGCCCTGACATCAAGTTAAAATAGTGTAAAATAGCATTGTAGGGAAAACAGGTGCACCCTCCACATATGCATGTCATTGTTTCTGATAGATTAGCAAGTTTATACATTAACTTATTGTACACCTAAATTAAGTGACTGCAGAGAGTTTGCCTAGTTTGTTCATCAGGACATGGAAACATTGGTTTATTGTCAGGGAACTTTCTGCCGAATCAGAGAAAGTTGTAAGAAAATTACTGGAACGATGCAAAGGAAGTACCAACCTCCTCTAGGTTTCTCATTGGAGTGTCCATTAATTACAACCTGGATACCAGCAGCTTCTAACTTTGGTTGCCAACTTCTGAGTATCTGACAGGATTTGTCCTGCAAAGAGTTCATCATAAGATGAGACAAAGAGAAATAAAAACATGATGTAAGTTTTATCCTTTAGGGCCAAAATGCTTGCTGGAGTCAAAGGTCAAAATCTGGGAATAAGTGTGCAGTCGCCTATTTTAGACCTTCGCTGTCAGACAAGCCAGATTTAAAATTCCAGAATGTCATGACCAACCATGCCAACAGCACAGCCCAGTCATGGTGAAGTTTATTCAGTGCAAAATTTCATGAGAAAATAGATTTAGCTGTTGCTAACTGCTTACCAACTAAAAGGACCTATGGTGTAAATGCAAAAATTAGTTAGTGGCCTGACGTTTTGCCCCTGTAGCAGTGTCTCAGGGGTTTACTAGGGTCGAACCGTCAGGCCACTACTAACTATTTTCTGCAAAATTTCATGCCCCATATTAAGAACTGTTTCAGGGCCCTATTTCATAGAACTGCTTAAGCAGCAAATCATGCTTACACATTTTCTGCTAAGCAAAAATGAGCAAGATACCAGTCATAGATGATACACATGGAATGGTATTTTGGCTGGTAACCTTATTCTAGTAAGCACAATGTTGGAGACAGTAAATAGACACTCTAAACTTACTGTACAAGCATCCATGAAGGCCGACAGTTCCAAAGTAGCTGCTGTATTTTGATCTAACACAGATTGCAGACATTCATCTAACCAAGGTTCTGCATTGTATACAGGAAGGATGATTGACTGTCACAAGAAACGAGAATTTAACAACATTTCAATTTAAATATAGAATTTACTGTTTTATTGCAAGCTGCTCACCATTCTAACTGACCTGTACTACTGTAGTAATGCAAAAATTAATGGCCTCACGATATTTGGACCCATTTCGGCCTCGCACTTTGATCTTTTAAAAAGATTCAGAATCAAGAGAGTAGTTTATCAGGGAATATACCCCCTGCGTAGGCCGCCATTGCTGAGGTCAAACAATAATAGAAATGTGCACATGAATACGCGCCAAGCTCAACTCTCATTCAATGGAGGTCTTCATTGACCTCAGTGAGTGAGGTCATTTTTTGAGATTGTGACGCAATTTGCAAGCTGGCAAGGGGTCTACGGCCGTTTTTTAAACCATGGTTTGGTCTTGAGAACGATACCCAGTAACTGGGTGGGGCACTATAGTTAGTATACTATAGTACTGTACACCTGTATTCTTTTGTTGAAATATTCAATATTGACATCTGCAGTGTCAACACTTTTTTTAAAAGGAGTACAGCGCCACGGCCATGCCGGCTGGGTCCATGACTAGAGACCACAATAACTCACTGCTCAAAATAACTAATGGGAATGTACAGTAACTCCTACTACTACATACTGTATGTACTACTGACTATCTACTAGCTACAATTTTAGTACAAACAATATTTATAAATTACCACAACAAAGGTACTATATAAATACAGGTACTTCAATTGCCCTTCTCCAACACTCCCTTATTTAACCGGTGTGAAGTTGGTTTCACGTTCGACGTTCGACATTGGACATTCGAATGTCAAACACGGATCAGTTACTCGTTTGACATTCAAATTTCATTTACGCACAAAACCAATGGAGCACTATACATCAATACCACGATGCATGCATTAGCCATTACTTTACGTGTTTTCATATTCGCATGATGCAGAACGAAAGTGTTCCGATTCCGAGTTTTGAATGGTCAGTTTCACATGTCCAGACCCCATGGGCCGGGCACCACTACATACAGAATTGAAGAGGAAGGTTCAAGGAAAACACCCATGGTTACCTTGACCCGGCCCATGGGGTTTTAGTATTTTTTATTAATTTTTGAAATATTAATTTTTTCCCCCACAAAAGTTTTACCGCGCTGATTGAGTGATGCATGCATTTAATAGCCATTACTTTACGTGTGTTCACATTCGCATGTCGGATGCAGAACGAAAGTGTTCCGATTCTGAATTTTGAATGGTCAGTTTCACATGTCCAGACCCCATAAGGTTTATCGCGATTCAGAATCGCAATGGATCATGGGAGGGCAGAGGGGGCAAATGCTACAGTCGGTCGTCGTGCCCGAGTTCCCGGTTTGCCCCCTTTCACTGCACTATCATGCGCGGCAAAACAGCGCCCTCTCTTGGTATTTTGCTATTCGCGATAAACCTTATGGGCCGGGCACCACTACATACAGAATTGAAGAGGAAGGTTCAAGGAAAACACCCATGATTACCTTGACCCGGCCCATGGGGTTTTAGTAATTTTTATTAATTATTGAAAGATTATTATTTTGACGTACAACAATCCTACCGTACATTGTTAAGCACTTTATCAATGGAAGAGGAGCATTTTTAATTTTTGAGAACACCTACCTGCCCCGTAGGTGCTCTCAAAAATTAAAAATGCTCCTCTTTTCTAATCTATAGTTACTCCCGACGAAGGTAAATGTATTTACCACATCAACTTGCCGCGGTTGCACCACGACAATGGACGTCATATTTCTTGCATTTGAAGTAGATAATTATGTTTTATTTTGACAACCACAACTAACTGATGACATGTGTGAACTGAAAGGGCGCTTTGGTCCAAAGTTTGGATCGAGCGGCACTCCAAATCCCATGCAGTAAAAGTTTGGATGGGCCATCTTCAACCAGCGATAGGAAGGAGGGGGGGGGGGACTTTAGAGTACATACAAAAATTGTCCTCAATGTGCCCTGCGCCTATAATTAATAAATTTTAGACATAATCAAATTTCTATAGCTCACTCTATCATTTACCATACAAACCCTGGTGGTATGCACAATGCACTCACAAAACCTGGATAATATTTTGTGTGTGGTTTATTACACACCCGCAGATGCGAATGAATTGATCCAGGACGGGATCGAACGAAAGTTATTCAACTACCTCATCTTAGCGGATGTGATCTTTACATTCTTAGCAGACTGTACGTTGTTGTTGTGTGCGCGTGCGCGTGCGCGTGCCCGTGCCCGTGTAGACTTGTGGACAAGTCGTTAAATGTCTGTCGCGGTGATAGCGAAACGGCTTTCTCGCAATATCCCGCGAGAGGGCTGCTCTGTGCGAGATTACTGCTCTCAAGACAGGTCACATTTACCGACTTGTGAAACCCGCTGGCGGTTTGTGCACGGCCTATGGCCACTTCAGCCGATTTCGTACGAACGCATCTGATTGGTCAATTTCGTTATATCTATGAATATTCAAACTGTAGATGAATATTAAACATCAAATCCTGTACTGGATGGAGTTTTATGTTGCTTTGATGCTTTGATCATGCACGATCAAAACCAAACACTGAGTGGTGAGAGTGATTGTGTTCATGAATATTTTGACACAAGAAAATACGTATTCAAATTATGGGTACAACTTCACTAAAACTTGTAAATAATTACAAAAAATCGAACGTAAGATTTTATTTCAGAGAGTCCGAGCAACGGAAGCGTGTTTGACAGTGTACAGCGTGTGGGGAGACGTACGTAACACACGGGACAAATCGTGTAGCTGCATGCATGCCATGACGCGCAGAGTTTCTGTCGGCGGGGCTCAGCCATGCCAAGAGATAGCTGTACCTGGAAGCTCATGAACATGTGGGAGGGGTAGGGAGCCAGACCACCAACTACCTTGTCATTGCGAGTTTGTTAGTCGGTAAACCTCGCTGATCGAATCCGCTGTTTTAAAATCGTTACGTTTCAATGTTCGGTGTACGTTCCTTCCCCCGATTTGGAAATTAAATAAGATTTATGTCAATAAATAGGAATACCACTCTTATATTGACGGTGCAATTAAGTTAAACAATTTGTGAGACAAAAACGAAACACCCCCCCCCCCAAAAAAAAAAACACACACACAAAAACCAGAGCCCCTGAAGGAACAGGTGAAAAATAAATTACAAATTAAAATGTGAAAAAAAAAAATCTCACTCTGAATTTTTTTCCATCTCTCGACACACAAAATTCCAACAGTCATTTCGTTTCCTCAAAATATTATTCAATCAAAATATTATAATTTTGTCACATAAAATTATATTTTTTTAAATTTGTAAACAAAGTTGTGTTTTTCTAGGTAGCAAAATAGATTTTTCCTAGAAAATACGTTTTTGTTCCCTCGAACACGCCTTCTTTCCCCCGAAATACGATTTTGTTACCCAGAAATACGCGTTTGTTCCCTGAAAGATACGCATTCGTTTCCTCGAAATATGATTTTGTTCGCACAAAATATAATTTTGTTCGCTCAAAATATGCTTTCGTTCAATAAAAATGAATTTTTTCCACCGAAAGGAGATTTCTTTCCCTAAAAACAAGCTTTCGTTTCATCAAAATACGACTTTGAATTAGTTGCCCGAATACTTTCATTCGTCCGAAATATGCTTTCGTTCTGTAAATATACTCTCCCGTTCCTTCGCAATGAGATTTTGTTCCCCAAAATTCCTCTTTCGTTCCCAAAAATTCCTCTTTCAAGTTCGTTCCCCAAAATTCCTCTTTCGTTCCGTTAAGATAGCTTTCGAAGCCCTGAAGTCCAATCACACAAATTTGTTAAATTCCGTTGTGAGGGGCGACTATGAGAGGGGACGAGTTTGTTGTCAGGGGGCGACTTTGCTAGGGGCGAATTTGTAGTTGGTGACTTTGTACATGTTCTTTTTTTAAATTGGCGACTTTGCTAGGGGGCGAGTTGACTGGTTTCCGTGTCCGTTGTTTATACACACTTAATACACACAATCACTGTAGAACACATTGGGTTAAATGATTGGAGCGTATCAGTAACTATTCACGGTAGGCATATTTATTTTTATGAGGCAAAACACACATCTTAAACAATTATTATAATAATGCAGTTTAAGATAAGTTTACTTTATTTCTTTAGTTACTAAACTAATGAAGGAGTTAACACCCACAAAACACACCCACAGATGTCTCAAGCGCAAACATTCAGTACATTTACAGTAACTAAAATTAGTACTACCCTCAGATAAAATGGATTCGTCTTCATGATCGTCGCTACAGCAACCGTAATGTACACTGTGTCCGTACATGAATAAATGAATATGTACCGCCGGCGGGTTTCACAAGTCGTTAATGACGAAGAGTCGGCAGCCAGCAACTTCGCGCGAGAGCAGTGATCTCGCGAGAGCATTCTTTATTACGCAACAGCACCACACGCGACTCGACTCACCGCAACCATCATTAACGACTTGTCAACAAGTCTAGTGCCCGTGCCTTGCCAGATGATTGTAGATATGCGATCACTAACTAACATAACAATCCAATGACATATAGCACTTACATTACCAAAAATAAAAATACTGACCAAAATGCAACATGTCGTCCACATAATCTAGTGTTTCCGATGGATCCATGGACGTGAATAGTGCGAGTGTCACACTTGATTGATACCATTGGTTTACATTGTAAGCCCGGCCGGCTAGCTGTGTTGTGTATTCTCTTATTACATACAGGCGGAGCAAAGTTGCGGAAGTTGCGTGGTGGTGTTGTGCAATTACTCCGAGAAAATCTGATGCAGTTGTTGTTACGCACAAACAGGTGAGAAGAAAGTAGCTGCTTGATTTGTTAAATTTCGGACCATCATGTTTCCACTCGGTGCTTCTTTTCCTTGGATATCTTGATCTTGATATAATAATTGATCAGCTCCTTTCTAGCCCTAGGAACAACACTCAATTGATAGTGCAATGTCAGTGGCAAATTACATTAATAATGTAAATATTTGCCATTGACATTAGTATCCAAGGTCAGGGAAAGAGAAATAAAAATAAAGCACTGAGAAAAAAGTTGTCTTTAATGTATTCATGTTTTCAAGATAGTTATCATTACAATTCATACATTGTCATCTAGAAATTAGTCATAAAAACATTAAATGTATTTAAACCTCATTTTGCAGTTGTGTATTTTTCTTGATAAAGTACACCTTGTCGGAGATCCAAGGTCCTTTGCTGTTGGACTCAGTACTCGGATTAAGAATACTCAGTACTTTCACACTGCACTTGTCTTGAACTCGATGGCCCAAGTGAGTCCTACCTAAGTACTATTAGTATTAGTATTACTTGACAACCCTACTCAGCAGTACTTGATACTCGATTGAAAAGTACTTGACAACAACACTGTTTTCTATGATGACGCCAATGAATGAGGTCAGTATTGTATGTCAAGGGTAAACAAGCATAGAACAAAGGTATTTTGAAACAAAAAGCTATTCAATCCAATGTTGAAAGACAATCGATGTTGTTACAATGGCTTAATCTGCTTTTCAAATTCTGTTCTTTCGTCAATAAGTAAACAGTTTGTGTTCACAAAAGCTATTGATATTATGTTTTGCCTTTTTGACCTCTAGTGCAAAGCTATCTCAAACATATGCAAGTGTGTTTGATAAACTATCAATAAGATTTGACAGTATGTGCATACACAATGGATCTGCATTTATAAACCACTTGCATATAAATGCTCAACACTGCTGGTTCACGCGCACATTTTTAGAAACTAAGAACAGCTGTTGTCAAATGATCTGCCTCCTTTTGCCTCATCAGTGAGGGCGCAGTTTGAGAGTGTGACGTCATATGCAAGGGATATATTGTTGAGTTATTTATCTGCTTACGAGAACCATTGGCTTTGCTTAATGGAAAAGCAGTGTTTATAGAAATTTTGCTAAGTACTGGTTGCTCCGTAAGGAAATAAATCTTAATCAAATAGGGCCACGCACAACTTTCCGCCAATGGGAGGTCTTCCTTTAACCTTAGTGAGGGCAGTTTGAGATTCTGGCATGATTGATAATGCAAGGGTTCTGTTCTCTATTTTTGTATTGCTACATTCTTTGACTTTTGGTGTTATGCAGGTATCCGGAATGGAAGCCAAGGAGAAAACCTGCTTGTTCTCATTCGGTGTTATTGCAGACATCCAGTATGCAGATGCAGACAACCGTCCTAACTTCAGGCAGAGTTGCACTAGATATTACCGTAATGCGTTGGAGCTCCTAAAAGAAGCAGTTCGACATTGGAGTGGAGATAGTTGTGCTAATAAACCAAGATTTGTGATGCAACTAGGGGACATCATAGATGGTTTCAACAACAAAGGTGGCAAAAAACAATCATGGCTAGCTTTGGACATGGTCATTAATGAGTTTGACAAGGCTGATTGTACTATACACCACACGCTTGGCAACCACGAGTTTTATAACTTCTCAAGAGCAGAGATTACAAGTAGTCGGCTTATGTCAGGGATAGATTTTGAGACAACCGAAGTTGACACCAATTGCAACTGTATCTCAAACTTGTTTTCATCCACTGTGAAAGTCCCCCCTGCATCATATTACCACTTCAGTCCATGTCTTGGGTTTCGTTGTGTTGTCCTTGACTCATATGACGTTAGTACCATTGGACATGACAAGTCTTGTTCCGTTCACCAGGACTCGTTGCGTCTTTTACGCTCCATCAACAAGAATGAATGCCTGAACTCGCCTGATGGGCTACAAGGTACAGATAGAAGATTCGTGGAATACAATGGAGGACTGGGAGACAGCCAGCTAAGGTGGTTGGAAGGGGTACTTCAAAAAGCAAGCAATGACCAGGAAAAGGTTATAATATTTGGTAAGATGAAGTTATGTGCCAACGAAGAAATGTCATGCAAACTTTTTTTCCAGACAGGAAATACCTTAATACTTTGTTCAACATACACAATTTCGACATCACTGAAAGACAAACGGGATGAAAGCATTTTTACATAAAATACTAAGATATGTTAATGTGTGGTCTATCTATCCACTGATGGGGAGCCCAGTCCATCGTCTCTCCAGTGATTAAGTCAAGTTTCCCAATGGGTGACTTTGGAACTCTAGTGGCAGATGCCGGGTAAAATCCCACAATTCACAAATTTCCGAGCTTGTGCACATTTCCCAGAATAACAGTAAAATCTGCTGCCAGCTAGCTTTCCCAAATGTCCCCTATTTGTAAGAAACTAAAATGGTTATTGAAAATGTAGCCCGGAAAACATTCCCTCTCTACAAAAACATACAAATTAAAATATTTGAATCATTATCATTTGCGTTTTTCTTAACATTGATTTGTTGTGATTGATTTGGTTACAGGTCATGCCCCATTCCATCCAAATGTTGAGATCGATTGTTGTCTTTGGAACTATGAGGAGGTCCTACAGCTCGTACATTCATTCAGCTGTGTAGTGGCGGTCTTCAGCGGCCATGTACATTTCTTCTCTCATATGGTTGATGAGAAAGGGATTCATGTTGTGACCATGCCAGGTATTATAGAAATATCACCAGGAAGTAACGGCTTTGGGACGGTTGAGGTATACCAGGACAAACTTGTCTTGCAAGGTGATGGGGTGGTTAGGTCTGTTGTTATGTCATTTCCCTAACAAACAGGAGGAAATATTGAAACCTTGCTGGAGGTTTCTTTTATCGTCCACTGTAGTGATAATGTTTCTACCCTAGCATTACACTAGAATTGATGCGGTTCTGGCTCCCAGGGTGCCTGACTCATTTCTTGATCAGTGTTCTCGGAAACTCTGTCTCAATGACCCAAAGATGGGTAATTCTAACCCTGAATCCAAGCTAAAATCCCAGTTTCTAGGCCAGCCTGACCCAGAAATTAGTCCGGCCGTCTGGGTCCCGGACTCTTGTTCATATCTGACCAGGAGTGTAAAAAAGAACCTTGGTACAGAAAGTGTAATTTTTATTTTGTGTAAGCATACAATTGCAAGCATAACTTTTTAAGAAAGTTTTTAAGTAGGTATTGAACATTGCTTGGTGGGGATACAATCTATTGAGGTTTGCGGTAACACCATGTGGTAACACCATGTGGTAACACCGTGGTTCTGAAAACAGTCAGTGGTGTAACAATTCAGTACGCCCTGATTGTCTTGAGAGAAACAGTCTAAATATTTCTATGATGTCAGACGGTCTTAATTCTGAGAGAATATTGCAAAGCATTATGAAAGAACTCAGTAAAACAATGGCAAAGAACTAATTGCAATCGACGACTATTAAGTTTTTACTAGATATTTTAATGAGATATAATTATTGCTAATATTATAAATAAAGGTAGCCTAGATAAATTAACCCTATCCCACACAGTTAATAACAAATTTACATCCCCAAGACAGGTGTGCACACAAATGGGTTTCATAATGAACAAATTATCTACATGTCCTTAAAAGCCACATTAAGAAGTTAGCGGTATTAAACAGTATTGGCAATGATAAAAAGCATCATTGTTTAATTTTAGTTTGATTGAAGTTCATACTACTGTATTACCTTTTTTCTGTGAAATATCTCCCTCTAAAATTAAGTTGTATTTTAGAAAACTGTCTCTGAAAACCTTAAAAAAAACGCAAAAGCTGATTTATGTTGTTACAACCGAATTTAAGGACAATGTGTTTACAGGCTGACATTTGTGCATGGTTTTTCACCATTTTCTCCTGACTTGCACAACAAATTTATCCAATTTTTTCACAGGTTTGTTATTTCATGTATATAGTTTATCACACAAAACATACACACTGTCTGCGACTATTTTGTCAGCTCTACCAATCCTGTATAATACCTTTAAGAACTGCATATTATTATTTTATAATGTTTCTAGTATCTTAAACATTTTCCCGTCAATAGTATTTAATGAGGACTTCCAGGTTCCAATGTCATAGAGTTGCTGTCAAAGCAGAACACCAGTCGCATATGGTGCAAATGACATGGTATTTTGGCTGGTAACCTTGTTCTGGTAAGTGGTTAGCATAATTTTGTTATGCTTAGCTACTTTCTGTGCTTAAGCAGCTCTACGAAATTGGGCAATGGTAGAATACACTCTAAAATATGGGCATGTCCACGCACACACACACCCAGCTGTGTTTATGGTGTCAACCGAGGACTTCTCTTTGTTTTCCCATTTTCTTTTGAGACGTCCCCAGTGGTTTTGTACACGAAATCGAATCGAGGACGTCCTCGGTGTGACTTTTTCCCGGATCCCTTTTGTTAAAATCCTCTCCAAGTCCTCGGTTTGAATGCGTGCGTGTGTGTGTAGTGGAGGTGTACATAAAGATTGACTGAATGGAACAAACTTTTAAAATAAGTAAGTTTTACACATATTTATATCTACGTCATATTGAAGAAAAAGTTACTTCCCTAATAAGGAGTTTCCACAAGATTAGTAGGTTGAAAATATAACTGTTCATTGGTCTTTGACAACTACAATAGATAGGTTGCAGTATGACGTAAGTCGGCCATCTTTTACGGGCAATTTGGAACACACAGTCATGCGTTACGCGTGAGAACGGCGTGCAGCACGCGCACATTTCACAAAACTCATTGCGTGATTGGTTAGTGAACGACGCGGCTGCGTTAATAATTTGAGCGCTTGACGCGCCTGCAAGCCAAAATGCGATTTGCCCGTAAAGATGGCGTCTACTGGGAACTATCTATATGTACTAATCTGCTGGAAATGCAAAATGTGTTATAACAGTTTTTAAAACAATTTTAAGTAATCGGCTACTTTTTAGTATCAAGAACATCAAGTTTTATATGAGCCTTTTTTAACTTGACTGTTTTAATTGAGTGATATATTTAACCTGGTCCACTGCGCACTAGAGTAACAATATATTTGTCTGATACAATCATTTGATTGGTTACAAGTGAATTCTCAAATTGGATGCGCAAGTTTTGCTTTGTCACGTGGTTTGCGGCAAGCTTTTATGTAGCAACCTCCAGAGGGGTAAAAGCCTGGTACCAATGTGCCAATCACCTTCATTCAGAATTGGGTATGGGTGTTCGCCGTCTCTAACGTAAATACTTGTGACCATGTGATAAAAGGTACCCTGCAGCTGTCTCTAGTCTGATGAATTCAAATTAAGCGGTCATTAATGACTGAGCAAGTCAGTGTACCAGACATTGTTAAAATCTACCTCGATAAAAGACATGTTACTGTTAGTGACGGCTCTAGTGATGTAAAACTATGAAACTCCTGTTTTGTCTTTTTCTTAGGCATTTCGGTCCTCAAAATAACGACGTTAATCATAATATTTTTGTTCTTTGTGTTGATGAGGCATATTGTATTTATTGTAATAAATTACCCACATCTACATGAATCGCCAAATATAAACTGAGGAGTAATGAATGTTTGTTTAATTAGTAACCAATAAATCTTTAAAAGATGAAACATTTTATACAAATAAATTGTATAAGTTCTATTAAAAACAAAAACGTTCGCAATCTCCGTACAACCATAGAGCAAGGACCGGGTTGGTGGTACAACAAACTAAACCCATCCCAACATTTCATAGAGAGTAAAAAGATATCAAGAGTAATAATATTATATAATATTGAACGTTAAAATAACTAGAGCCTACCACGAGCCATTAACTAGATGCAACTTGTTTAAACAAATTAATCAACACAATCATCTTTATGATGTGGTTGTTTATCATGCGGTTTCGCGGTAAAACTTTTACGATCACACTTAACAGAATTTCCATGATCCGTAATTACTCCTCCCAGTAGATATACTGACGTATGCTTCAGTGGGTACCCTGCCATGGTAGGCCCCAGCATTCCACTCCACCACGGCGTCGGTGAATCCGCCCTTGCCGACCCTCACCATACCCGTTTCATACTCGATCCAGAATGAGCGATATTCGTTGGGATCGAGGATGTTGTCCTCGACGTGGTTTTCTAAACGTGAGAAGCAGGTGTAAGGATGGCAGGCTCTTATGAATGTCTCATCACCGAAACCACAACCGATACCTATGAAGATGGAAGACAGCTCTTACAACTTACAAAAACACACCACTATACAATATTAGATACTTATATACAATTTTAGATTCAACTTTTGGTTTGCTTTAATAACTTTGGTGAAAAGCGGCAGAAATGTGTGTGCACCCCTCAGCAAATATGCGGGTCAAAGGTCAGCAGCACGACAATAATATTACACCTTTACCAACTGAGCTATCTAGCCCTATGTTGGCGGTCTCCCTATTTTGTCAATATCTTTGGGGGTGCCAGTCAGAAGCCATTCAACCGCAAACTGCCGTGTAGCCAGGGATCACACCCAAGTATACGATACAACCTGGGAAGCGGCAGCCAGGGGATCACCTTAAGGGGATGCGACTTTTTATATCAGATATCAAATAATAAACCACAAGGGAAACTGACTGGGTAAATTTTTAAATGATTTTGGGTTGAACAAAGAAAAATTGACTTGAGTGGGATTTGAACCAACGACCTCTAGTAGGGTCAATTTATGAAAAAATACACATTAACCCCAAACAAATTGTAACAAAATGTTTTTTAACGGATTATGGTAGTATTGACCATCAAGAATAACATATTAAAAATCTAAGAAATTCCGAGCAAAGAAAAGCTGTTATTTTCAAAATGGCGTCCAAGATGGCCGCCATTACAATAAAATGGCAATAAGTCATTCATTATTTACCCTAGAGTCATCATTTTGGTGTCTACATCCATGTTTTGGGGGTCAAGAATCCCATTTAGACCAATAAAAATGTCATTGAGTAATCAGGTAACCTAAAAATCCAAGATGGCGTCCAAGACGGCCGCCAATACACTAAAATACACTAAAAATACTATAAGTCTTTTACTTTTCACCTTAGAATTTCAATTTAGGTGTCTACATCTATGTTTTATGGGTCAAGAAACACATTAAGACCAATGAAAAATTCATTGAGTAATCAGGTCCTGAAAATCCAAGATGGCGTCCAAAACAACCAGTTACTTCTCCGTGAGGCTGCCGGTCCGGTGGATGCCCCTCTCCCCGTGCATGGCAGTGGGTAGCGGGCCTGGCTTCTTAAGTGACCCCGGGGGGTCAATTCGTGAAGCCCGCATGGGCGCGAGAGCGTGAGTTTACCGAGACCTTTTGTCGAGCCCGGCCTCATTCAGCTCTGCGCTAGCGGAACCCCCTCTTGGCATCCTGATTGCCATCCCTCCGGGATACGTCGAAGCATTTGTTGAGCCCTTGCCCAACCCCGGGGAACCAGACGGGCCGGGCGAGCTTCCACGGCTCACCCAACCTGGGCGAATGATGGGGGACGGAGGCGGACGACACACGCCCCGGTTGATTTGTTCTTTTTCCCCCGGCGATTAGAATGAGAGAAGGGATGGAGAGAGAGAGAGTGGCTTCGAGGGCGACAGGACCGGACCACTGGTGTGACCACCGCCTGGCCGTTATACGCCTACCACATCCAAGGAAGGCAGCAGGCGCGCAAATTACCCACTCCCGACACGGGGGGGGGGGGGGGTAGTGACGAAAATGGGCCTTATGCATTGACGTCACCAAGCCGCCATCTTAGAGGTAAACCGATAATGAAACAATAGAAACGCGCTGATTTGTACGCGCGGCGCACAGGACTGGCCAATGAGCATCTTCCTTTTGACCTCTAGGCGAGGGCGCCCTACTCAAATGACGTCATATGCATCAGGTCTATTAGCAATACAGGACTCTTTCGAGGCCCATTGGAATATATGGGCACACTTTAAATCCTTTAACGAGGATCTATTGGAGGGCAAGTCTGGTGCCAGCAGCCGCAGATATCTCGAACGCCCCGCAAGATCTTGACCCAAATCATCTGCGCCCGAGACCACGGGGCGCGGCAGAGCCCATCATTGGTGATGGAACTGACGGTAACCGAGAGTGAAATCCAAGAGTTGTACAATTCTTGGCGGTGGATCACTCGATGAAGAAGGCAGCCAGCTGCGTGAATCAGTGTGAATTGCAGAATGCAGTGATCATCGGCCTTTCGAACGCACATTGCGGCCCGGGTCGCACGTGGCCCGGGCCTTGTCCGCCGGAGGGTCGTAAGCACATAAACAAACCACCGTGCCGGAGTCCGCAGACACATTCGCAGCGCCCAGGTTGAACCGCGATGCAAGAACTTCCCCCCAACCCTCTCCCGGGCATCTATAACACAGGATTACCGATTAGACACAACAAAATAAACTCTCAGCAAATAGCTTTTAGCAAATTAGACAGCCATTTTGGACGCCATCTTGGATTTTTAGGTTACCTGATTCTCACTAAATTGTTATTGGTCTTAGTAGGTTTCTTGATCCATACAAGATAGATGTAGACACCAAAAATTAAACTCCCAATGTGAATATAGCCTTTTTAGTGTATTGGCGGCCATTTTGGACGCCATCTTGGAATTTTATGTTACCTCATTACTCAATGCTTCTTTTGTTGGTCTCAATGAGTTCTCTGACCCCTAAAACCTGGGGATAGGCACCAACATTACGTCTGTAGGGTTAATAATGATTGACTTAGGATAGTATAGCGGCCATCTTGGACGCCATTTTGAAAAAACGGCTTTCCGGTACTCTGATTTTCTTAGATTTTTAATATGTTATTTTTGATGTCCAATAGTACCTGAAACCGTTGGAAAACCTTTTGTTACAATTTTTTGGGGGTCAAACTGTATATTGACCCTACTACTCCGGTTTAATGTGCCGGCGCTCTACCAACTGAGCTGTCTAGCCCTATGTTGGCGGTCTCCTGCCAAATAAATAAATAAATGAAATACGGGTGATTACGAGTTCAAGCAAGGCCATTACGCGATGCGGTCAATGATTTTTGAAACATCTCACTCTGTCATTGTTCAAGCAAAGGAAGAGTTAATCAGAAAGAACAATTGATAGGTTAAATATGCAGCAGTCGAAGGTAAAGCATTGTTTGAAGATTATAAACCGGTCCCTGGTCTTAAGATATTAATTGGGGTGGGATGCAAGTGGCTGACCTGGGAAGTCCTTTATAATTATATGGGCTCTCGCTTTTGGGAGTCTAGTCCGGCCGGGATCGATTTCAGAAAGAGCCAAGTTGATCTGTACTGGGAATCAGTAATAATTGCTAATAAGCAAAGTCGAATCATCTTAAGATGAATCTTAGTGCTGGTGAAATCGAACCGGGACTCATGTTGGCTCGATTCGATTCTCACCCAAATTCCATTTGATAAGTATTTAACACTTACATATCGCCGTGAATATTGACTCATCTGTCGCATTTTCGGAGAGGGCAATTTCAGCTTTATTCTCCGCCTTTACGCTGAAATTCACTCTGAATGGCATTTTGAAAGCTTCATGATGAAGGCCTGTGTAGCTGATTTGATCTGAAGGTTCTGTGTTATAACTGCAGACTACGGGAAAAGGATGAATGTCAGATGTTTTCAGCGATCAGTGCCGTTATTTACGGGGTCTTTTAAATATGATTTTTACTGATGCAGCTGGGGCTGAAAGCTTCCACATTATGGTTTAGTCACAGTGATGCTAAGGACCCAATTGTCACGACAGGGATTCAAACCGACACTCTGATGACTAGGCGATCATGACTTGAGACGAGCCGTTTGAGCACCTTAACTTTAGTGAGGTCACGATTGCCGTTTAAATATTTATTTGTTATGTGTTTAATTATTGTAGAAATTAAAACCAACAAACTTACCTTTTGCTGTTGGTCTGCAATTTGTTTTGAAGGCCGTGATCAGTTTGTTTCCAAGTACAGATGGTTTCTGCTCAGGTCCATCATTTGCAACAAATGCGCTACACATGCTCCCATCAACGGGCACACACAACAACCCCATCATAAAAATAACAGACGCAACAAGCGCCAAAATGAGTCCCCGCCAAGTGTACATGATCTCAGTTATCCCGACTATGCCAAAAGAGGCATCTTAACAAATTTATATATATATACGTGATACACGGAAGCAGTCACAATGCATAATTCAGTACTTAAATAATATAAAAGATCAGAGTACTGAATTATGCATTGTGACTACTTCTCCTAATGGCAAGTGATTACAAGCTTTCGAAAGCCAAGGATACACATCAAGGGTTGATAATGGTACGTGTGTTAGGAGAAGGCTTCAATTAACTTTCTATATACAAAGAACAAGATGACTATTTTGTAAACTAATGATCGATGTCATAAGCGTTTGTTGCAAACTAAACCACCCTTTTTATGAGCATGAAGTTTAAAGGCAGAAGGTAAAATGATAATTTTGTTTTATTTGAATACCTTTTCCTTTTAAATTGTTGTGCTTTAAAAATAATAAAATTGTGGTAAATTAAACGTAAAAACTACAATAAATCCTCTGTAAATGAAATGTGTATGGTAATTTAAGGAAGGAATCCATGGACGTGAGACTAAATAATTCATTTTTCCACTTGAGTCAATTGAGTGGAACGATCACAAATAGACCAAATAGACCACTGTACTGACGAATTCATTGGTATGTTTACCGAAGCTGAAGTAATTCCGACAGTGGTGAACAAACTGAACGTCATCAGTGCAAAGATAATGCACGATCTTACACATAGGCCTATGCAAACTGTAAACTGTGTTATCGTGTAAAGTTCTTACAAGTGTGGCCCAAGAAGACTGATGCTGAGATAAAGTGTCTGAGGTGTGAGGACGGAAAGCAAACAGTGAATTCCAAACCAAGTCGGTTAAGTATGGCAGTTTGTCTTTTTCAGGGGACATAATAATATATACAAACTTTTTGTTTCTCTCATTTTGAGAGTATTTTTTTGTAAAATTGCAGGGGATTCCTTTACTTTTTCCTGCAAAAGATTTTGGTAAATAAAAGTTCGAAATGTTATTCAATGCCACTCATTGAAAGTTATAGTTCAAATAGAACTATAAAACAAAATATGAAAATACTTTTCTTGAAAAGGCGACGGACAAAATTGAAAAGGCGACGGACAAAATTGAAAAGGCGACGGACAAAATTGAAAAGGCGACGGACAAAATTGAAAAGGCGACGGAAAGGAGTGGCACATTATGGAACACCATACTCATCCCAAACCATACAGCTACATGTTTATTCTGGAGCCCCAGATATCGCCGTTTACGGTGAACTTCATTGTGAAAACTGGAGTTACCGCCATGGTAGGCCGGGACTGTCAGAGAACAGGGATGATGCATCGGTCATTATTGAGATACGTAAGTTCGATTCAGAACTCCAATTGTCACACAAAATAATGCACAAGAGTACATCTCGATAGCCGAAAAATAACAAATTTTATGTCGGTTTTATCCATTTTCTTTCTCTTCTGGTTGCATCGTGTCAGTAGGCTATACCCTCCCCCCATGTCCGTTGACAAGTCAATCTTGACTAAATACACAGAAGCTGTCCAGTTTACCGCCGAGGGCGTCTGATATTACCTTAAAGGAAAGGTATACCTTTGGTAATCACTCTTAAAATTAATGGCAATAACAACTTAATTGGTTAAAAGTAAATTAGCTTCCAATAGTATAAGCATTTTGAGAACCATTTTGCTTCGAAGTAATTTGATTATGGAAAAAGATATCAGGTTTTATACCCAAACTTTGAATCTGAGAAACATGTCTGCCAGAAACGTTTCTCAGATTGTGTATTCCTTTGGGGATTATTCTTCCTGCGTGGACATAATTCAATTCGGTTTTTCGGTGATAGGGGCCCCCTATATCAAAGACGAGACCACCTTTTAAAGTGAAATTTTCACAGGTTAGTTTTATTGTATAGGCCTACATCTACATATTTATAGGATTAAAATAATCGAACGGTTCCAAAAACTAAAGGTATGCTCTGAATTAAGCTGCATATAAAGAGAACACTTTCGAGGTAATTTTGTGTGAATCATTAAGCCAATCCAATCCAACGACAATGTGTTCCTTTTGGCACTAAAAGTATAGCTATAAAGCAAAACAAAATTACAAGAGTAAGATAAACGTCACAACATCACGTCACATGTTCAAACTGTGACTGGTATCAGGCATACTCACTAAGAGTCCTCATGTGAGTGGGGGAAAATTACAAGTCTCTAACCTAACAATAATGGTCAATTTGTCAACATCCAAAACATCTGATGATATCATTCTGAGGAAAGTTGACCTCAACATTTTTGTACGTGGATGTTTTGGTTCAGTCCTGACTTTCAATACAATTTAATCGAAACAGCATTGAGTGTGACATTTTGACTATCGAAAAATTCCTCCTTGGAATGTAAAGATCCGTTAGTTGTTGAATTACAATGACGTCGTGTTTCAAAATTCTCTCGCAAAAAGTAGTTATAAACCAAAACATTCCTGTACAAAAATGTAATAACCCTTTTTCTCAGAATTATATGTCATCAGATGTTTTGGTTGTTGACAAAATTTGCACTGGGCGGGTATTGAAAGCAATGGCAATTTATACCATTTTAATGTGAGGTTAGAATTACAAAATGTTTGTAATTTTTCCCCCTCACAATGAGGACTCTATCTATTGGAAAATGAGTACATCACAAAATTGAATCAGTCACTTCCCTTCCTCTTTAAGTTCTCAATTTTAACGAGTAATTTTATTTCCTGTGTACAGTTTTTGGCTACTATCCGTCAAAAAGTAGGATAGTCGTCAGGCGCTGTATGCCACACCTCTGCGGGGGTTACGGTGGATTGTTTGCTGAATACGAAGACGCATCACCGTTAATAGCAGCACTGAATACCACCCTTTCTGGATTCACTACGATGAGGGCGTCGTAACTGCCGGTGTCATAGGGAAATCTGTCCCCCGGAGATTCTGTCCCCCATAATAATTAACGTGGGTAGGAGAGGGATGATTCAAAAGAGGGCGCTATCAAAATCAGTTTGTACACAGTTCTCCATATTATGGGGGGACAGAATCTCGGGGGTACAGAATCTCCGTCCACACCGGCAAAGGAGGTCAAGAGGAGAGTCTCGTGGAATAGGACGCTGGTGCCTATCACGGTCGAGTACCAACTGAAATACACATCGGTATATCTACATGGACGAACGGGGACGGCGAGTGGGATTTCTGTCAGGACATGTGAATTAAGTTTCACATTTCATGACGTGCTTTTAAACTTTAATTTTATTACATTTATAGGTTCAGCGTTAGCCTACTCCTTTTTTATGAGAAACATTAAGTCAGTTTGTAAAATCTGCCATCTTGATACATAGCCTTACCATGCCAAGCGCTCCTCAGTTACATTTCGGTCAGAAGAGCTACGTCACCGCCAGGGCACAACTGGGGTGCGTTTTGGCGACCCCAACCAGAAACTGGTTTGAGCTTTGGTCATTGGTTGAGCGTTTTCGCGTGTTCGGTTGAACCGCGGTCGGTGACGCGGCTGTTCCGACCAAACCGTAACCGACTTGTTGGATCGGTTACCGGTCATATCGCCAAAACACGCTCCTGAGCTCGCGAAAACGCTTTAACCTTTGACCGGTTGTACTCATAATGATACACAACACAAGGAATGTAAATAAATGCCGGTACATAGCTGTCTATAGTAGGCTTTTTGCTTCACCTTAGTATAATTAAATTTAAAGTTGACGCTAGTTTTAAAAGTGAAAACGCAGTTTTTGATTTAATTGTCATAATTATTTCCTCAGCTCTGGTGTATACGGATCTGTGTTGAAGTGAGTTACGATTTTTTAATTGTTTTTTTATTGAATTTCATTAAAAATATTCAACATTTGCTTTGATTCAATAGATTATTTCGCGAACAAAAGTAAAAGCAATATTAATTCGTTTATTACAACGCGTTTGACTAGTATCATAGGCCTACATGTAATTTAGTTTGTGCAATTTATGCCCATTTTGGCTTTATTATATTCATAAGAACAAACAGGAAGTATATTTCCCTCTTTGACGTGCTCGATTCTGACTTTTACATAAAATGTGTCTGTTGAGTTTCATGCCAAGTCTAGCAAAGTTTGCTTTGATTTGATAAATTATTTCTCAAAAAGCAGATAGTTAAAAGCATTGCCCTATAGTTTAACAATGCGTTTGAGTAACAACATAGGCATCCCACCCGAGTTATTTGCCTGTGGATTTTTTCCACAGAACTCGGGTAAGTACCTACTGAGTATACAGTGTTTAACCATGGAGGTAAGCAATGCCTGCTTACTCATTTTGCAATGAAACTTGAAGAAAAATGACAAAACTATGGGCTGCAATATCGAATATTTGATCTTGTGAGTTATAATGCTTCCTTAGGAACCCTTTTCCCCCACCTAAAGCATCAGCCCATGGGTCGATCGAAAAACAGTGAAATTCTGTTTGAAGTCTTCTGGTAAATATCATAGGCCTACTTTTATTCACACATTAGCCATGAAGGATCAACATCGTCAATACTTCCTGGTTTTGATTGCTTTGGTAAGGCAGTGCATAACCACGAAGGCAATCCAAACAGTGAAATTGGCGAGTATAAATGCCACACTACCCCAACTCGCCTCAAAGCTCGACGGAGCCAAGTGTGGTCTCGAAAAGGACCATAATGCGACACCGTGAAACAACATAGCGCCCTCAATATTTGAAGTTGAGCAAGTTGACATAACCCGGAAGTGAAAAGCCACGTAATGAGCCATGAGAGAGGAGAGCAGACGTCCCCTTAGCTGCTGCCTAGCTAGCTAGCTAGCTTCGCATGCAATTTATGTGATATGACGAACTTAATACTTTCTCAATGTAGCAATAAACATTGCCCACTTGTGTACGTGCCGTAGTGAGTGGAAAGCTATTGTCATGAGTGCTTCGAGGTAGTTTATTCTTTATTCCTCAGAATCAGATAATAACTCAGTGTTCACTTCAGGTGTTGAGTTCGCCGACAACACCGTATCACGCGGCAGATGCCAAACGTCATGTTGTCTGCAACTTTAGCAGCCGCTTTGAACGTTGACTGAGGAGCCGCACACGTGAAACAAACACAGACGGAGCGACATGGCGGTGAGCAGCATCCATATCCACCGGTCTTCACGGCTCTGTTACCGGTACCGCCGGGCCGTCTACGTGGCCACTTTCATCATTAGTGTCCAGCTCGTAGCGGCATGGACAATCTTCTTCGCTTTGGAGAACGCCGAGGGGAGAGGACGACGGGACGAAATGGTATGGTCGGCTGACCGGGAGCTTGGAGGACGACCTGGAGGCAGCTTGCCTGGAGGAGAAAAGTTTAACTCCAAGTTGAGTGGTGCTCAAGATACTCAGCAGGTATGTTTTGTTAGAACTTGCCTACATCGGGCCTGAGGATTTGTTTTTGAAAGGGAAAGGGGCACCAAGGTAATGACGAGGGAAAGGGGCAACAGAGGTACAAGTCGTTTGACCAGTTCTGGATCACTTTTTGAATTCACATTGTTTTTTGTTGCAATCTCTTTGACATATTAAACAAAAAAGTTAATAAGTTTACCTAAACATGTCATAAAACTCACAAAGTATCCACTGACAAAAAAGATTAGTACTTTTGAAGAGGCTTTGAGAAAAGTATCGTCACCTGTTTGACCAGTTCAGGATCAGTTGAATCTATTCTGAATCAGTAGCGTGCCCTTGTTGCAAACCCATACTCCCATTCATAAAACTGTCTCTCAAGGACACGAAACTTCAGAAGTGTGTTGGCATGGACTTGGACTTCCTTTCTTTAGTTCATGTCATGCAAGTGTCTTCAACAGCAGCGCGAAAACCCAGTGACAAAAACACAAAACAACAGCAAAGGCAATTGAAAAAGTGAAGTGCACCTAAAAGCAACATTGACCCCTCCAAGTTTAATTTTCTCCCAAAAAAACCCCATACGTTATCTTATTTCTTACATTTTTGGAATTACTATATGAATTCATCCAGATATGATGTTTTGAAAATGACAAATAAAAAACCTAGTAAAATTACATTCAAATGGGTTTGCAGCGGAAACAGGTCAATTCGTACCCACGCAAACTTGTACGCCTGCCGACCCGTATCGTCGTGCGCCCACCAACTCGTACACACACGAACTCCTACACACACAAACTGGTACGCAGGTGTATTTCTACGTGTTTATATACGAAAGCACTGACAGCAGGAGTGATTAATTCAAACTTAATTCGTAATATGTTTGGTAATAGTCTGAAACGTTTCTCAGATTGTGTCCATGTAACTTAACTCTGTATTATATGTTCCCTTTAATGATTCCCTCTGATAATACTTTTGGGCTTAGAAAATCATTTTACAGAGTGAAGTAAAAAATTGTTTCAAATGAAGGGGCCTAATAAAATGAAAGAGTGAACAAGTAAAATATGAAGTAAAATTTTTATGAAATGGAAGAGAATCTGTGCGCTATATTTGGGATCAAAAAAAAAATTAGAAAGTAGCTTCCTTTTGAAGATGCCTTCTCAATAGAGATGAGTGGCCCAAACTGTGAAACAAATTATCATTCAATCAGTTTGTTGTCTGGGAGTGAAAACCACATTTAATTTTTATTTTTTTTTAACAATAGAGTAGGCTAAACATTTCCAAAAGGGAAAAATTCCCCAAAATCTTTCAGATTTCTTAACTTATTTACTATCAAAACTTAGGTCCTAACTGTCGTCCCATTTCAACATTTATTAAATATCAAAACGGCCATTCTTTTCAAACAAGTTTACATTTTAACTGAGGAGAATTTCCATTAAACATAAAAATATCAAATAGGCCCTAACGGCAGATTTCATTTTATAGCATCAAAACGGCAAAACCTTTTCCCTATGTGAACACGTAGTGAATTACACTTGCGTACGGGTTGGTGGGTGTACGAGTTTGTGTGCATACAAGTTTGTGTGCGTACGAGTTGGTGCGTACGAGTTTGCATGTGTACGAGTTGACCTGTATTCTTTGCAGCGTGCCGACTTAAGACGAATAGTAGAGCTAATCACTAGCAAGTTCCACAGATCTGTATTGAATTTGAAGCAGTTATCAGCATTTATGTCATAACTTATGGATCCAGCTGAGTGACAAAGTAGAAGTAGAAGTACAGTTATTAACTAGCCCAACTAGCTCCATTGTAAGCACCAAGCAACCATTTTATAAGATTTTTGAAAATAGCATTTAAAGATCCCCAAAATCGATTGCCTCAATCAAAATAAGCCAGATATTAATGTCCACAAAATCGGATCCCAGTCAACTCAAAACACTGATTACTTTTTATTGATGACCTCCAAACTTAATAACAGGTTGATTTCAGTGTGTTTATTGGATATTAAAGAATGAAAATGAGAAATTACTCGCTGAAAAAAAAGGAATTAAGTAAGTCCCCTTTAATAATTGTAATGAGTGTTAAAGTCACCTGGAAATAGAATTTAATTTTTTTTTTAATATAAGAGTATATCTATATTAACAATAAAACAATTTTTTGAGTAATTGTCAGTTTTTATATGTTTAAAAAATACATAAAGTTGTTTGGGGGCAACTCCGCCCATCCCTTTTTGTGACGTCAATCGAGGAAGACTTCGCCTCGATTGAACATCGACCCCACTCGAACTTGCCTGCATTTACGTTGTATATACACGTGCAAGTAGTGAGATTGTACGTTTCGTTTGGTTATCCAAAAGGGGGTTTTTTCTTGCATTTTTCCAGCGAAAATTGCTGCTGGATGCAGCAAAATGACTAAAGATGGGGTCAGCCAGCATTTTTTTCCTGCAGATCCCAAATATAGGCAGTTACGGGCATCGAAAGTTAGGCTAAGCGAGGGCAAAGTGGTCCGGTCCGACGTCGTTTTCAGCGCTATAATGCAGCAAACACTTGGATAGCCCGGGGATTTTTTCGTTGGTAGTAGTGTGCAAGGGAAGTTGCAGTGAAGCTTAGGTTACCAGCGAAATGTTTCTGGTGGAAAAACAATACCTCGTATTATCCGTGTTCTTGTTATGACCATGCTCGTATCTTCCGTTTTTAAGACATAGAAACGCGCATGGGACAGTTCGGGACCGGTGAAAAACCTCGTATAAACTGGCGTCTCGTATTAGTCGACTGTACACTGTCCTAGGATTGCATTGGGTGGTGACGTCCGAATACGAAAACGCATCATACTGATCAGGTACCCAGACGTAATGTACGGGGCCAGACTCCACACATTTTCTCCTGCCTCGATTGACGTCACGAACAGCGCCATGTAAAGGGGGGGCCTATTTTTTAATTTGTAATTAAAAGAAAAATACAATTTTTTAACCTTAGTAAATTGTTTATTCACATTCCACTCATAAAAATGTATATATTAATGACAAAATACCACTGCCAGGTGCCTTTAAGATTTCTTTTAACCCTTTAGCACCTTAGGAGCAAATTCAACAAAGTCATTTACTCACTGAGCAGGGCGGGGAAGTCTACATTATAGTGCGTGTGTGCACGTAATGCATTGTACATACGATACGGTACGCACACACAGAGAAGCATTGACACGTCGTGCTAGATTTTTGAACCTTTGGAAGGAGATTACTTGGTTTTTGTCAATAAGCTGTGCAAGTCTCGCGCGCATTCGAACTTCCGGGACCATAGTGGTCCCAACCATATGGAGTTTTACGTGGGCGAGATTTTGTTTCGTCAATTATTTTAGTTTAACGTAGGTTATGACCTAGAAAAGTATACATGTTGTTGGAATGTAATACTAAGTGATAACAAAATATGAAAGTAAAACCAATTCAACAATATAACGAAGAAAACCCAAGAATTAAACTTGACCTCAGCTTCCGGTTATTGCAAAAAATTAAGAATTTTGTGCTCGCCTCCGATCATAAAACTTACGTAAACGCTTGTTTTGGATGCGCAATTATAATCGCCAGATGCTGTAATTGCAAAGCAAACCCTTTTCATTGCAGTCTATGGTTGTTGAGGCGTCAGCATCCTCTTTAAACTGCGATACGGGTCCATTTAAGACCCGTTTGACCTTCACGAATCCGCGTAAGGGGTTTCTAAAAAGTTAACATCAAATAGGCATCCTTGTACCAGAGTTTTAATTTGTTTTCAATAATAATATACACACTATTGTGATTTTTTTTTTCAAAAGCTAAACCTTTTCATAAAATTGTAATGATTAATTTTCGTTGTTCAGATTTTGTCATGAGATATAATTTAAAACAAAGATTTAATTTCAGAAATAAAAATGTTCTTCGTTTGACGTGTTTTCCCGTTCGGATACGCGCGAGACTTGCACAGTCTATGGTGACCACGGGATATTTTTAGACTGGCGCAATCTTTAGATCACGCTCTTTCGACGGCTGTTTGCTGCAACCCGCTAGCATGTGTAAAACCCAAGATACAAAGTGTTGTTTAATCTCGGGCGGTTTTGGGCGGTCCAGTGAGTAAATGGCTGGGCGGTTTCGGGCGGAACAGTGACTAAAGGGTTAAATGTTAAATCAAAAATAACAAAGCCACAACTCGTCCAATAAGCTTTCAAATAGTGTGTGTGCTTATTTGTTGGGGTGTCAGATTTTGCGAGAAGTTATTGACATTTTCCAGTTACTTTGCACTTACTGTGATACCTAATTATAAGTTTCCTGGGGCCCTGCAGACTGACCCAACATTTTCAGTGTATGTTGTGCACGTACATGGATCACCTTCTGTGCACAACATTTTAACCCTGTAGCAAAAGAATGTTCAGCAGACATTCAGATATGTGTAGACAAATTACTTAATGCCAGTTGTATCATTCTCAAGTGTGGTATGCCAACGTGATGACGGTGTTTGCCCTCCTTGCTGTATGGTTTACCAAACCATTTTAGACCCTTCCAAATGTCATTTCTGAAGTACACATCATTGTGTCTTGAGCGATGTCGTGCTTATAAAGCCTTTTAGTTACAAACTTGGCCAGTGACGGTTATGGTTAACCTAGATCGTTTAGTGGATAACAAGTTTACATCAATAGATTTGTTGGCTGAGACTATTTTTCAGTGAGTAGTTATTATATTAGACAGCAAGTTGGAGCTACTGTTTTTGTTCTTCCTCCCCTTTTCCCCATTCAATCTTAGGGTTCAATGTAGCTAGTCTGCATTTGTGTGTAATTATAGTCCAACTGGGATCTTGTATTGTGTACTCAAGAAACTGCAGATGTAGTTATTGAACTCACTCAGTGTCTCATCTTATCTTGTATACTTTACAAACATAAATGAGATTCAATATTTCCCTTTCTCTAGACTTGTGGACAAGCCGTTAAGTTGCGGTGTTAGCGTAATAGCTCTCATTGTGGGATTGCTGCTCCCAATGGTATCAGCAAAACAGGGCATACATGTATGGACAATGTACATTGCTAGTTAATGATTTCCCTTATTAAGTTATTGCATAGTGAATTGCCACACAAAATGTATTAGTTGCTACTCAGAAATCGTCATTTGCTAGAATTCAGTCCAGTGTGCACTAAACATGCTCAGTCCAAATATTGTGCTGAACAAAATTGCTGTATTCCCTGTACATGTAGACACACAAACTGTAGTAAAAATAAATCTGAAGTATTTATAAACATAAAAATAGTAATTGTCTAATAATATAAAAAAACATCATTGCTTATATAAATAAAAGAAATGAAATCAAGAAAGTATGAAATGGCAAGGATTTCCATTTTGCAAATTTCTCTACTTGTATGCAAGTGAAACACACCTAGCCTCTTGGTTGATGATCATTCTGAAACTGAACTACCATTATTGTGAAGGCAGTGATCAAGTTTCATGTTGATTAATGACTGGCCATCATAAAGAGTTTCAATCTGTATGAATCAGACCAATTTACAAGGAGTGCGAGTCTTGCTCCCTCTCCTCTGCACTCCTTAAAACCTTGTCAAGGGAGTGCGAAAAATAGTTAACTTGTAAATTGGATTATCAGAATTTTTTGATAAAAACAGAGTTTTCAGAGCTGGAAATGAACTACACTGTACTGATATGGCATTTATTTGAAGGGTTTGCCTCTGACTTTTTCAGTGACGGGCCAGCGGGCCAGTTAGTTTATCATTTCAATAGTCAGCCTGCCTTTTCACTGGTCCACACCTATACAATTTTTTTCAACACTTTCGTTTTGTATGGTACCTCAATTTGAAACCAGTGCAGGCAGTGGTACCTTTTGGAAGCAATGAACTAGCCAGCCGGACCACTTGGACGTTTGGCATTTGGCCAGCAGACCACTGTTAAGGGACAACACTGGTTCCCTTTGATCATATACTGTATACAAAATATTTTAAAAACTCTAATCCAATCCTGTAATCTTTTATACACATACATGTATGAATCTGCAGAGGTACTTACACTGTACTTGATTTAAACATGAGGAACCGGCAGATTTTATAAAACAGTGTTTTAGTTTCACTTTGTAGACTAAAATGTGAAGTTTGGTTCTGAAGAGTGCAAAGAGCCTGTCTCAATAATTTAAATAGAGAAATTTATACAGGTACCTCTACTCATATTTCTTAAAATGAAGAGCTGGATGTCACTCTAACGAGCCAGTTGTCCACGCTTGGGACATCATATTGTCATTTGATCTAGGCCTAGATCTGAAGTTAACCTTCATTCTCTTCTCTGGCAAGAAGCTAAATTTCAAATCAGTTACTAGTATTGAAAGCACACTTTATTTTTCTGTGTGGAATTTCAAAGATGTTAGATTTTTTGGCCGATTTGGCTCAAACTTTAGAGGGATTTGCAAGCTTTTAGGCCGGAGCCCCAATGGAAATTTCAGACACCAAACCGTGACCCACCTGCCGATCGCTGCATGAGTACATGCAATGTCATAAAAACAGGCTAATCTTTCTCTAGCCAACTTCTATCGACTTTTAGGCAATCTTTGTTGATCAAAGTTGTTGTTACGACAAATTCTGACAAACGTTTTTGACAAGTTTGGCATCCCTCATCAATTTTGTCGCGACCCATTTAGGGGTCATGAGACACAGTTTGCAATTCCTTGCTCTTACGGGCCGTTTAAAACTTGTGCAGGCTAGTAGCCTATAGCCTGGAAAGGCCTGGTCTATCCAAGGGTAAAAAGGCACATTGAGTGCCAACATTCATGTAAAAAGTCAACATTCATATGCAAGATTAACTTTCCATGTCTAGGGACATTTCATCACCAAACTGATAAACATGGTAAATGACTCACAGTATGTGGTGTGTGTGGGTGAAGACAGAGTTGGCCTCCATACAAGGAAAGTAATTTGAGTTTAAATTAGACGTATTAGATGTCTCAGTCATCAAGCCCTCCCTCCACTCACTCTCACTGATTGGGTCCAACCTGTACTTTCTCCAAATTTGAAAAGTGATCATCGATGTGGTGGATGAGGTAATTGGGTCTGAATCTTGCTTAGTTGCTAAATGATGGCAATATCTTCCAGGATGACTGCGAGGAAGTAGTGATATTTTTCATCTCAAATTTCCAGTAATGGCAGTTGATAGTAAATGATACATTGTGTGTAGTCAATATATAGTGCATAGCTAAAGTTGTCAGATTCCAGGTTGGAATAACATGGAAAGGAAGCAATGGAGACCATCATTTCTTGTTGCTCTCAGTCTGGGGGTTATGGTTTTGGTGATTGCACCTGGATTTTTTATTCACAATTGTGGAATTTGGACATAATGGAACTTTCCCCTGCTTTTTCAAGGTTTTTTGAAACACAATATTTAAAAACGCCTAGATAATAAGAGTCTTAACATCTATTTGAAAAGAAAAAAAGGAAAACCACAAACAAACAGGCAATGCGTCTTAAAAAATCTTGTTCAGTTCATGCTTTTTATTCAATACATCTTGTAAGTTTTACACATGTTATAGGCATAAGAAATTAAAGACTTTTATATGAATTCAGACTTGTTATGTCTAACTGGTAACACAATCAGTCGCTCTCTTTTTCACATGTTTAATGGTCTTCTCTAGTGCTGAGGATACTGTTTCCAAATTCTCCTTGAAATCAATAATCTCAGGGGTCGGGTGGAAATGCCATTATTTCAAATTACCTCCTAAAGTTTGGATCCTAGTTTCAGACTTTTTAGTCAGCGCTGTGGTCAAAATGAAATGGGGCATTATAAAAAGCCCAGTGTATGTACATGTATGTATGTAATGTCTCTCACTGGTTTAAGTTTGACTGCATCAGTAAGCCATAATTAAAAGCCCTTGCGGTCAGGGTAAATTCATTTCCACTGGAGAGATTCAGATGACAAATGGAATTTACACTACAGTAACACTCAAACTCTTTTATGAAATTGAAAATCAGTTTAAACAGTGACCTTGGCCTGGGACCCTTGTACTTTTTTGCAGCAGATGTTGAGCTGGTGTGGGTATTTGTTGTACTTTTGTGTACAGGGAGGGTAATGTCTGTAGGCTGTACGAATTGTACCCAGATTTGTGATTTTAACCGCAGGCTACTGCACCACCATTCTGAGGTTAACTTTATTACCTACCTGCTGGGAATACCTCCTACCAGTACATTGTAGTACTAAACAAATACACAAGGGAGTAAGGGATTTTGACAATTGTGTAAATGGAAAACAACTGACTGTCTGCATTATATCAAACTTTTCTTCAAAGCTTCAAAGTTGTCTCATTCTCAGACATTGGACTAGCAGTTCCTACAGTCACATCTCATTATACCAAGATCACTGGGATTGGCCAAATTACCTCTTTATAATAGGAACATTGTTATAAGAGGACAGCAAATCAAAGAAGAGAGTTAGTTTGAGATGTGGGAAGAAAATCCCAAAGAAGTTTTACACATGTTAATTGTTATTGGGATGAGAAATTTCAGACTTGTATATAAATCCATACTTTTTATGTCTAACTGGTAAGAAAATCAGCTGTTCTCAAACAGGAAAACCCACCAGGTAGGGACTGAAAACCCACCAGGTAGGGACTGAAAACCCACCAGGTAGGGACTGAAAACCCACCAGGTAGGGACTGAAAACCCACCAGGTAGGGACTGAAAACCCACCAGGTAGGGACTGAAAACCCACTAGGTAGGGACTGAAAACCCAATCCACATGGGAAGCTCTGGTCCAAAAGCAAAATTCAAACAAGGAACCTTGGAGAGGTGGAAGGCATGGAAGAAACCACTAGGCCAACCTGAATACACTGTACTAGATATTTTCAATCATGTAATGCATTTTAATGTTTGTTGTAATCAGTGTCAAACTAATGGATTTTTAGGTAATTCTCAATTCTGTATTTTTGACCATTTACACATAACCAAGAGATCTGTAAATCTCAGGGTTCTCCTCATGCCTAAGCTAGCAATGTGCACAAATTGGAGGCTTGGTGCATTAATTCAGTCACTATTTAGTAGGGTGCACCCCTTTTGTGCACCTTTTTTACCACATGAAAATATGTCCAGGTGTATACAAGAATCAAGATCTTAGGTTTGATTTGTGAACTGCAGTGTCTTGTAATGGTTCTCGTGGGACCATGGATGTCTTGACATGAGTTCAGGTCATAACTTCACTTTACCCTCAAGAGGAGAGTGTTGAATATCAAACATCTGTGCACAAAAATTATTACCTGTCTGATGTGAAACTGTTTTGTCTGGAGGGATGACATATTCATAGTATTTGACTTCCAAAGCATTTTCATGCCTGGGGTTATGCTTCATTTATAGTCAAGGTTTTAGCCAGGATTTGGTAAAAGGGTGTCCAAATCTGCTGGAAATTTAAAAACTGGGTGTCCAAATTGTTCACTTACAATACATTTACGTGTAAATGACAGATGAAACAGGGTGTCCAAATTTAAAACAGGGTGTCCAAAAGACACCCAGACACCCCTCTGGCTAACACTATGTTTATAGTCCGGCAGGGGGAGAAAAAAGAAAAAATTCAGTGCGAATTTCACTGTAGTCCATCCTCTATGTCCTGCACTTTGGTTGTAATTTTTGATTTGTTGGTTTTAAATAATTCCATAAATTGTTTTTCGGACTAAGGTGGTTCAGTGTGACCTTAATTTGTAGTAGTATTTCTAAGGTTGTCAATATTCTGAATGCAGAGATCATGCATCTTAGAGGTCATTGCAGGTCTTATCTGCAGAAACTTGAAAGAAATGTAGAAATCTCAGGGCTGATACTCCACAGAGGCAATAGCGGGTACTAATATGGGCGATTCACACTAAAATGCTTCCTCCACAGACTGGAGGAGAGGTCATTTTCAAAGTGCATCTTGGGAAAGGTCAGACATAGTCTGTAGTGGTCTTGCAATGCCCAGGGCAATACGCGGATTGTTTTAGTTTGTTCCTGGTAAGCGAAGAAGCAATGTTGTATATTTATGTGTTTGCAGTTTTTTAATGTAATTAGTTAGTCTTTGAGTGCTACTTCTACCTTCTTTGTGTTTACAGGATAAGATTATATTTTGTGTGAAGCTGGCGAATGTTTTTCATTCATGTCAGGCATTTAAAGGTCCTAAACTGACCGTGCGAAGCTGAGTTGCTAGAGTGATTGTTTCTATTGCCCTCTCCAGGGTAAATTGTAGAGAGCACACAATATTAGTTGCTCATATTGCCACTATGCTCCTTGGCATTGCCTTGGTGTCCCTTCCAGTTTGCTCATACAGGTGCCCTTTATCAATAAAAACTGCCTTGCCCTTAAGACAGAGTATCGGGTCTAAAATCTGTCAGCTTTTTCTCCACCCACCTCCCTCCCCCAATAAAAAAACCAACAAACAAACAAACAAAACTCATTCTGCCAGGATTGCAAGTGCTCTCTGTACCAGTGAAGTGCTGAGAACAGTTCTACATGAATGTTGGACTTCAGAGATTTAATTGTCTATTTCCTCTGCAAAGGTCACAATTGAACCATGCAATCATACATTCATTCGTGCTAAACACAGACTAAACTGTATGCAGAAGTTTGTTATGAATGAAGTAATATAAAATGCAGAATTCCCCAGTTGCATTCGGTTGCCATATAAGTTACATTCTCTGTAGCTAATATGCTGCATGCATCTAATGTGATATTAGTTTATAAGCACCTTTGTATGCAGAAATAAATGCATCTTTTTCATTCTATTCAGCAAAATAAATAAAGTGAAGTTGCTTTTGCAAAAAATAAAGAAATAAGTCTGGTTACCTCAATGAGTGAGCTTGGAAGTAATTGCATCATAAGCGCACGTATTGGTCATGTGGGGACTCATTTAAATTACGCTCCACCTACCAACAGGATTGTAGATAGGAACTGTGTCCGAATTGCTGGCTACAGCTTGATCATCGTGTCATGATACATTGAAGTACAGGGTGTCCTTAGCAACACCCTTAGCAATAGTCATAGCCTTAGCTGTAGCTGCCATTTTGGATATGGCCTTCATCTCAAGATGGAAAATTCATAAATGAGACCCATGGTTGTGTAATATAAGATTACTGTACTTAATCGATGTACCTGGGCATTGTAAATCAAAGCGGTGGTTGGGTGACTTGACATTTGTCCTTGGTACTTGTGAGCCTATACTACAACCTTTTTCTGCTGGTGTAGAAATATGAAGATGTCAGCAAAATGTTGCTTAGTTAGTCTTCTACTCCAGATTGCTTTGCTGTCAATTTCTGTGTTTCTACAGGAGATTGGAACCTCACTCATCACATGCAGAACAAGTATAAGATTGTTGAGTTTTGAATTGGGCTTCATGAGTTAGCCATATGGCACTTTAACACTGTACTCATTGCAATAATGGAAAGTATAGGTGCATGTACATGTACATGTAGTACCCTACAGTGTTGCACGTTTTACTATTCCTGGAGGATTTCCACTTTCTTATTATAAACCCACCCTGACCCAGGGCCCAGTTTCATAGAGCTGCTTTAGCAGAAAATAGTGCTTAAAAATTTGCAGCAAAGCAAAAATGAAGAGGTAACCAGTCACAATTGGCACATACAAACATGAATTTGTATTTTGGCTACATTTGTTGTGCTCGGTTTAACCATGTGATTACGCAGGTGTTTAAAATAGGGCCTTAGATTTCGGGTATCAAGAGTGGACAATTTTGTTCCATCTATAACGTGAAATCTTTATCTGTTATTAAACCCTCTGGTCACCAATTGTTTTGACAAAAACAAATTATTAATATACATCAAGAATTTGTTTTTACAGTGTCAATTACCACCATGCACAAATGGACTTACAGAATGTCAATCTACAGTCCTTTATAAATCCAATTGCCTTTTTCCCTCCACTTCCACCACTTGTTCATTTTCCCTGTCTATCTTTTCGTCCTTTGTCATTTTGCAGAAGCATTCGATGGACAAGCTGCAGTTTGCCTCCATCAAAAATGACAGCATTAATTACAGAGAGGTAGGTTCATAAAGACAGCCAAAGACATTAAAAAATTTAATATATGAAATGTGAACTTTGGTATAACATTTTACTGGATGGTTAGCTCTGCCATTTGTGAAATGATGTGAGCTTACTTAAAGGTAGGGTCATACTGTGGTATTTAAATGACCCCCCCCCCCCCCCCCCCAAATTTTTTTTAAAAAATAAAATAAAATAAAATAAAAATTATAATAATAATAAACAAATAAAAAGATGGTGTAATTTCTATCAGAAGGCTTCGTTGTTATAAAGACGGTAATGGTAGGAAGCATCCTGCGTAGTTACTTCATCTTAAATGCCCCCGTTGATTCTTAATCAATGAATGTATGTCAACAAATTTGAATTTCTAAAACTCACCTCAAGGCATGTTTTAGAGGTTCACATTCTGTGGTATCAGTTTGTGGATGCTATGGCCAGAGATGTATGGTGCCCGTGTCACCTTGCTAATTGGATAAATTTGACGCTCACAATAAAAATACGTTGACAGTTTTTTCTGTTTTCTCAACAATTAGACACTGTATTCAGCTGAATCTTTCATATGTGACTGTTATTGTATATTTCTTGATAATTTTTCCTATAAATCAGCATTATTTGACAAAAAACAATCTATGTTGCTACCTTGAAATCCTGCTGTGTATAACCAGCATGATGAGTGGGAGCACAGGTACATGTAGCTACCTTGAACAAGCATAACCTTTATCTGGTTCAAAAATAAATAGGATTTACATTCCCAGGATACTGTTTCTAGGAATGTACACTTTGGGTCTGAGATATTTGATTTGAAAATATTTGAACCAGTGTGCTGTCTTTTAAGGGAAGATGCAACATTCTTTTCTGAATGAGTTCTTTGAGTCCATTTGACTTCCTGTCACTTTTTCCCCAATGGTGAGAAATGTTCTTCCCCTAACTTGGTTGTACTGCACTTAAACCAAAATCCTTCCATATCTGCTTTGCCAAAATCATGGAATTTTGAAGAACTGAGGACTGTAGGCCAATAAAAATTTGTTTATGACTGGGTCAGGCATTCCAATCTTATCCAAGTCCACATATGAGAGGAGGTTATTGGGGGATTGAGATCACATGTAGGCAATAAGGCTTAGGGAGTAATGGTTAACATCTACAAACCTCATAAAGATTCAAAACCTCATAAATATTCAATACATAATAAATATTTCAATCCTCATCAAAAGCTCATTCAGTGATCCTTGGTCCATGATTTATCTTTTAAATCCATTCATAACTTTTAGATACCCTACTTATAAACAGACATACAGACAAACAAACAGAAAGACAACAAAATAAACAAGGTTAAAACACTCCTCAGTGGCTGAGGTGTTGAGACAACGAGGCAAAGTTTTCTTTTAATAATCTGAAAGAACTAAACTGTAGTAAAGTTCAAGTAAAGTTTTTCCTGTATGTTATATATTATAATGTGAACTGTAGGCCTATATTCCTCACCATACGCCCAAACATGGCTAATATTGTTGATTGGCCCAGTGGTTCTTTCCCTGCATTTCACCTCTGTGAACACCAGTTCGAATCTCAGACTAGATCCATGCAAGGGATTGGGTTTTCAGTCCCTACCTGATTGCTGTGTTTTCCCCCCACATCTCAAAAACTGACCTATTCTTCATCTGTTCTCTACACACACAAGTACAGTGTATCTTCAGAAAAAGGTGTTAAGTGTTGTTGCCCTATAACCTTGGTTGTGTCATTTATGGTGTCAATGTCCCCCTGTGTTATACAATGGTTGTACAGTGATGTGTGAATTTTAGGTGACACAGTGTTACACTTTGACCATAATTTTACACGCAACTTGAAGCCCAAAATGGTGAGTGTAGTATACACTAGCTGCATGCGATGTTCTTGCAGTGGGTCAATACTCACTTAGGAGTGTTCCTTGATTTCATCACCAGAAAGATGTGGTAACTTTTAACACAATTTTTTCAGTATAACATAATCCAAACAAGTTTATCACAGATATTTGGTTTTGTTTTGGGAATGTACACATAGGATGTTGATATTGGGAACAGTCAGATCAGGATACGACCCTTACTTTGACCTCTTTGGCTGAGTGGAAGTTGGTCAAATATTGTGGCTGTTTGTGGTATTACAGGCCACTTGCAACCTTTTGGTCTCAAAGCAAGGAAGTGTAAATGGCCTTCAAATAGCTTCTGGAAATTTGGGTTAAAAAATCCAAAATTAACACTACGTGTAATTGCCTTTCATAAAACATCTAAGCATTGATTCTGCAAACAAACCACAATAAACAAATAAACAAATGCTACCGACAGTTTTAATTAAGAATCTGATTATAGGTTGCTTTCCAGGTCAAGGAGCATTTGAGATATCCCAAGAGTCTTGGATTATATGGCCTGGATTTATGGCCTCTTCACCATTGAAACCTATTAATTAGATCCAGCCAAAAGTCCGACCCCGCCGAGAAAAAATTCCCTTGCGCTAAATTGTTTCTGAACCACTCAACCTGCGCCGAGGCATTATTCCAATATCAGGAACTAAACTCCAGATTTCCTGGGAGGTTTCATATTAACCAATGAGAAGTGTTATTTCTGTCATGATTCGTCTCAATTTAAACCCAAATTAGATTATTACTGTTGGAGATTGAGAGTACGGGTGCTTGACAAAAAATTGCCATCTGCTTTTTAAAAGTCAAGTACAAGGGGTCTGTTTTGGGCTGTAGTCATATTTGTTTTAAACTTCATTGAGGGTAAAGTGGTTTTGTTTGCGGCAGGTTTCTCTACCTGACTTTGCAATTGTATCATTGATGACAAATGGCAAATTATTTGGAAACTTTAGATGGTATGTCATCTGTACAGTACTTTACAGAAACAGTGCTTGAGTAGCTCAGCCAACGCCAAGCTATTTCCATAGGTCAAAGTAAAAAAGGATGACAAGTTCTTCCATTACGCCTTGCAGTTTAAGACAAGGTGAAAAGCTTAAATTAGATTACATGTACATGTAGGTTAGATTTGATAAAACTTTACTGTGCCGCAGGGCAAGGTTTACCCTTAATTATTTTAGTGACAAGCCAGCAGGACAAGTTAAATGTAGTTGTTTCGCTAGTCCATTAGTTTTTTATCCAGACCATTTTGAACTAGCCAGCTGGACCACTTGGAGGGAATTGTGACTAGTCCTTAGGTGTTAAAATTAGCATTTGGCCAGGGGACCACTGCTAAGAGAGAACGCTAAGTGGAAATTGCTGGTTCTTTTGACAACTATAATATAAGTTTAAAATATGCAGTACATGTATACAAGAAACACCGTAACATTATATTAAGTACACAGGATCTCATAAATGAGGGAACAAATGAGTTCCTGTTGTGCTGAGAGTGTATTCCATGGTGTAAAAGCTGAAATTCTATGTTATTCATGACAAATTTTGAAAACAGTTTGTTAAAGTTGTTGTGCTAATTTGTTCTATTTAACAAAAACAAACAATCCTAGCAATACTTGTTGCTAAAAAGTGGTCATGATGTAAGAACGTAAACCAATCAGGGATACCGTGGAATTCTGGCACTTTGGTTGGTAAATCTTGAGAATAAAGCAAATAACTCTAAAACATATAAGGTTGCCCCTCCCATGCCTATCCTCTTTCCCATCAAATGAAATAAAATATTTTGTTGTTGTATCCTCGTATCCATTTGGAAAGTATTCTAAAATTGAATAGAAATGTAGTAAATTCTAAAATTAAAGCATCTTTTGTGCATACCCTGTAAACTAATTAAAACTGTTTGGAAAATGTGTAAATGGATGGGGCAGTGCACCAGCTACCGTAATTAAAAGGATGAATGACTTGCACTTCTTGCAAATGGTTTCTCTTGGTAAGCCTAGAGTAGGCCTGGAATTACACAGAGGCCTTGAGGCCATGGCCTCTGTTTCACCAGGGCCCAATTTCATGGCTCTGCTTACCGCCAAATTCTGCGCTTGCGATCACCATTCTCCGCTTACCGAGCAAGTGCCGAATTTCTGCGCTAGCTGTGTAAGCATAGAATGCCTAGGAACGTGGACTACGCACGCGCACAAGCAAAAATTCCCTGCTAACCCGTGAAATACGCTTGACGTACATTGTGTAAGCGCGGAATTCCCTGCTAACGTAATCGCTGATTCTTTGCTTACGGTAAGCAGAGCCATGAAATTGGGCCTTGGTCATGGCCTTGGTGCCCTTTCCCATAGACTTCAAGATTTCAATGGAAGCGCCCTCTGCAAAACGAAAATGGCCTTGCCCTCTGGAATATCAAATCTTCAGCCTGTGAAAGGCAGAGGAAGAAACCACTAGGCCCACCTGACCCCCAGAATAAGTGCCCTTTGCAAAATGAAACTGGTCTTGCCCTCTCATGAATGAAATAACAGGTTTTATAATTTGCATTTCTTGCAATTGATTTCTCTTGGTAAAGCATAAAGCCACACTAAACATTTTCTTTGCCCTGCTTACCACCTCCCTCCATTAAAATGTCTAGTTACACAACTGTTCTAGTCTCAAAGTATTTTTTTATACCAGCAATATACCATTAGGTGAACCACCTTGGCTGTACTGTCCCGTAGTTGCAGCTATGCAAATGTGCCATGCCATTACTCTAATAACCAAATTAAAAATATTGATTGTTCATCGAGGGGATATAAATTGCACGTTAATGGCCCTTTTAATTTGATTGAGCTGGTCTTATTAGACGAGCCAGTCATCTGTAGTCTGTATGTCAAGCCGCTATAATGTGATTTCACTTCTGATGATGTGATTAGTGTAATACAAGACGTGTATGGATGAGCTCTATATGCGCTGGTATTGGAAGAAGCAAACATACACTGGTAATAGATGCTAGAGTAATTTTCTAAGCAAACATATGTTGGTAATGAAGATAAATTTGTGCCTATGGTAACCGTAGACAGTGGCGTGGAATTCGTTCATCAATCTTGGAAAGAATGGAATGCCTGCTCAGGAAAAAAGTTTGATTTTATCATAAACGACAAACTGGAATAAAGAAACAAAGCCACTGTATTGCATGTCAATCCTCTCTGTTAGCACTATCGATGATGCAGGCCTTGAATTTTGCTCTTGAAGGGGCACAGCAAATTTCCTCTGATAAGGAGCATTTCTACAAGGATAATGTAGATTTTAATGGAATTTTGCATGGGGCACCTTAGTAAAGCACAGGGTACCAAGGCAATGGCCGTGGGTGCTGTGGGATAATGAGAGACCTATCAGTGTCTCCTGCTAAGTTAAACTTGAGTTGGCCCACTCGGTACTTTCAGTGACCACCTTGGTACTTTCAGTGACCACCTTGGTACTTTCAGTGACCACCTTGGTACTTTCAGTGACCACCTCGGTGCTTTCAGTGACCACCTCGGTGCTTTCAGTGACCACCTCGGTGCTTTCAGTGACCACCTAGGTACTTTCAGTGACCACCTAGGTACTTTCAGTGAACACATTGGTACTTTCAGTGACCACCTCGGTACTTTCAGTGACCACCTCGGTGCTTTCAGTGACCACCTCGGTACTTTCAGTGACCACCTAGGTACTTTCAGTGAACACATTGGTACTTTCAGTGACCACCTTGGTACTTTCAGTGACCACATTGGTACTTTCAGTGACAACCTCGGTACTTTCAGTGACAACCTCGGTACTTTCAGTGACAACCTCGGTACTTTCAGTGACCACCTCGGTACTTTCAGTGACCACCTCGGTTATTTCAGTGACCACCTTGGTACTTTCAGTGACCACCTTGGTACTTTCAGTGTCCACCTTGGTACTTTCAGTGACCACCTCGGTTATTTCAGTGACCACCTTGGTACTTTCAGTGACCACCTTGGTACTTTCAGTGACCACCTTGGTACTTTCACTGACCACCTTGGTACTTTCAGTGACCACCTTGGTACTTTCAGTGACAACCTCGGTACTTTCAGTGACAACCTCGGTACTTTCAGTGACCACCTCGGTACTTTCAGTGACCACCTCGGTTATTTCAGTGACCACCTTGGTACTTTCAGTGACCACCTTGGTACTTTCAGTGTCCACCTTGGTACTTTCAGTGACCACCTTGGTACTTTCAGTGACCACCTTGGTACTTTCAGTGTCCACCTTGGTACTTTCAGTGACCACCTTGGTACTTTCAGTGACCACCTTGGTACTTTCAGTGACCACCTCGGTGCTTTCAGTGACCACCTCGGTGCTTTCAGTGACCACCTCGGTACTTTCAGTGACCACCTAGGTACTTTCAGTGAACACATTGGTACTTTCAGTGACCACCTCGGTACTTTCAGTGACCACCTCGGTGCTTTCAGTGACCACCTCGGTACTTTCAGTGACCACCTAGGTACTTTCAGTGAACACATTGGTACTTTCAGTGACCACCTTGGTACTTTCAGTGACCGCATTGGTACTTTCAGTGACAACCTCGGTACTTTCAGTGACAACCTCGGTACTTTCAGTGACAACCTCGGTACTTTCAGTGACCACCTCGGTACTTTCAGTGACCACCTCGGTTATTTCAGTGACCACCTTGGTACTTTCAGTGACCACCTTGGTACTTTCAGTGTCCACCTTGGTACTTTCAGTGACCACCTCGGTTATTTCAGTGACCACCTTGGTACTTTCAGTGACCACCTTGGTACTTTCAGTGACCACCTTGGTACTTTCACTGACCACCTTGGTACTTTCAGTGACCACCTTGGTACTTTCAGTGACAACCTCGGTACTTTCAGTGACAACCTCGGTACTTTCAGTGACCACCTCGGTACTTTCAGTGACCACCTCGGTTATTTCAGTGACCACCTTGGTACTTTCAGTGACCACCTTGGTACTTTCAGTGTCCACCTTGGTACTTTCAGTGACCACCTCGGTTATTTCAGTGACCACCTTGGTACTTTCAGTAACCACCTTGGTACTTTCAGTGACCACCTTGGTACTTTCAGTGACCACCTTGGTACTTTCACTGACCACCTTGGTACTTTCAGTGACCACCTTGGTACTTTCACTGACCACCTTGGTACTTTCACTGACCACCTTGGTACTTTCACTGACCACCTTGGTACTTTCAGTGACCACCTTGGTACTTTCAGTGAACACATTGGTACTTTCAGTGACCACCTCGGTACTTTCAGTGACCACCTCGGTACTTTCAGTGACCACCTTGGTACTTTCAGTGACCACCTTGGTACTTTCACTGACCACCTTGGTACTTTCACTGACCACCTTGGTACTTTCACTGACCACCTTGGTACTTTCAGTGACCACCTTGGTACTTTCAGTGACCACCTTGGTACTTTCAGTGACCACCTTGGTACTTTCACTGACCACCTTGGTACTTTCAGTGACCACCTTGGTACTTTCAGTGACCACCTTGGTACTTTCAGTGACCACCTTGGTACTTTCACTGACCACCTTGGTACTTTCAGTGACCACCTTGGTACTTTCACTGACCACCTTGGTACTTTCAGTGACCACCTTGGTACTTTCACTGACCACCTTGGTACTTTCACTGACCACCTTGGTACTTTCAGTTGTCGGTTAAAATAGTAGTATACAAATATTGAATTTTTTTGAGTGCAATGCAATTAGCCTTTTTGAGATATGGCGGACACTATATAGGAGTGCACTGTTTAGTTTGGGAATACAGACAAATTTACCCAAACCAAATAGTGTTGAAGCATTGTGTCCACCATAACTCAAAAAGGCTTATAGACTACTTCCCTAGTATACTCGGTATGTGCATGATAGAAGTGCACACTAGGCTACTTGGTGACAAATGTGGTTGCTAACTAGACCAGCATGCACCTCATTCCATGCCTAACGCAGGTGCACTGAGTATTTGTAAAGTAGTCTGTGGTGAGAATATTTTCCTGAGGTGAAATATTGAATATTCCCTTCTTCAAGATAAAGCTCACCAACTCCCAAGCAAGGGTAGTATTATTTATTGCTGGGGTTTTCAAAGTGTTAGTGTTTGGTGAACCCAACTTTCGAGTACAGTCCACAAAATGTTCACTTGTCTGAATTTATTTGCAAGAATTTGTTAATCAAATTACCTCCTTTTTTTCGTCCATGTATTTTACTTGTTCAACAAATACCCTAGTTACTAGTAGCACTACACATACATGTAGCTGATGCGACAGGCTGCAAATTTATCAGAGTCCAACAACATCAGGGACAACAAAAACAAAAATCAATGCAATGAACCAATGTTGCAGGAAAATGTATGTTTTCTTAAACTTAGTAATTGGTTCCATGTTTATTTAAATACCTCACTTTGAACTTGTAGCTTCCTGCACTTCAAGGTTAGTTCCACAATCTTTCACACATTAAGTTTCACTATTAACACAATTTTGACTGGCATGGCGCATTACAACTAGAAGTGTTTTAACTGCAATTAAGGAGCATCAGGTGACCGCTCAGGCAGAATTAAGGAGCATCAGGTGACCGCTCAGGCAGAACTTTGGTTTTTAAAGGAAAGTGCTCACTATAAGTATAAACATGTATTTTTAAAGGGGGGGGGGGGGTGCAACAACACCATTTCGATCTCATTTGGGAGGGAGAGAGGTTTAGGCAATGGTTCTGCTCAGTTGGTATAGCGGATGTCACAGGTTCAAATTTTGTTCTAGTCAACTTTTCTTTGTTACTAAAACTGATCAGCTAAATGAACCATTGTTGTTATAAATCAGAATTTCTTTGCTGTAGAATTTTGGCAGGTACCAAAAGGTCAGTTTTTAGAATAAGGTCCCAATTTGTTATGGCTGCTTGTTGAAGCACGTGGACAACATTAGTAAATGTCAAAGACTAACTAGTATTCGCGCTTCATTTGACCAAACGTAGTACATGAAATAACAAACCTGTGAAAGTTTTAGCTCAATCGGTCAACAAGAGTCATGAGAAAATAGTGGAGAAACCCTCATATGTTTTTTAATGTTTTTAAACATTAGGTTTTCAACTCGCAAGATTAAAACAAATTATTTTACTAATTTCTCAAAAAACATAGTATTTCAGGCAAAATTTGTCAAGGAAAGTTTTTTACTATGACTATCTTTAAATTACGTGCAAATCTCTGAACATTTATATTTTCAATCTACCTATGTTGTAAGCCCTTTAAGCAGGGAACCAGTTAATACAAAAAGTACACATGACTTGGTATTGTTGCTGGTAACCTTCTTCTGATTAGCTCTTTGAAATTCAGCTGAGATTTACCATGTACTCATTATTCCTAACATCAAGAGAAGTGATTCTGTTTGACATGTTAAAAATGTTGACGAGTGAACAATTTGAAATTGATTGATTTATAAGATTTAAGAATACATTTGAATCTGGAATCATTCCGTCAAGCTTAGCCGAAGCATGTACATGTATTTGACAAACGAAAATTACACAGCAGGATAAATCTGCATTTAATTTACGTATTCACACTCTATTTATGTGTGGATAAAGGATCACAAGTGCCAAGCGCATAATTTAGAACTTGTGTTGGACATCACAATTTGCATTGTTTTGCCCCAGGCTGTTTTAATCATTCACTTTGTGAGTAAACTGTGATTTAGTCTGTGATTATAAGTCATTCAAGTAAGGCTGGATGCTATAGCCAACCCAGATTCACACAGTGAGAGGAAGCTCATACAAACGGCTTTCCTGTAAAGAAACCGATTTCTCTCTGGATGGCCCTAGGTTATGCTCAGTGGGGGTTTTTTAATAAAAGGGAAAAAGTGTAATGGTCATGGTAAATTGATCCTATCGCTGTATGGTTTTTTATTTGTAAGCGTGATAAGAAAAAGCCATTCCCTCCGTGCATTGATATAATAAAAGATTGAATTATGGTATCAGTAATAATTACACAAAAATGATTTGATTCAACTGGGAAGCCCACTAATTCTAAAACTAATATCAGTGACAAGCCTTTAGAGAAATTGTTCCATCTGAAATAACAATATTGATATTAATACTTGGTTCTTATATAGTGCACATATTCATTTCTAGTAACTATATCAAGGCATATACAACATTATCCCTGTTCATCAGGCATACTTTAACCAACCCTCAAACTTTCTCATTTCCATGGGGAGCATAAAACCTCAAGTTGCTTTAAAATAAGCGCTTAAGGGTTAATCCAACACAAAACTGTCTCAGGTTCCCATTTGTTTACCTTGGTTAAGAGAAGCAATTTATGGTTAAGTTTCTTACTCAAGGATGGAAGTGTCATGACCGGGATTCGAACCCACACTTTGGTGACCAGGCCATCGGAATTTGAGTCCAATAAAAGCTTGATGGCAAGCTTGACGGCTTGTCACAAAACATCAAAGTTGTGAAAAAAAATGCAGTTAATTAACCCTCTCATTACCAAATTATTTTGACATAAACAAAAACTGGTGCCCAAATTGTTTGACCACTCAAGCATGAAGTCCATAGCATTCTTAATCTTACATAACAGCTCTGTTGAGATCAGAGGCCAATTTAGAGGCTAATGACATTTTCTTGCTTATTAGATTCCCTTTCATAAGATACAAAAGTAAAAGAGATCGGTCAATAAACTGCCAGGTTCTAGGTCTTTCTTTCCTTAGTGCAACCAGGATTACCAAACACTTTTTACACAAGCATATACATGAGTGCTCCAGAGGTGTTTTGCATTTTGGGTCTTTCCACTCCCTTTTGAAAGGATTGCAGGATAGCTACCTTATTTTATTTTACCACAATTGGAAAGATCAATCTTTCTTGTTATGAAGGGTGAACAAGGACAAAACTATTAGCTACAAAACTGATAACAAATGGTCTTTGTGCTTGTGTGCTTTTTTGTGTGTTATCTTGGCCTAAAGTCACCATTTGGGCTCAAGCAGGGCGTAGTGCACAGTAGACTAAAGTCACCACTTTAATAGGGCTGAAAGGGTTAAGCCTAATTTATGGTGGCACAAATTACTTACAAAATACAAACTGTTTTCCTCATTGTTGCTAAGACACGATCACTTAATTGATTTGAAGATATTTACAACAATTTGTTGTGTGTTTACTGAAGTAACCAGTATTATTTTTATTGGTACTCATAAATGTTGTTGTAACTCTGGAACAATATACCTTTACCCAGGCTATCAATTTTAAGGACTGTTCACACCATATTGTACATTGTCTAACTGTTATGTAAACTTTGTCACAGATCAGTGCAATGCTTTTAATGTTGTAATTTTTCTGATGGGTCTTGCTGTATGCTTGGATGAAGATCTTTTTAGAGTAGACCAAAGATCGATGTTCTGTGTGCAACATCTCCATTTTGGCCATCATTTCACAACTGTAATGTGTAGACATTGTGCACGGGGGCGTATCAAAGGCATTTTCTTTGAGTGGGGTGGGCGGGGGAGGGGGGTTGTTAATGGAAGCCAGTAAGCCAATTAATCTTTCCTTCAGAGAATGTATGGAAGCCTATCTTGGTAAGTAACTGCGTCACGCATGTGCGCAACTGATGCATGCCCAAAGTTTTGCCTACTCTAGGCTCCAAGGCTGGCATACGTTTGTGTGTAATTTTACCAAAAAACACCCATTTCATCGTTCGTTTGTTTTGACAGAAAACTATAATTCTTTGAAGAACGTTTGTAAAGGCCAGGCCAAACTTTTCTTAAATAAATCCTCATACAAAACCTATCTTTACGGGCAAATCAATCAAGTTTTGAATGCACAAAGTGAATGTGGAACGCAGGAGTTTTATCAAATTCCTTGCATGATTGGTCTGTGAACCATTTGGCTGCATAGAAAAGTTAAACTGCTTGAAGCATGTCAAAGTCCAAACCCAAGTTGCCCGTTAAGATGGTTTCTACATGGTTAAAGGCAGCCATCTTTACTGGTAATCAATCAATTTTGAACACACAACTTTGCGTTGTGCACAAACACCAGGGAGTTTCATCAAATTCCTTGCAAGATTGATCTGGGAATCAGAGTTGTTCGTAAAGATGGCGTTTATCTGAAACTGATACCGATCGTTAATTTTGTGACATGACCAAAGCAAACAATTGCCAGCATGGAAAGTTCAATTTTTTTCTCCAAATTAAACTTAAAATTGTAAGCAGTGAGCTGTTAGTTGCAGTTCTCAGACAAGGTCAACGTATGCGGAGGACTGGAGCGATTGCACTCTTTTGAAGAGTGTCTTCAAGTTTGCTGATAAATAAAATCAAGAGATTTGAGGTGGCCCTACCTTTAGTTCAGGGACCTGGCTGTGCTCTTAACCATATTTATATTTTACCAAAACACAATATTGATGGGGTGGCTAGAGGCATGCTGTTCCCACTTGCCGCTGTCTCAGTATGTCTAGGGACAGGTGCTTGCATTCTTAGCCTCTAGTGGGAATGGCTATGATTTTCGATCTCCCAAATTATCATCAGTGTCTTGGGGTAAAATCTGATGCAAAAACCAATTTCGTTTCGAATCTTGATGCTATTTTTAGGTATGGGGATGAGGGAAGAGGATACGGGCTTGGGGGAAAGTCTAGGGACTGAGGTGCTGTGGGGGATCTTAGAGGTAGTGAATCATTACTGGTGTTAATGGATCAGCCCTTTGAGAAAGAAGTAAGAAGGAACAAGAGATTTGTTTATTTATTTAAAAACTGTCTGGTAATAAAACCAAAGTGACTAGCACTACAACCCCTAGGCCTGAAGATACCTGTGTAGAGAAGACAACTAAGACATGCTCAATTTTAGATTGGGGGGATACCCTCAAAATCAGATAGGGACTGAAAACCAAATCCACATGCAAAGCTCTGCTTGAGGAGGTGGGATTCAAGCCAGGGTCCACAGAGGTGAAAGGCAGGGTACGATATCACTAACCCAATCTGATCCCCAAGAGTGTTTAAAGGTTCACAATAAATTTCCAGTCAGTGAAAGTAGAGTTGGACTCTAGAGACTAAGATGCTGTGAGGGATCTTGAAGGCAGTGAATACGTCTTGGCAAAAAATAGATCTTTTCTTGAGAAACAAGCAAGAAGGAGCAAGAGACTTGTGTAAAAGGAAGTAATATTTCAAGTTTGAAAATTAAGTTTTCCACTTTGCAAAACAGGTCGTTATTTACAGATTAAAGTATGCGTTCATTGCACTTCACATTAAGTTAAGTGCACTGCTATGGTTAATGGACTAATTATAATTGCAATCATTTACATTCATTGAAGCTCAAAATGCACTAGACCTACATATATTAGCTCTGTAAATTAGCGTATACTTTTGTGTCCTTTTCACTTAGCTTTGTCTAATTGTATATAATTGAATACATGTTTGTAATTACCCATGTACTTTATGATACTTTAATGGTTGACCTTGAAAGTCCTTCCTGGTTCAGTTTGGGATTATTAGACAGTTTGGATCTACTGAATGTCAGGGACATGTACATGTAGTTTGTTCAACAGAGATGGGATAAGATTGTACAACATCCAGGCGTGTGATTTCTTAGAATTATTTCAAACCTCCTTGACCTTTTAATTTTCTTGAAATAAATAAAGCAGTCACCAAAGAAAGAAAGAAATAAGCCACATTTTTTCATTTTCGTTTTTTCCAAACCCTCTAGTTGTGTTGTTCTGGTGGTGTACATAGAATGTATAATAAGTGGGAACCCAGGCCCAGAAGTTCAGGAATTTTCACATCTCCAAATCTCATTCCTAAACACGGGGGTCTGCCCACTGGCCGGAAAGACCAGTTAGCTTGTCATTTCACTAGTCTGTCAGCTTTTCACCGGTCTTTTCAACACTGAACTAACCAGCTGAATGTCTTGGCTTGGAGTGACTGTTGGTAGTGTTTTAACTGGCATTTGGCCAGCGGACCACTGTTAAGGGAGAATACTGAACATTCATACAACCAGTCAAGAATGAGTTTGGGTTAGCTGCTTGCTTATCAAACACAATATTGAATATCAACCTCCATCCTTGCAGGTACCCGTTTATACTCCTGGGTGAAGAGAAGCAATTATCTTTAAACATCTTGCTTAAAGACACAAGTGTTATGACCAGGATTTGAACCCACTCCCTGATGACAATTAACTACCACACTAGTCCAGTGCATTAGACCTCTGGCCATAACGGGCTAGACTGAAGGACTTGTTGGGTTGTGATGTTATTGGCCCAACTCTAAAACACTGTACTTTGTGGCCAGTTGTCCTGTGGGTATTTCAAGCCCTGGTTGATGACATCTGTAGCATATTGAAGTAATTATTATAACCAAATGGTGCAAGTGTCTGTTGAACTATAAAGAAAGTGAGTTGAACCATGCACTATGGAGAATCCAATTATACATTCCAGTGTACATAAGTATGGCTTCAATTATTGTTAATACACCACTGCAGCATCATCAAACACATATTAAAAACTAGTGATAGAAAAACTATGTTAACATCATCAATAAACGATACAGTTCTTTGTCAGCAATTTGACAATTTAATTATTTTACACCTCAATTAAAAGTAACATTATTTCCATACTATTAGCAATCACAACAAGAGCATGAGTGAAATAATGCAGAAACATGTCCTAAAAAAAGCAGGGCTTGGCAAGGAACAGCAGCAGCAGAAAAACACAAAACAAGAAACAACAACTACACAAATCATAACTAACCAGTGATCTTTGGTCCATACACTGTATGTGCAATAGCTTTTCTTTATTGAACTACCGTATTTTCCTGCGGATAAGACGCTCGGCGGACAAGACGCAGGACCCTAAAATGACCCCCAAAAAATTCAAACGTCAACAGAAAAGGCGCACCGCCGCATAAGACGCATGTTTAACAGCACACAGAAGAACACCAGGCGCCACCCGGTGTCGGTACATTGACACAAAGACGTCATTTTGTTGCCTTTTGGAGCGTTCACACTATTCGAAGCATGAATGAAACTGTAACCACATGGGCGTGTAGAGCCATGCAGAAAAGACCAACGTAAATTGATACCGACCTTCGTCCATCCATTCAGCCAACGCTGTGCATTGTTAATAATATGAAGTCCGGCCCAATCAGCGGCCAGAAACGATGGTCCACGCACTGTCTGAAGATATTGCAACACAAACCCAGGCCCTCCTAGCCTGAACATCCGACGTCCCACAACGAGGATCCTTGCTGATAAAGACAGGTTACCAGTCTAAGTCCCTCCGAGCCAGTAGATGTTGCGCCCTCTACCGGTGACTAATACCAAAACTAGCGTCGCCTTTATATATAGGCGCGGCCTACCTTACGCAAATAATCCCGTCACACCCGGGAAGACGTAACAAAATGTTTCATTATATATATTTGTTTAAGTTTTTGTAAAAAATATTTTTGTATATCAAATTCTTTTCCATTATTTCAAACCTTTAATTTGTTAATCTCGTTCATAAGATTTTGTTATAAAGTTCTTTATATTTATTTCAAACGTATAATCTCGTTCATAAGATATTTGTTTAAAACATCTCTCCTCTTCTTTAATAATGTTAGTTTTCAAGGTTCATTACCTTGTTTTCAAGGATCTTTTTTTAATTTGATAAATGAAATAAACGAAACAGACACATGAACCATCTCTCAAATGAATATTTGAACGTTTAATCAAACAAACGAAAGTGCAATTCGTATAGGTAGGCCAACAAACATTGGTACTTAATTATCCCATCCTTAAATAGTATGTCAAGCCTAAAGCACACTTCGGAGATATTCTGTACAATAAAAACCCTCAAAGTTCACCACACAATAGAGGTTGGGTGAATGCCGTTTGTACAACAGCATTGACGGTAGTGATTGCAGCATTTTCGGAACGATTACGCGGCCACACAGAAATACGTTTGTACGACGCCGACGTCTGTTGGGACCGAAAGCACCAACGCATTGCGGCATTGTTAAAGCACGGTCATGGGGGATCAACACGTTGCGGCATTGTTGGAATGAAAGGACAGTCTGGGGGATTGCGGCATTGTTGAAACGAAAATACTGTCTCAGTGTCTGGATAGTTGAGCCTTGTTTGACCGCATTATTGAGTAAGTATTCTTCACACAAAGACCGTTGATTTGAACTGGACAAAATAAAGGTATTATTTTAAGCAGTGATCATCAAAAAAAAATCAATCGTCAGCAGACAAGGCGCATCGAAAGATAAGACGCACCGATGTTTTGGGGGTCTAAAAAGTCAGATAAGACGCGTCTTATCCGCAGGAAAATACGGTAATGTGTTGTACTAAACTGGTACATCAATTACCAAAGTCTTTGTTGGTTAATTCCTGAGATGAAACTTCAATTTATATGTAAATTAGCAATCATCTCAATGCATTTGTTACATCCTCATCACCAAGATACGTCCAAATTGCACCATCAGTCATAACCTCATAGAAAATAAATGCAAATCAGTCACGTCTGATGTGTTAACGTTTTGAATAAATTATTCAAACTCCAGTCTTAAATGGATCAGTTGAACAGTTCTCTCCAAGGATTGTTATGGTTGGATCTCTACCCCTTTAAATTCCCTATATTCAAGTAATTTGTGATAAAATATTTCTTTTTGTGCCAATTTCATTGTAGAAAATGTGCAAAGCGTGTATCCATTTTGTTGATTATTTTGCCATAATAGACTGTGCAAGTCTCGCGCGCATTTGAACTTCCGGGACCATAGTGGTCCCAACCATATGGAGTTTTACGTGGGCGAGATTTTGTTTCGTCAATTATTTTAGTTTAACGTAGTTTATGACCTAGAAAATTATACATGTTGTTGGGAATGTAATACTAAGTGATAACAAAATATGAAAGTAAAACCAATTCAACAATATAACGAAGAAAAGCCGAGAATTAAACTTGACCACAGCTTCCGGTTATTGCCAAAAATTAAGAATTTTGTGCTCGCCTCCGATCATAAAACTTATGTAAACGCTTGTTTTTGATGCGCGATTATAATCGGCAGATGCTGTAATTGCAAAGCGAACCCTTTTCATTGCAGTCTATGGTTGTTGAAGCGTCAGCATCCTCTTTAAACTGCGATACGGGTCCATTTAAGACCCGTTTGACCTTCACGAACCGGCGTAAGGGGTTTCTAAAAAGTTAACATCAAAAAAGCATCCTTGTCCCAGAGTTTAATTTTTTTTCCAATAAGAATTAACACACTTTTGTGTATTTTTTTCAAAAGCTAAAACTAATTTCATAAAATTGTAATGATTTATTTTTGTTGTTCAGATTTTGTCATGAGATATAATTTAAAACAAAGATTTGATTTCAGAAATAATAATGTTCTTTATATGACGTGTTTTCTCGTTCGGATACGCGCGAGACTTGCACAGTCTATAAGCACCTGTTTTAATAGGTTTGTTTTAAGATACTTTTTAAAATAGTTAAAGAGTTGTAAACTAGAAATGAATGTATGTGCTACAAACTTCATTCTGTGAGGGCATGGCAGTGTTTCCTTAGTAAAGAGCACCACTGAGGGAAATATAAACTGATGCTGGAACATTTCAAAGGGCACCGCGGCAATAACCAGGAGCATGGAGGCAGTTGCCCCATTGCTTCCGTGCAGTATCAGGCCTGTGGTGGTGTCCATTGTAAGCTGGTCTAGTTACCCAATTCTAGTTGAAGGAATTCTTTTGGTGTCTTCGTACTGTACATCAGAGTGGAGCAACCTAGTTTTAAAAAGAAGAAGGCAGGCATGTATTGATTAAATCATTGAGCTACACAGACAGTGTCTCCTAGACCATTGCCGCCTTTGCTTTATTCTCAAGTATTTTGTTTACCATTGAGTGTACATGTAATTAGTGACTGTTGCTTTAAAAAGTTTCAGTAACGAAAAAATGAATTGATCTGAAATATCATTGTCTAATATGCTTCATTAATTAATAAACTAATTAGTTTTTATATCTTTTATTGCTCTAAAGCCATCAAGGTAACATGTGGTTAGGATAATTTAAAGGCAGTGGTCCATAAATGGTTGCGTCTGATCATGCTTGGTCAAGTATTGTGTTTTTGCTTCAACTGCTAACTCTGTGGAGGAATGTTCAATACATATTATATTACTGCATTTGTACAGGGGTGATATTAACATACAATGTACAGCTGACTCAAGTGGGTTTCACACTCATCCATTATATATACTTTTATTATTATTGTATATTTCTCTTAATGAAGCCAAATACCTTGAAAGGTGACTATATGGCACTGTGACCCAAAGGTATGGTGGCCCTGAAGGGACATCGCATATCGCATACGTGTGCGCACACGTATGCAATGTCGTGAAACAATTCGCGAATATGTGCGCACACGTATGCAATGTCGTGAAACAAATCGCGAATATGTGCGCACACGTACGCAATGTCGTGAAACAAATCGCGAATGTGTGCGCACACGTATGCAATGTCGTGAAACAAATCGCGAATGTGTGCGCACACGGTATGCAATGTCGTGAAACAATTCGCGAATATGTGCGCACACGTCTGCGAATATATTTGCAATGTCGTGAACGTTTATTGCATACCAAGTTGCATACCTTTGAATAAAATGTCTAATGATCTGGGGGGTTTCTTGCCTACAGTGAGATTAGCGGTAGTCATTGCAGAGCGGTAGTCATTGTTGTGAGGCAAGCGAGGCGGGTGGCGTATTTCTTTTTTTCCCAGGACGAACGTGGGCTATTAACATAAAATGGGCGTGTTTGACCGTAAAATACCCTCGCGCGTGCGTACACTTCGACCTTGATTGTAATAGTAGGCTGTAGGTAGATAGCTTATGCTGTAGTACATGTTGGCGAAACTTGGCCTGGTGCCAAGTTCTTGGGTACACATTATTGTATAGCCATGCTTACAGGAGCCTGACTGTAGCGCCACGTACTCCCTAGGTCTCTAACAAATTGTCTGCAACTATGACATCATCCCAAAGGTATGCAACTTGGTATGCAATAAACGTTCACGACATTGCAAATATATTCGCACTCGTGTGCGCACACATTCGCGATTTGTTTCACGACATTGCATACGTGTGCGCACATATTCGCGATTTGTTTCACGACATTGCATACGTGTGCGCACATATTCGCGATTTGTTTCACGACATTGCATACGTGTGCGCACATATTCGCGAATTGTTTCACGACATTGCATACGTGTGCGCACATATTCGCGAATTGTTTCACGACATTGCATACGTGTGCGCACATATTCGCGAATTGTTTCACGACATTGCATACGTGTGCGCACATATTCGCGAATTGTTTCACGACATTGCATACGTGTGCGCACACGTATGCGATATGCGATGTCCCTTCAGGGCCACCATACAAAGGCCTGAAGATACCTGAGAAGAGAAGATAATGACAAAATGTCAGTTTATAGTTTTAGATGTGGTAGGTAAATCCCGAATAGGGAAAACATGCAAGGCTTGGTTACCATATATTTATATCAATAATTAGAATATTCACACTCGTGTGCAATAAATTATTTGTGAGTAAGATTTGAAAAATGTCTAGTACAATGTCTTACTTCGTCACAAATCACTGCTTAAATTCCACTGATTAGAGGCAGTTGACATTTGACACGGTTCAGGGCAAGCTTTTGCTCAGTTAGAGACAGCGAACACCCACCCCCATGGGTTAACACAATGGTACCAACAGGCTTCGCCAATCTGGAGAATGCTAAACAGCTAACAGATGTAGCAACACTGTCTTTCAATCTGCTGAATCCAAATTGAGTGTTAAAAGTTGTGGACCAGACTTTAAGTGTATTCAAAATTTAACTCGCATACAGCTTATTGATTTGTGCCAAGGATCTGTGCTTGTGATTTGTGTGTTACCATGACAATCTGTACAATAGTGACAACTGCTGTGATGTTGCAGGCCTGGAATTACACAGGGGCTTCAAAGGTGGTTAGAATTCTGTTGCCCTGCTGTCGATTTCACCAAACTCTTCCTAACTTAGGACTAGTCCTAGGCAATGCTAAGAGATAGGACTAGTCTTAAGTTAGGATGAGTTACTCGTCCTAACACGAGATAGGATTAATCCTAGCGTTTTGTGAAATCGGCTGCTGGTCTCGGCCTTGATGCCCCTTCAAAAGTTTCCCATAGACATTTAGCTTTTCCAATGGAAGTGCCTTTTGAAAAATGAAATTGGCCTTTCCCTCTGAAAAAAGATGATACATCCGGGCCTGATGTTGTAAATGTGCACTTGATACATTTTCCACATTTTGCAATATTTAAGACTCTGAAACCTTAGGGAAATGGTGTAGGGCGGTCGAAACCTCAGGGAAATGGTGGTAGGGCAGTTAGATTGGCGTAGTGGTACCTTTTCTTGCCTTTCACCACTAGGACCCTGATTCTAATACCATTGGGGGCACTTTTTGCATTGGGTTTTCAGTCCCTACCAGATTCCAGTGGGTTTCCCTTGAATAATTCGCTGGAGTTTCCTCCCACATCTAAAACTGAAACTTCCTTCTTTGTCTTCTCTCCATGGGGTTCTTGGCTAGAATAGTGATTAAGTTCACTTTTCTGAGAGTCTTTGGCTTCACAACCAGAGTTAATAAATGAAGTTGTATAAGAGTATTATTCCGCCCTTGTAAATAAAGTACAGTTGCAGTTGTCAACTCAGACCTTTATTGGCACTATTCTTGTGTAGACTTGTGTAAGATAAGAACTAGGAGGAGTACATCGGGCATCCATCAGTCTCTACAAATTACATCGGCTTCAACCAAACAATATCCACTGGACTGTGATGACACAGGACCCCAGTGCCCTAACCCCCACTGATTGTATTTGTAGATTGGGCCCCCCTTGGCAGCTGTGCAGGCAACGCTCGGTACAATCAGTGAATCGGCGCTAGCGATCGACTTTCTCTCATATGCTTCGATGGGAATCTCCGTTTGCAATTCAAGGTTCGCATTGATGAAGTCTGGTGCGTAAAGAAACACCTGTATCGGTGAAGTCAGAGGGGGATTGAGTTTACTGTGTGGGAGGGAACATGACAGGTGTTAATATGTGGACTTTAGGAACGAAGCGGAATTGGGGGAAAAGGACTTTTGAGCAGGGACGGAAAGGAGAGTAAGTTGAAGCAAGCATAGTTTATACCCTCCAGGTAAAATAGAGAGCTGTGTTGCTTATAGATGTAACTTCATTTATATGTAGACACTGACCCCTGGCTATTTTAGCAAACTGAGAGAACCCAAAGTTTGATTTGGTGTACAACACTATAATGGCATCTCTGATTCTGAAAGAAGTCCAAACAATGAGAGACTTGACTTGAAGTTCTTGATTTACCATGCAGCAAACTTGTTTGTGTCTGGAACAACGGGGGAGATGGATCATTTTGCAGGAATTCAGGAAACATTTCAAGTTGAAGAATAAGGAGAAAGTTGATCAGGAGTCACCAGGTGTGGGCCCAGCAGGGCCGAGGTCGGCCCCTGACAGATTGTCTTGATTAAAGAGTTATGAAAATAGAGCTATCAAAATGAGATTGGATAACAAAAACAGTGTGAATTGATTTGTTTCTGAAAGAGAGAGCCCTGGGTAGCAACTTAATTTAACAAAGAACGGTGGGAATTAAGATCCTGGGGTTTGCATCTCAGTGGAATTATGTCACAGTGGTATTTAGTTGAAAATATCAGTCTGGTGCATGATGTTTGTAAAGGTCATATTCATAGTGTGTCAATTCATTAGGAATTCAGCTTTATCTTTAGCAGACAAATACGACCCTATATCATTGTCATGTGATAATGAATGTGCTATTCTGGGCTGGTTTTATAGATAGATCCTGTGACCCTGAAGTATTGTACATTGGATGATTTAATAATGTAGGTATTTGGTGTGCATTTTTCAGCAAGTACACATAGTGGCTTAAAAGTACATGTGACATGACAACCTGGTTAGTCTTCACAGCAAGGTTTTCTTCTGCTTAGTTCAAGGTTGTACGTGCTTTTTAAATGTTTATAATTTTTTATGGAAGTTGCCCATTACAATGCACAAAAGACCACTTGAGATGCGGGCTACACTAAATTAAGTTAAAAATTAAGTTAAAAGCAACCCATTCACAATAGGCTTCAACTGGGACAGATTAGTTTAAAAGCAAGAAGATAAATTGTTGAGATAATTGTTTTGTTGAGCAACATGTACTGTCCTCTGTAAAGTGTGTTTGTTCATCTTAATGCTCCGTATTTTTGACCGCGTGAGGGCGCTCTCAAAAATATTTGTATCACTTCCGGGGGTATATGCAATTATCGTCTGCTCAGCTCTGTGTAGTTTTAACATCGGCGTTATGTGCGCGGTATAGTTTTTAGTTGCTTCTTAGTTTTTAGTTGTTTGCGGAGAACATTTGGTAGGCCTTGCTGTGAATGTGATAGTGTCTGGATTGGTTGTGACCAGTTCGTAAATTAAAAAACTTTCCTGCCAGGACCGTGACGGCAGCCTGACCGTGGTGGAGAGTCTTGCCACTTTCTGTCTATATAATTATGAGACAAAAAGACATCCCAGGTGCACAACTTGACAACCTCACTGCAGCATTAGTTATTCAGTTCAAACATTGGTTCTGGGATGTCTTCTTGTCACACACAAATCCAGACACAATACATTAACGCTAGCAACTGCAAGGACTAATTACCAACTGTTCTCCGCAAAAGAAGAGTAGGGCCTAAAGACTGCTTCAAATACTTCCCCCTAACAGTGAAAGACTGGAACACATTGCCATCAGACATCATATCCGTCACGGACAATAAGATCTTTAAAGGAGCCGTTATAACCCACCCTAGAAGCAACTAAAAACTATACCGCGCACAATAGAAGTGATGACAGAACGCCAGCCGATGTTAAAACTGTACACAGAGCTGAGCAGACGGTAACTGCATAATTATACCCCCGGAATTGAAAGAAATATTTTTGAGAGCGCCCTCACGCTGTCAAAAATACGGCGCATTTAACATAGAAAGAAAAAGAAAATTCAAACAATAGGACTCTGGCACACATTACAACCTCGCTGTGAAGATTTGCCATAAAGGAAAGACTAATCGAAAAGTTCTAGTTCATGCGGCAAAGTTTTTGAAATCAAAAGCTCTTTTGAAACTGCAGAGCCATTTCTCAAGAAACAAAACCCCAGGAACTTCCTGGGGAATTTTAACCCCACCGCCACCCCATGGTCAATTCAGATTTGATGCTATTTTCCCATAGAAAAAGAAAATTACCACTCAGTGTGATAACACTGGTGTTTTCTTGTTTAAAACTACACCCAAGTATGGGGTAACTATTTCCATTGAGTCTGCAAGGGTTTAGTAGTTCCATTGTAGAAATGTCAACATCATTTTTACGAGAATTTTCTGGGAAAGTGGCCTATTGTGAAAGGGGCTTTTTTGAAAATATCAAGGCCATGTCATTAAGCACTGAGTAGAATTGAATTATTAACCCCAGACTACAGTGGAGATGCTACATGTTCACCATGCAGCAATTCTACAGTGCCAACCCAGTCTACCAAAATGTACAATTAAATAACAAAAACAAGACTGGTTGGCACCAAGGTAAACTTTGCTATGTCAAATGACAACACTGCCTCGAGAATACAAATTTCACATCGGTAAAGACCCAACATACCAGCAGGAATTAGCTCAAATTTTTCCCACCAAATTCTTTTTGTGTAAAAGGGACTGAAAGTTGTGGAACCTGAGTCTTTAGTTTCCTCAACTTGTCAATTTTGGAGGGATATTCTGAAGGGCAGCAAGTTAATTTACCATTAACCGTCAACTATGCATAAAAAAGTATTAACTGGTGAAATGTAATCCAAATTGTCAATACTAAACCATCAGTGCATGCATATAGTGTTGTTGATTAGATTAATGGTTTTTGACATGTTTTAATAGACAGTCAAAAGATGGTTGGCATCATTGAGAGGACCATTGCAGCCGTGTCATGGGATGGTTTTATCTGCTGTTTTGTTGTCAATAGAAACCAATCCCTGTGCTGTATGCATTGCATAATTTGTTGCTTTGCTCAGTGATGCATTTTACCATGGGGACTGTTTGTCTCATACACAATGCGCTTTATGTGATTAATGACCACCCATTATTTTTCCCAACTCCAGCACTGCGGGAGAAAAAATACAACAAAACACTTAGCGAGGTTCTTTTTGTAATAAAGGAAGACTTATTCATGAAATTGATATGCTAAAATTGGAGACTGAAAGAGATAACAGTTCATTGATTATGTCTCCATCACAACATTGCATTTTGTCCGCAATACCTTAACCCTTCCCTGCATTGAGTTTCCTAGATTTGTGATTCTCCATCGCAAAACTGGACGAACTCAAGGTTCATTAGCTAACAAATTCCATGAAATGAATTTGGCAGTAGATGTTGTGGTATTAGAGGTAATTTGAGTCTAAGCTGAAGTCCATTTGTACCGCTTGATTGACAAATGCAAATATTGTCGTTTAAATTGTCTCTTCAGTCAAGTGTGTGTAGGCATTTGAATGTAGGTACTTTTTTACACTACACAAAGACTTAATACAGATTGGAGGTTTTATAAAATAAGGTCCACTCAGAAATAATTTGTTTAAAAGAATCTTTGTTTTTTCTCATTTCAGGAGAAAGAAAACCACATAAAAAAATTCACCAACCCACCAGGCACAAAGAAGTCCATTCGGAAGACCCCAACTTTAGGCATCTTTAAAGATGTCATGGTGCAGTTTAAGAACTCCTCTAGTCAAGTGAAGAAAACATTGAAGGACAATTCATTACCACTGGATAGAAGGAGAAAGGTCTCAAAGTCTAAACTTTCAAAATTCAAGTCGGAGACAGATGTGGAGCAGCTTGATGTGGACAACATCAAGAAGGACGATAACGCTGACGCCAAGAGTAAGGAGGTGGCCCCTGATGTTGAGAAACAGCACTACCGCAGCACCATGGTCCGAGTAACCCCAACTGGAAATATCACCATCCAACTAGAGTATTTTGCCAAGTGTGCCGTAGAAGGGCGCGATGCCATCTCAGCGCTGGGTAGGGCAACTACACCACAGTGCAAACAGAAAATTGCTGATACTGTCTGTGATATGCCCAAAGGATCTCTGTATCCCACCAGGCTGCCTAGATACTGTTCCTTAGAAGGTACATACACTCAGTCAACAATGGCTTTGTTAAGATTACAAAATGGTTACTTGTAGGTTACAGAATGGCTATTGTAACTGCATGGGGTTACAGAATGGCTAACGGAATGGCTGACTGGGGGTTACAAAATGGCTGACTGGGTTACAGAATGGCTAATTCTATTTTCAGAATTGCTATGTTTCCAATACAAAATGGCTAGCAGTGGGTTTAGAGAAAGGCTGATTGTGGGTTACAGAATGGCTGATTGTGGGTTACAGAAAGGCTGTAGGCTGGAGGTTACAAAAAGGCTGATTGATTTGTATAATGGCTAACTGTTGGTTAAAGAATGGCTAAGTGTAGGTTTTCAGAATGGGTACTTGTGGGTTACAGAATGGCTAAATTTGGACCACAGAATTGCTGAATAGGTTATAAAATGGCTAACAAACTGTAGATTACAGAATGTCACTGTAAATGGGGTTACAGAATGGCTTACTGAATTACATAATGGCTGACTTGGATACAGAATGACTGACTGGGTTACAGAATGGCTATCTCAACATAAGTTACAAAATGGTTACCTTTAGGTTACAGAATGTTTGTGAACTAAGAGCTATAGGAGGCTATAGATCACCTTGCTCAATAATCCCAATGCTCCTTTCAGTACACGTTTTGCAGCATCTTCTCATGGCCTATGAATAATTCAAGCCCTATAAAACATCTTAGTCACCTTCCCTTGTTAACCATTTAATGTCTCTGATAAATACTGTTGGTGGATTTTTTGTTTTACAGAATTTCCATTGGCCTTATAAATGTTTGACCAACTTAAATTGTGTGCAATCTGTAGGAAAGGCAGAGAATGAGATTGAGGATAATCCGAGGTATAAGATCGTTGATGGGAAGCCAGTGCGTATTGTCTACATGTTAGTGATTCATGGGCGAGCTTTACGCCAGGTCAAGAGGCTCATCAGGCTGCTGTTCCACACTGACCACTACTTCTACATTCACGTCGACTCGGTAAGTACACATTATGGGAACGGAATTTTCCTTACACAGATTTACTGTTTCTGTTTATATCTAACCATCTTTATTTAGGGTTACCCATCCAACAAGATAATCATTTGGGGGCCTCATGAGAATAACATAAGAAAACAACTAGAGGTAACAAAGTAAGTAACAAAACCTTGTGATTAAACTAAAGGTTAAGTAGAGGGACATGAATAAATCTAGGGGAAAAAAGGGTATAAAAGAGGTCAACAAAAAACAGTACCTAATTCACCATCACATGTTAAGTTGCAGGGGCACCTTACGGCAAGTTACAATGGCACTGGGGCAAGTTATGTCTACAAGTACAATGTAGCAAGTTACATACATGTTAAACCAGTGCACCGCGGCAAGTTACTTAAGTGCATCGCTGCATGTAACATTACAAGTGCAAGAAATATTCATGTGTATGCAAGTGCCACACAGCAATTTCCAAAGGCATACTCCATGACAGCATTTGCTTTGACTGCTGCTTGACTATATCCACTCTGTCATATCCAAACATACAGAGCTCACTTCTCGAAATGTCAGACCAATCAACAACAACCAATTGATTTTAAGACTACCTGATTTCCCGTCTGTGGGGAGTGGGGGGTTCGTCTATGGTGGCAATTTTGCCCCTCTTCATGTAAACCGATCTGTCTGCAACTGTTTCTTCGATCGCCAGAGATATAAATACCCAGTGTGATGGAATCCGATAACTGATTTCTGAAATAACTTGGTCGAGCTTGGTCTGATTTTGCAATTTCAACAGATAATACTAAGCCCCGACTGACGTTGTCTAAAGCTCATTTAAGGATTTGTTTTTGACGCATGAGTTGTTGCTACTGTGTACTGAAACCTGCAGTCAATAAGGTTAAAGATTGGAACATGGTTTGTATCGTTCAATGAGTTACGCTTTGTCCTTGCAAAATAAATAACTATTATTATTGTATTTATAAGTATTTTTTTCTGACCTTTTCTGAGCTTCTGCAGTAAATGTTTTCCTTTGAAAATATAGTTGCCACTATGAAACCCTTACTTAAACTTAAAGGAAATACAAAGATTCACAGAATTAGCACCAATTATAATTAGCAGGATATGATGTTGTCGCGTTAGAAATAAATATGAGTAGGCATTCAACCGTGATTCGCAGAGCCTCGGCCGATCGTCTGCCATGGTGTGCCTCCCATTGAATGCAAATGATAAACAACGGTGGAAGTCTGTCCATTCTTGTATAACACATTTGTTCAACAACAGAAAACAAATTTGGAATAGGGAGGGTGGGGGGTTACACAATAACCCCGGGAAAAGGGATAACTTGAGGCATAATTTCCAATACCTGTGTCTGTCCCTCTTGGTACGGGTGAAATAAAAGCGTATGGATATTTCTGTCACTCGTCCGGCTGCCAACAAAAAATTGAGGATGCTCTGGTCAGAATAACCTGTCCCTGGTTAAGACAGTCCAGAAAAAAAATTTGGAGATATATATTTACGCATCTGACTTGAAGTGGTTAATAGTATCAAGTTTTACTGCTTTAAATTGTTCCATTGTTAGGAACAATGTTCACATTTTTGTAGTAAATAAGCCAAAGGTTGAATCCAGCATTGAATTGATGTGACACTCCAAATTATGTTTCTTTGTTGTTATGTTTAAATCATGGATGATTTTAAACAATTGGTATGAACATGGCAGACAGAATTTATCTATCCAAACAGGACTGTGTGCATGGTGTACTGGTAGCAAAGCTTGATGATGGGAAGTCACTCAAGCAAACAAATTTAGCCCCTGGCATCATTTACTCCACATCCTATCCACGTTTCCAGATAGAAACATCACCAGAAGCAATAAAAACACTTCCAAGTAAATATTTTGACATTTTGTTTGTTTTTAGGACCCACTAGTGTGTCAGAACCCCCAGAGCGCTTTTGTTCTACCTTTTATAAATTTTATCTGTCTGTTCTTGCAGTAAACATTGCCTTGTGCGCTTGAGTGGGCAGATTTGCAATCAAAATACCAGAGCGTCTGCCAGTCCCAATTTGAAATAAGAAGCTCAAAATACAAATTAATTTATGTCATCCATACGGAAGTTTATTAGATAGATTCTGCCGCCATTGTAGCTCATGGTTTTGTAAGACCACACTGTGATGGCAAAGGGAAAAAGTCGGGCCAGACCACCCATGTATAAAACTGATTGAATATTAAGTTAACATATCGTGCTAATTTTATAAATGTCTGTAAATAAGTTTAAAGAATCAAGAGATTTGTAGAAACACAAACTTTTAATAGAGTAACATCTCTTGCTCTGAGATGCACTGTACTCGTTGAAATACTTTATCAGGCTTTATAGTCTTCTTCTGTTTTCTGATGTATTTGTCCTCAGAAAAATCAGCAAAATTGTTACATGTAGTCTGACAAAAAAACCTGTGCCATATGTATAGGTCAGCCCTTGTACAATACTCAATAAATTGTCCCTACTTTTTCCCAAGAACTACATAATATCATTCCTGTTTACAAATACTGAATAGAGCGCTTTTAGGTAAAGTTACTGTTTGTGAAACCATGCACTTCCTTGCGCAGCAAATCCACTGATAGAGGGCGTTCGCAACTAAAAGGTCAAGATGATGTTCTATGTGTTGGTGATGGAATAAGTCCGGTTTTCGTAACAGCGCTGGCTGTCGTTCGATGGTTTGTTTAAATAGTGTGTGAATATCCACAGCGGATGTGCGGATAGAAGGTATTTTAATAGTCACGTGATAAGGAATAACAATGTCTTGCATAAAGACTAATGGTCAATCGATTTTTCATGAAAGAGTTGATATTTTACCATTAAATTAAGCCAGAAAAGTTTTTATATTCATCAATATTACCCTTCATCAATGTGTAAAGCACTGTATACTCTGCTTTTTAGAGTCCTGTTGAAAACACACAGGCATACTATTTGTGAGGGAATTTGAACCTCTGACTCGCCAATATTTAGAACAGATGTCTTACCATTAGACCACCGTGCCCGGTGACAAGAGGCCACTTCAAATCATGTTATTATCAGGTACCTTAAACAAAAATGAATGCAATTATTGTCTTTTAAATCCCATGGTGTGTTTCAAGAATTAATCCTGCTTACATAACGTGTACATGTAAGGTGTTTCCTGTTACATGTAGTTTTAATTTGCCAGCCACCATAAACCTATGTGAGTTCATGAACCATGAGCCCATAATCTGAATTCATTCATCTCTTTTTTGATGTTTGGCCTTTTACTCAAAATCATATTGTGATGAAAAATAACAACCATCTGGAAGCAGAACACTTTGCTCTTAAAGTGTGTCTTTTCCTCAAGCGATTGGTTTTGAAAATCTCTTCGTTTTTTGAGAGAAGCTTTTTGCAAAAAGAAAAAAAAATGTCAATGATCAGATTTTTGTAAAGTTCTGATCTCATCAAACTGGGTCCTCAGAGAGCCAATTATCTTCTTGCCTGAGGATATTCTCAAAATTGGATGATAGAAAAGATGTCTCATACGATTTCTCTGAATCATCTTTTAACTGCTCAGCCAGCACGCTCCATCGCTACAACCAGCGCCTGCACTGCTCTGTGAACATTTATGCAGTGACAGCTAGCTATGAGAGTTGCATGATTCAGATAATTAGCTGGTGTGAAGCGTGTGTCTCAGGCTGCGACATTTGGAGCACCACCACAAGGGGGGCTTTGCCGTCATGCTGGTGGAGGAAATTACTTGAGACAAATTCAAGTTAATTACTTACAATGCTGCTTGTCTTGAAGTGTCAAGGTGCCCATGACATACATCCTGTTTCTCTGGGATGTAAGTCTTGGAGGAAAGTGTATGTTTCCAACTATGGTGGTCGGGATTTAAAAAAATCATTATTACAAAAATATTTTATAGAAGGTAACCCATCTAGCAAAGCTTATTGTTTGCAAATATTTTCATACAAATTATCACTAAATACATAATTAACTGCATAAATAAACTAAGTGTTTAAATATGAATTACTCCAGCATTCATTTACGTTATCAAACAGCAAACAAGTGAAGAATTAAAATTGGTCATGGAATAATAATTTCTTCCTGGTGGATAAAACTTTTTTCTTTAAATTAATATTGTTTTCATATGAAGTTAGTACATAGCTGTTCTGAACTGTTAGTTAAATGGGCCTTTGGATATTCTGCCCATATGGTATAACCCATTTCTCCCCAATATGATACCCATATGGACCAGTGCGAATTCTGCACCTAATTGGGATTGCCCATATTTTCCCCCATATGAAACCCATATGGTATACTTCTTATTTTGTCCATATGGGATTGCCCATGTTTTCCCAATATGATACCCATATGTGCCATGATACCCATATGTGCCATGATACCCATATGTGCCATGATACCCATATGGGCCAACCCTCAAAGTGATGGGGAAAAAAAGATACTACATTGTGATAAAAGTAAAATAGGGCATGTGAAAGCATTGCTCCTCAAGAGGCTACATGTACTTTATTTATGAAAACTGATACTATTGAAAGCAGGTGATGTCAATCATTATACTAATAGTTGTTTACTGTAAATGACAATACAAACCATCCCAACCAGCTGTTTAAACTATTTTAATATGATGGTCTAAATACTTATAATTCGCTGATCAAACTGAAATACATCGTTTATGATGTGATGGTTCAAAACATATTTACTATAGATAGGTTGCAGTATGACGTAAGTCGGCCATCTTTACGGGCAATTTGGAACACACAGTCATGCGTTACGCGTGAGAACGGCGTGCAGCACGCGCACATTTCACCAAACTCATTGCATGATTGGTTAGTGAATGACGCGGCTGCGTTAATAATTTGAGCGCTCGACGCGCCTGCAAGCCAAAATGCGATTTGCCCGTAAAGATGGCGTCTACTGGGAACTATCTATTACATGTACATGTACATTGTAATTAAACTAAAATACATCTTCACAACGTGATGGTAAAAACAAAGATACTACATTGTGATAAAACTAAAATAGGCCTACAACGTTTTGTCACAACATACGTTGTAGTCGCTGTCACAACTTGAATGCTACATTTTTTACAATACCAAACTACAACGTGATGTCAACGAGAACGAGATCACCTCAACTTTAACATCATGTTTTATTGTCGGCAAAATACAATGTGCTGACAACAAGACTGCCACAATAGTTCTTATTTCATAGACTTCCAAAAATCGATCCCATTATCCCATGGAGGTAGAAATATTGTTACCTCCGTCCCTACTCATCCCATCGAGCAAACCAAACAAAAAATCCAACTGATCACTTTTCCCACCTCCCATCTACCTTTCTCATCAAATGCTTGATGATGATATTTTCAGACTTTTGAAGTTAGTAGCACTTAATTTGTTTTTAGTTTCAGGGTTTGAGACACTGAGGTGGAGACTTACTGCTCATGAAAAAAAAAAGTTAACTCACATACCCCATATGGGATACATCTGGGGCCCATCTGGGGAAAAACATTAAAACAACTTGGGTAAAATCTGGGTTATCCCATATGGGCATTACCTGTGGTTCATATATGGGCATGTGGGCAAAAATGAGGGGTCCATGTGGGGTGGCGTATATGGGGCCCTTATGGGCCAGCCCAGATAGCCCTAATAATTAAATCAAGTAAATATTTAATGTTTATGTTTTCCCCATGATACCCATATGAGCCTCTTCATATTTTGCCAATATGGGATTGCCCATATTTTCCCTGTTTGATACCCATGGGCCTTTGCATATTCTTATGCCCATGTGGAATTACCCCAAAATTGAAAAAAATAATACCTCCTGATCCACATGTCATTAAGTCGTAATGATTGTGTTGTCTTGTAGCTTACAACGCTTGCGACATTTCATTTAAAACAATGACCCCATTGTTTGAGTGAGGAAAGATCCTAGTAAATCTGTTATATGAAAGGCATACCACCATAATCAGAGTCCAACAGTCTAAGTGCTGAGCTCATATGGTAATAGATTTTGTCAGAGTAAGGAAGGATCCTAGTAAACACTAATTGTCTTTATTCTGTATCCTGTATGGAGTGCCTCTATTGACTTGCACAATCTAACATTCATAGAAGTTGTGTTGTTTGAATTATAACATCCTCTTTCTTTGTTGCATCTATTGGATTTGTTTTCATTGTTCACCAGTGTGCATTTTAGATCAATCGCAATTCAAATTTTATCACCCTGGTTGGGGGGGGGGGGGGGGGAACCATTACAGCATGTACATTTCAGAGAAACTTCCAGAACATAAAACTGTGGATTTAATTCTCTCAATGTTTCCAGGGTGCGATAGACTCGGCAGCAGAAGCCAAAGCTTCTGTGATTGCTTAATTACAGAACCTTGTAATTGCATCATAAATACAACGGCACAAATTTAGTATCCCCAGTGATAGCCTCTTTCATTTGTGTTATTCACTTAGCGCAGGAAACGTCTCCACTCTCTACATGCTGGTAATGGACCCATTCTGTTTTATTTTATTCTCATCACGTTGTCATTGTGGCAATTAGGCTATTTGTGGATGGCAGCTTCCTTTGTGCGACTGAATGCATTTGAAAAGCCAAAGTTCCTCAGAAAATTGGGAAAATTCCATAATACACACTTTTGTTTGCTGGACATTGTGGAAAGTCAACTGAGTAAATCAGTCTTGAGCTTAAAGAAGAAAAAAATTAGCTGTAGCAAACTACTTACCAACCAATAGTATAAATGCAAAAAATGCTAATGGCCTAATTTTTCAACCCTAGGAGAGTCTTTCTAAAAGGCAAAATGACAACACAACACATATTATGTCCACGTATTTATAAGTGTATGACAGAAACAGGACAAGTGGAAAGGGGTGAATGGTTGAGATATAAATTAAGATAAAAACTGTATTATCCCCCATGGGAGAAATTAAAATGACCTTGATTATGAATGGATTGCATTGGCAAAACAATCAATCAGCAACAAAAAGGGTTTAATTATTTAAAATAGCAAGTACAAAAGTATTCTTACTTGTTTACACACAAAAACATACGCATACATGTACTTCATGTACTTGACAGTCAATAAAAATATGTATATAAATACAATATAGTGTATAGTACATGTACACTGAGATACTGTAACGGATTTGACATGATTAGTGCATTGGACTCAAGTTCTGTTGGCAGAGTCATCAGGTTGTGGGTTCGAATCCTGGTCATGACACTTTTGTCTTTGAGCAAAACACTGAACTGTAATTGCTTCTCTTCACCCAGGGGTAAATGGGTACCTGTGAGGGCAGAGACGGTTCTTGTGATTGATTTAGCTTGGTGTGCAGGCTGTATACTCCCAAGGGAGCTGAGATGGTTTAAGGAATGAAATGAATGCCCAGTGACTAGGGGTAATAATGTTGGAGCGCTATGAGCGCCGCTGAGTGACGGATTTGAGTGCTATATAAGAAGCTACTATTATTATTGCTATTATTCCACCTGTACTGGAGGATCAACTACAATGTACCAAGTGAACTCAAGAACAGAGAAATTGCAACAAAAACAAAACTTAAAGTGGATTCTCATAAAATATAATGCCCAGAACCGGGGCAAAGTTATGGTGTAAAGTAATACAGGCTTTTTGCCTCTCAATAGTAACAATATAGAAAAACTGAAAAAGCAAATAAAAATTTCAGGGCGTTTCTTACATATTAATTTTATTCAGATATTGGATGCATTTGAGTGCACTGTCTCAGAATATAATCACAAATTGATCTTGCCTATTCAGTTTCACAAGGCGAAGCTGAGTTAAATCACTGTGTGATTATAATGTGTGACAATGCACGAAAGAATTGCATTAAATATTAGTTTGATAGATCCTTACCATTTGAAAACAAAAAGTAGACACGGAAACCTGTCCACCTCACACTTTGAAAGTAAAAAAAAACCACTTCTAAACAAAGTGGATGACTGCATTTAGACACCAACCTTGTTAGCTGTGACAAGACCTAGCCTTGTTTGGACAAAGATGCGGGGAATGATTTTTTGGAAAATGATTCTGTGAAGTGTCCTATAATTATCCATATCGAACTCCTATAATAACTTTTGGAGCATCGCGGCTGTTTACATGGTAAAATAAAGGATGACACGTGATGCGTGTTCCAACAATCTTTACTGACAAGGATCTGTTTGTGCAGTGTATGAAAATAAATATAGTGATCACCTTAACAGCGCCCGGATAACATGCTGAAATTATACAACAAACCAATGAATGTAGAATGTACAACCATGCATACATGTAGATTTGCGTACATTTTGTAAAATAAATAATTAATTTGTGATGAAATGTTTGAATTGCTTTGTACAGTACATATTATTATTTTTTTTAAATGCAAGTTCGCCCCAAACAAGGCTAAAAGCCACTCTTGGTAAGGGGCTATAAGAGGAAAATTATAAAACATGAAAAGAACTCAGGAGAGCTGGAGGTAGGAATTGATATTCCTCTTGAAACTGTCTAGATTGTAGGATGGAGGGAAACATGCACCAGGCAAGGAGTTCCAAAGAGATGCAGTACGTGGAATAAAGCTGTTGGAATGGCTCTTTGTTCTACATCTCAGCAAATTAAGAGTGTATGGGTGAGAAGAAGCAGAAAGTCTGGTTTCACGCTCAAACACTCTGACAGGAGGAACTAGGTCGGACACACTGGTGGCACATTTACCATGAAAATATCTGTAGAAAAGACACAGGCTGGCTACAGACCTACGGTGGGAAAGAGGTTGTAACGTTGATCCCAACACTTCACCAACAAGATTAACAATACGCTTCTGCACCCTATCTAGTAAAGATAAATAACAGGCAGAAGCTCCGGCCCAGATGTGACAACAGTACTCCAATAGGGGACGTATAGTTGTCTTATACAGGTAGAGAGTAGCATCAGGAGGTAAGAACTTCCGAGCTCGGTAAAGACAGCCAACTCGCATGGAAGCACTCTTTGCAATGCCTGAGATATACCTTTCCCAACTGGCGTTGGTGGAGATGTCAAGTCCAAGAAGGCGAAAATCTGCTACCTCAGGCAAAGTCAATGGACCCATATGAATAGATGGAAATGTAACATCTCTTGAGCGAGACAGAGACAGAAGTTTAGTTTTCTTTGCATTGAAGGTTACTAGCCAATCATTCCCCCACTTTAGCACATTCTCTAAGTCAGTGTTTAGTGAGACACCAACCTCACAGCGAGAAGTGTTGGAAGAGTTAGGGGAAACACAGAAGAGAGTTGAATCATCAGCATACATGGCGAGCTGAGACAAAACTTCATCGGGCAGATCATTAATGTAAACAAGAAAGAGAGTGGGACCAAGTACTGAGCCTTGCGGAACACCGGAATTGATAGAACAGGTAGGAGAAGATTGACCCTCAAGGGCAACCTTCAACTTGCGATTGGAAAGGAAAGCAGAGATTATAGATAGCATTCTTCCTGACACACCATATGACTGAAGCTTGTGGAGCAGGCCAGTATGCCATACTCTGTCGAAGGCCTTGGAGATGTCCAATGCTACAACACGAGCCTCACCCCTGCGATCTAAAGCCCTACTAAAATGATCGGTAATTAGGGAAAGCAGGTCACCGGTTGAGCGGGAATGGCGAAACCCAAACTGGCAGTCAGTTAGAAGGTCATTGTCCTCCAGGTATCCAAGGAGCTGTTGATTGACGAAGCATTCAAAGATCTTACTTATTATGGGAAGCAGACTAATAGGACGATAATTAGTAGCTTCAGAACGCTCACCAGCACCCTTAAAGACAGGGACAACGGATGCCACTTTCCAGGATGAAGGAAACACAGAGACTGCCAAGCACATATTGAACAGCTTGGCAAGAATGGGTGAAAGTTCAGGGGAACACATTTTCAAAACAATTACAGGGATTCCATCAGGGCCAGTAGCCTTGGAGGCATCCAAGGAATTAATAATCCGGGCAATCTTCTTTGGAGTGATAAGAGGTTCAGATACAACAGTGGCTGTACGAGATGGAAAGGCAGGAGGTGGATGCCCCTCATCATTGAGTGTGGAGTTAGATGCAAAGTTGTCAGCAAAAAGGTTTGCCTTATCTTGAGGAGAAGTAAGAACTTCGGGTCCATGAAAAAGAGGAGGAATGGAGGACTTGTTGCGGTTCAGTACACTATTGGCAATTCGCCAAAAGTCCCTTGAACCAAGCCGCTGTGATGAAATAGAACTAGCAACAGAGTTGGCATATTGCTTCTTAGCATCCTCTAAAACTCTCTTACATCGATTTCGAGCTTCATGGAAAAGACGCTTACTGTCCAAAGTTCCTAAAAGATGATACTTCTTTAAAAAATGGTTACGATGGGCAATTGCTGCAGCACAGGCCGGAGTGTACCAAGGTTGAGAATGGGCCTTGATCTGGTAGGTACGTGAGGGGATGTAAATCTCCATACCAAGGTTAATCCATTGGGATAACTCATCTGCCGCCAAATCAGGACCAAGACTTAGAATCCACGACCACGGCACATCTGCGAGAAAACATCGAAAACCATCCTAGTCAGCCTTTCCAAACTGAAAAACAGTACGATGAAAAGGCTGAAATGTAGTTGTTGGAGAAGAATATGAGACGGAAACAGAGACAATCGAGTGATCTGAGTTACCAATTGGAGGCAAGACTTTGGCAACACAGTCATCTGGGTTAGAACACAAGAAGAGGTCAAGCAAGTACCTTCCATCGGAAGCACGATCCGGAATGTGAGTAGGTGATGAAACGATCTGAGTAAGATTTTGGGAGATTGAAAAATTACATACATTGTATCCCACATACTGCATCAACACTTCAGATGGAACACTTTCAAGTGGTAAAAATGTACTCCAATATCAGGAAATCCAAAACCGCAATTTGATACGCTTTTACATGATATTTTATTCAACTGACTACACATAGATGAAATTCCAATTAAGAATTGAAAATATATCTGTATGAAACAGTATGATATGAATGCTTGTTATTAATAATTGACCAGTGACCGTAGTGTGCTGACCGTTGCCATACTGTCCAACTGTATCACACGTTTCAACGGACCACAGCTCCTGAAGCAGTCCTCTGCCAGAGGGGGTTAATGGAGCCTGTCAAGTGCATGTAATGGCCTCATAAACATTCCGACGACTGGCCGTTTTGTTCTGAGTTTCCGGAAATTAGTTTTGACGGATGAAAACATTTCTCGCTTCAAATGAAGTCGGGCCGAAGCTTTGATGGAAATTCTTCCTTTTTTCAGTCCAGTTTGTTTTGTTGCCCTGCATCCTTGGCTGGACAAGTATGCTTTCAAAATGAAATGTACACTTGGAAGAGTTTGACAGACTCAGTGATTGGTCGTCAATGGTGGAGAGTTTAATTTCCCAAAGGACAGGAAGAGTGAGAAGACTTAGTTTTTACAAGAAGTACAAATAAACGTACATAATATGTGCATACCTACATATGTACATTGACCTGATATAATTTTTAAGAATTACCCGCATGTACAGTCGCTTAGTCGTTAAGAACTTTGGAATGTGTCACAATTTTTTCAATTATTTACTGCTTTAGAGCCTGTGACCAACTTTGGTATTCGGACCAGTATCTATACTCTGTGTGACCCAACTTGAAATAACAAACCTTAACAAGTTTAAGCTCAATTGGTCATTGGAGTCACATAAAAATAGTGCAAAACCCCATTTGTACTGTTTTCAAACATCACATTTGGACTCGCGAGATAAAATTAATTGTTTAACTCATCTCTCAAATATTAGACATTTTCAGGCTTGAACAATTTAAAGTTTTATCGTATGTGATTGTTTAGCCTGAACGCTCTCTTTTTTTTTGTTTTTTTGTGCGGGGTACTTGTTGGTAATTTTTGTGGAAGGACGGCCTTGTAGAGGTGCTGGTCACCTGTTCCTCCTTGCCACTCACTGGCTCGGTTTTTATACAATTTTAAATATTTGTACCTATTTTTATATTCCCAGTCATAGTTTTATTTTTAGGATTATATCTATTCATTCCTTTTAGTGTTGCCAGTGTGAAGTGTAATAAAATAAATAAATAAAATAAAATAAAATAAAGTGAAGTTTTCCACCATGACCATCTTTAAGTAACAATGTGTAAATCTTTGAACATTTATAATCTCAACATCATCAGTTGGCTGCAGCCAGACACAAGCTTTCAAGCTTTACCCATTCTATCCTGTTGAGTGCTAGTCTCCAGATCTACATCTTAACAATGTTTTGCATACCCTTTTAATGTTCCGGTATTAAATGCTTCGGTTAATTTCCCTGCACGGGTAAATCTCACAACAAACATCAAAAAATACTTGACATAAATCTGTAAGTATGAGTAGTACTAGTACTTGAGTGAATCTTGAGGAGAACTGACATTATGCATGCAGGATACTTATCCACTATAGATAGCTCCGGAAACTACAGCTAATTTACATGATCAAGTATGTAGTACAGGTATATATACATAATGTGTAGTGTATTTTAAACAGGGGTTTCCAAGGTCGAATTAGTTTTGTGTTGCACTCATTTTGCAATAGTAGAGTCGATAAAAGTGGGTAAAAACACATGTCTCTAACCTGTCTCTAACCTCACGGTAGTTTTGTAAAATGTCCTCCAGTACAAATTTTGTCAAAAACCCCAAAACATCCAATGATGTCACATTTCAGTTTTATAGATCTGTACATTTTTAACAGGAATTTTTTTGTTCACTCCTGAATTTCAAGGATGTTCACTCAAAATGGCATGAAATGTGAACCTTTTGAATAATGCAAGAATTCCTCTTTGGAATGTATAGACCTATTTGTTGTTAATACCCACTGACGTCATGTTTCAAATTTCCCTCTGAACGTGAGGTTAGAGACTTGTGCAGTAAGGTGTTTTTGTACTACTTTCATATGGACAGTATTGGAAAATTAGTACATCACAAAACTGAGTTTGACCTTTTCAGCCCATCTTCGGGTCGGCTGTGAGGTGGAGTTATGGAAAACTTTATGACTTCAACTTTTGTTTGTATTTCCAACACCTAAAGGGTATTCACTGTCCAAAGTAATGTCAAACTTGCAATGGAGCTTGTATCTCTGGTGATAAAGAGTTTATAATTGACAGTTTGTCGATCAGCTAATTAAATTAAGACTGGTTTCTCTTTTGTTTGTCAATGTCTGTGTCCTTCTGACTCATTGATTATGTCTATCATCCGGTCTACAGACTCAGGGTGTGGATGTTCAGGGATGGCTGTTTGTCAACCTTGGAATATATGTGTGTCAATTTTCTTATTTTGTTTTGTTTTGTAATATTTTCCTAAACATTTAAGGTATTTCTGAGGTATTGCCCGCCTGGTAACAAATACCTGGAAATCTCACCACACCATTCTTGAACGTCTCCTTTGGCTGTTTGTTGAACAGGGCCTGGAACAGCACCTGGCATACGAAGTCCATCTCGTTACCTTTCAAGCATTGTAGAACTCTTCCCCACAGTACGTCACTTCTCTCACTAACACCCACAAGACATCTTGCCAGGGTCTCTGGTTATCCAATGGCTTTTTCTCTTGTTGGCCCAAAATCGAAACGAACATGAGGAGACAGAGCATATGTATCAGGAGCTCCTCGATTGTGGAACAGACTTCCTAAATCAATTAAGACTTGAAAAAGAAAAAGTCGCATCCCCTTAAGGTGATCCCTTTACAATGCCGCTTCTCAGGTTGTATTGTAACCGGGCGTGATCCCTGGCTATATGGCAGTATTGTATGACTTCTGACTAGTGCTCCTCGGACAAAGCAGTGCAAGTGCAATTTACTGTCCTCTGCACTCCTTAACATTGTCCAATGAGTGCAAAAAATACTACTCCGTCAATTTGAAGTGGATTTTAGAATCTTTCTGGTAAGGAAACAAAGCGTTCTTCAAAAGTGACTGGTACTGTAATCCGTAGGCCTGAAGATACAGATGTAGCGAGACAAGTGTAGGTTTTGGATGTGGGAGGAAACCCCAAATTGAGAAATTGCACGTACTCAGGTAGGGACTGAAAACCCAATCCACATGTGAGGCTTTGATCCAAGGCAGGATTCAAACAGGGGACCAGAGGTGGTCAATTTTCAATTTGCATGTACCACTACAGCTAAAAAGTGTTTATACAATGTATAGACCATGTTACCTTTGTTTACAGAGTAGTGACCTTGTACATTCTAATGCAATTCCTGACTGGCAAGATACTACACAGGCCATATTATGGAAAAATTTACATTTTGTGTCATAATTTCACATAAATTCAAGAGTTACAAAAGCAACAGCTGTACAGCTTTTGAGATGTCCCTCCTCTCTTCATATCAAAAGTTGAGAAAAATCAGAGAGTGCAATCTCCATAAAACATAAGATTTAGTGTATTCTTCCATTGAGCTGCGTACAAACTGTGGAAGTCCAGGCTCTGTGGCTCTTTTGTAAACATTTGATGTCGAAGGTCACATGGTCTATATCACTCAATCTGTGGGTGTCTGGACATTGGTCACTCAATTTAGGCCTACATGACAGGTATCTTTATTGCATACTTCTTTACACTAGAGATTGATTGATTGAATGGCAGGTCAGTCACAACATAGACAGACATATGGATTCCTGGCCTTACAGTGTCAACTCAAAATGAAAGTCTACTGATCTGTCTCAGACAGCTGGACCTAATGTCATAGAGCTGCTTATAGTAGAAAGTGTTGGAATTCCATCAGTGAGAGCAGCAATGTTTCTCCTGCCCTTCAAACGTAAGGTATCTGCTTTATATAAGTAGAAAGTGTTGGAATTCCATCAGTGAGAGCAGCAATGTTTCTCCCGCCCTTCAAACGTAAGGTATCTGCTTTATAAGTAGAAAGTGTTGGAATTCCATCAGTGAGAGCAGCAATGTTTCCCCTGCCCTTCAAACGTAAGGTGGCTGCTTTAAGTAGAAAGAGTTGGAATTCCATCAGTGAGAGCAGCAATGTTTCCCCTGCCCTTCAAACGTAAGGTATCTGCTTTATAAGTAGAAAGTGTTGGAATTCCATCAGTGAGAGCAGCAATGTTTCCCCTGCCCTTCAAACGTAAGGTGGCTGCTTTAAGTAGAAAGTGTTGGAATTCCATCAGTGAGAGCAGCAATGTTTTCTTTCACTGATCACCTCACTCCTTTTTTAGGCTAATACTGTAATAGTACCACCTTTTTAAAACAAAAATAGGCAGGAAACCAGTCATATACACTAGTGTGACATGATATTTTGACTGGTTACCTTATTCTGTCCAGCATAGTTTTGTTGTGCTGATCTACTTTTTGTGCTCAAGCAGTTCTAAGAAATTGGGCCATGGAGACTAAAGTAGAGATCATGCAAACCTTTGAACCAGTCCCTATTCCATCTCAGTTGTATAGAGATCTGTAATCGAGATGCAGATATAGGATTGACAATCTTCATCAACCCTCTCTGCAGCCTCAGTAAAGAAAAGGTCATCCTTCTCCTTTTCTCACAGCCAAAGCTTCATGAAAACCCAGCATAGCAGCTGGTTCAACCTCCTGGTTCACCCCCAACTGCCCAAGGGAACCCTCTACTACCCATGTATTGTACAAATATGCATTGTACAATTCCTTGTTGACAGGGATTCTGAACACGCTGGGAAAACTTGGCTGCTGCTTATAAAAGAAGAAGTAAAAATATATGTATAACAAAGAATGACCGACTTTTGAAGTTCATGCCAGGTTAAATCAGTTCATGCTGACTACAGAGTAAGGAATTTAATGGACTGTATAATTTGTGCAATTTAACATGCATGTGGATGCAGCAAATTAAGTACAGAAAATGCCAGTTGAGAAATGTTAATTTCAAATGATCTACATGTAAACGCTCTTCTTTAAATTTTGAAAGCTTGCAGTTTTCTAATTTTTCTCAGGTTTTTATAATGCCATTGCGTGGACCATTTTTGTGTCAGTCTATTTCATTCTGCCCATTACTTATACTCAATTAAGTACACGTACATGTCCCCTTTTAAGATGTCCATTGTAATAATTGAATTAAATGGGATGGACAAAGAGAGACTCTAGTCATTTGAGATGCATCATACTCCAGTAGCACCTGGGAAATCTGAACCAACCACTTAACAATTTGGATGAAATACTATACTAAAAATAAACTACTGTAATCTTCATGAACATGTACAAATCCAGACTAACTTTTTTTATTTTAATGTATAGTTAAGGATAAGTAAGTTAAGATAGAGGGTTTTCGTTTGGAGTACCCGCTGCTAATTACAGGATTCCAGCTGGCGTCTAATCACTGTGCATACTCCTCAGTCTTGTGGTGTCTTTTAGAGATATGCTCTAGAAAGGGGGAGGGGTTGAACCCCCACCAGAGTTGGTTGTGGATATTTGTCCAGGGCCTAAAAAACACTGGTGCATAGGACATGCTACCTAGGGCCTAGAAAACATGAGAGCCTTGGGCCTACAGAATGATGGTGCATAGGGCCTGCTGGACAATGGTACCTAGGGCCCACAAAACATGAGAGCCTTGGGCCTATGGAATACTGGTGTCTACGGCATGCAAAACATGAGTGCCTAGGGCCTATGAAACACAAGTGCCCATGGCCTATGGTATACTGGTGTCTAGGGCCTACTGAACACTGATGCCAATAAATTATCATATGCACAGCTTTAATTTCCCATTTTATCATAATAATGTATGAAGAAGCGATGCAAGACTAAAAAAAAATTATAAAATTCTTTTCTCTTTTCCACATATGTGATTCGTCCTTGGATTGGAGGATATCCTGATACCGAGCGATTTGACATTTTCTTCACCCCAGGCTTGGAATGGCTTGTGTTGCCCTGGTCTTAGCCTTGGTGCCCCCTCAAAAGTTTTCCATAGACTTAAAGATTGTCAAATGGAAGTGCCCTTTGGGAAGTGCCCTTTGGGAAATGAAAATGGCCTTTCCCTCTCAGTGTTTCACATGACTGATGAACTGAGCACATGATGTCATTTGAGTGGGACACCCTTGCCTAGAGGGCAACAGAAGGTTGCTGATTGGTCCATTCTGTGTGCTGTGCATACATAGCTGTTTTACCTCTAAGATGGTCGCACGATGACGTCAATGCATAAGGTCTATTGAAGCTAAGTTTGCCTAGTCTGCAAACTGACTAGAATGCAGAGCTGACACAAATTCTCAATGATTTCATCTACAAATCCAAATTTTGATTTCTGGCACATCAAGGTCAAGAAAAAGCTCATACATGTACATGGCACCCCCCAAAAAAATATTATCCGTATTTTATTTATTAAAAAACATCAAAGCAATGTGGTGTTATTGGCTAAACAAAGAATGAGGTCAGTGAAAGTAGGGAGGTGAGCCACCTTACACTTGAATGAACAAGGAGTCACTGTGGCTCTAACTGATGGAATTACAGGTCAGTCCACCTATAATAACAAAATTCTTGAAACCATAAAAGGTGAGAAATCTTTTCGAGAAACACTCAAATTCAAAAGAGATAATTTCATGATGTCACTGCAGACTTTACTAAACGAAAAGTACATCCTGTTAGGATTTTTAGGTTTGAAGGGACGACCACCATAATTTTTCATTTCCATGGCCTCTACACAACACTTCTAAACTTGGGCCTGTGGGTTGTGATCTGCATAACTCAATTGTCTCATTGCTGGTTGGAATGAACGACATTCAGCATTCTGGAAGGCGGGCTGTGTTAATTTGACGCGCAACATGACACCCATGTGCACGCATCAGAGTGTGCCGAGTCTCCAATTGATTCTGGGGACCTACCACGCAGAAAGAAGCGGAAATTTGATCTTGATTATTTGTTGTATCAGTCTGCGGGTATCACACTCAGATGGGATGAACGTAGGGGGACGTGAATGAGGGGGGAAATGAATGAGGGGGGGGGGGGGGGGAAATTGGTTTAGAAAGCCTGGCTTTTTAGGAGAGCACGTCGGCTGTACACTAATAAAACGTCAGTATTCATTGACTGATGGAAATGTAAAAAATCAATGGCTGTAAGTTTTAGGCTAAATGAACAACTTATGGATCGTGGGGGAGGTTGACAAAATGGTTTATTATTTTCCCACATGAGTCTTTATTTGTCAGTATAATGTTAACATGCAACACCTTGCTACTGTAGCCAAAGATGGATGTTGAGTAGTAACTCATTCATGTCACTTCCTGCTATTGACCTCGCCTTACAGAAACTTCATTTCCAACACGATTAGTTTACATGAGGGGTGTCCTCATTTGGGGTATATAAATGTAGTACCCAATCGGGATAAGGAAGCACGGCTTGGTGCAGTGTGGATGACACTTCAGTGAGAATTAATGACCACAGTTGTCCTCCTATACAGTACCCAATCAGGATAACGAAGCATGATTTAGGAAAGTTTGGAAGACTCTAAGTGAGCCTGAGTTTAATTGATGGATGAAGACGTTGAACTGGATGACTGACTGGTCTGTGCTTCTGATTTTTGTTTCCGATTGATTCTGTGTCTTGACTGTTGAATTCAAATTGTTATTACTATAACATAACTTTTTGTCATCTGTATCTTGTTGATCCACATATCTCGCATACGTTGATGTACATTTTGAATATTTGAGTTCGACTTAGGCCTAGTTAAACTTATCAGACGTACAGCATGGTACGTCATAATCAGTGATTTGGAAAATGTTGCAGAGACCCTATTTCTTGTGGAAAATGGGAACATTGTTCTGGAGCTGGTAGTAGCGGTATTATATTAATATTATACTCTTAGTACAATATTTTCAAGTTTCTAAACAGTCTTTGAAGTTCGAGTGCACTTATAGCCAGTACACACTTGCTTTGAATGATTGATCGATTGATTGATTGATTAATTGATTAATTGATTGATTGATCTTGTTTGATGCTTGTTAACTGTACCTATCACTCCCATACAGAGGATCACTAAACATTGCAAGACAGCAGCTGCACAAGGTTTATACATGTAGATATTGAAACTGCTGGGTTACTGGCCTTACAGTCAGAGATTCTTTAGACTGAAATCAACACCTGCCACAGTTGAGCTGTGTGGTTTGTTCACCCTGCAATTACTTCATGAATAGTTCTCATTATGCAAAAAATACATTGGAATATTGTTAGAGAGGATAAGGATAAGTAGGGTGGAAGGAAAGAAATGAACTGACTACATTGAAATGTAATACACTCTACAAGGTAAGCACTCTACATGTGGGTGTGACAATCCAGCCATGTTGAAATGAAATTCTGGGGCATTGTGTTTGATTTGGAAATGATAACATAACAGGAAGTTTGAATTGCCTTTGCTCTTTGAGATTTCCTGTGGAATGTCAGTTTAGGACAATCTTACTGTTGTGGTAGAGAGTCTGCAGTGTCAGCTGTCATTTCTAGCAGACTTTATGGAATGCAATATTTGGTGTCACAGTTTAAATATTTCTTGTTTATCAAGTCAAAAGATTGTTTGAATTTCTGTACTGTCAACTTTCCCTATCCTTTTTTCTACATACTTGTATACTTTGCCAACAATACTTTGTAAGGTTGAAGTAAGGTTTTACCATTACTCACAACACTCTACAAGTGTCAGAAACCTTATTTGTATTGATTATATTTCTGTGTTACACTGTCATACTGGAACAGAATATGGCCTCACAAACTTTGTCATTTTTCAAACTTGCACACAAGGTCGTATCACCGTATTCAATCTGTATGAGTGACTTCAGTCATGAAGTAGGTCCCATCTCTGCGACCGATAATCTGTGGAGTTATATTTTCAAGTTTGTGAACAATATTGGGTTTGTATGACACAATACCTATGAGTTAGATCAAGGCACTTGATAGTAACCTTTCTGTTCACCAGGTATACTTACATGTAGACCATTCCTCAAACTTTCTCAACTTGCTTTTATAGCCCAAGATGACGCAAAACTGTTGTGTTTACATGGTTTAAACGAGAATGTTTTACATCTTACTTGGTAAATGTTAAGTTCTTGACAATTGCATTGTGTCATACAATCACTGACTTAAACCTGCCTGTTACATATTGCTAGAATATAATACTAATAACACACTAAACTTTGCGACCTCTTATTTATGTTCGTTGATATTCTGTTATGTAATGATTAATTTTTCAGTTAATGAGAGTGCTTTTTAGTTTCTAAGAGTTAGCACATTTTCCAGTCACAAGCCATACACATAGTTTACATTTTCTGAATGGAATATCCCTTGGGTGGGAAGGGGAGGGGAGGTGGAGTTATGGAAGCTAGTTAGCCAATTTGTGTACTGCCAATATTCTCCATTATTTTTAGAATGCCTAGCATGCCCGGTGTGGAACCCTACTGTACATGTATTCATTAATGTCAAAACAACAAGAATGTACATTATAATAGTCAACCAAATTATTCAATTCTGGTTTTAATTTGTGGTTGTCCATTTACCAACTGGAGCTCAGGATGCCTGAACTCATAATAATCTGGAGCTCAGGATGCCTGAACTCATAATAATCTGGAGCTCAACAATTATTTGGGGTGGGAGTGGTTTCCACATCCCCTGGTCACTACACCACTGCATCGTTTATCACACAGCGGCCATTTATTTCCTTTGTATCTAAATCTGATGCTATCGTACACTTTTTTGTCTTCCTATCCAGAGGTCAGACTACCTGTACAGAGAGGTTGCCAGGGCAACTAAAAGCTTCACTAACATCAGGATGACCAATTGGCGTCTTGCGACCATCTGGGGCGGTGCCAGTTTGCTTGAGGTGTATCTACGGTGCATGGAGGACCTGCTTAATATGGAGGATTGGGACTGGGACTTCTTCATCAATCTCAGCGAGTCAGACATGCCCATAAAGTAAGTTCATATCACATCCTAATCTGTTGCCCTGGTCTTGACCGTGATGCCCCTTCAGAAGTTTTGTAACGGAAGTTCCCTTTGCAAATTGAAAATGGCCTTGCCTTCCCAAAGATGAAAGTCCAGGCCTGCTCATCGTTTCAGTACTGTACGGTCAGTACTACATTTTGTATGAATTTCATTAAATTGGCTCAGCATGAAACTTGATGGGCTTTGTAAATTGGGGTGATTCACAATACAATCTCCCTATGCAAATTACATTACTCTGGAGAGGCCATTTTCTCTAATAGTGGTCAACTTAAAACAATCACTTCAAAAGTGGTCAGGTAAAAACAATCACACTTGCAACTTAGCGTTGCATAAGCAGTTTGGATCTTGAAAATGGCTGACATGAATGTAAAAAACAGTCACCAGCCTTACAAAAAATACCATGTTATGACGTAAACACAATAAAAAACAAACTTTTAAAAACAATCAGAGATCATGCAGCAGGTGCTGTGATGACTAAATCTCGTCATCATTTTCCCATGATGTACTGCAAAAGTGGCCTCTCCTTGGCAAACTGTTTCTTCTGATATTAATGTATTTTAGATTGACAGCCCTTTTGAATATATTACAAATATGAAATAGAAACTATATGTAAGGACGTTATTGCACTGAGTGGACAATCTGAAACTCAATGCAAAATATACTGTAATAATACCATTGAACACTTTGCATGTAATTTTTCTGTGGATTAAGTCGTCTTTGTCTGTTGACGTACCTTACACACATCCACTTAAAGGATGTAATAGTAATACTGTAAATCTGCTGGAAAGCTACTTTATGTAGTTTGATTTATTTCAGTTAAAAAAAAAAAATCTCGGGGAATGTCCACAACAACAAGCTAAGTTGCTCCCATAGAAATAGAACCCGGAGAACGCTGAGTGTGTCATTGTGCGTGCGATTTCGTTGTGAGACCATTTTTATGGACGCGCGTACGCCATTTTTTTTAAACGTGTGTATGGCTAGAGACGTACGCCGGGTGTTACGGCGCGCTGCCCATGGTAGCGAGGCTGGTCAGTGATAAGCCAGTGATAATATTTTGCCATACAGTAGACGTCATGAACATTGACCAATGAAAACACGTAGAAACGGTCTATGTGCGTTGCCATTTTGTCATACACGCGTGTCACGTGATGATCATTTTGCCATACACAGACAACACAGAGGGCGGTCGAGCTCAGCATTCTCCGGGTTCTATTTCTATGGTTGCTCCTAACATATTGGGTCACTATCGGAATGAGAAAAAAAGAAAATGCTTGTGCTACCACAACAGCACATGGTAGCAATGGTATTCAGATGCTATGGTTGTGTTCCTTGTTCCACCAGTGATGTCATATCATACGCAAGGCCTGTTTTGTGGGCATTCCCTAAATGCATTATTTTTAATCGGGCCAATATTTTCAACCGAATTAACATTAACAAATTACAAACTTCAGACAAGGCAGTAAGACACAAACCTGCAATGGTTTGATCACTTACAAACAACTGTTTTAATAAGTATACTTGGCTCTTATTTATTTTATTTATTTATTTATTTATTTCCACAAAACCTCCAAAAATGGAGAAGAAAAAAAAGATAAAAGTACATCAAATAAACAATAAAAGGTACATAAACACGCAATTAAAGAAACAAGGATAACCCGACACTCATGGACGACCCCCAGACCATCTTGACAAAGTATGAAACAAAAGGATTGTCAGAACGATCTGAGCAGCTGACCGAGAGTGTCAAGATCATCACATTCAAGAAACTGGTTACGAAACAAAACAGTTTTGACACTATCACAAATACCAGTGACTGACACAGTTTACGTACTTAAAGTCAGAGTTAAATTTCCGTCTAAAGGAAGGACTAATAATGCAATTAAGCAGCCAAAAATCCTTGTGCAAGCTAAAACTGTTTTTAACTCTATCAATTAAAGTATTCTTATAATAAGCAAAATCATCAAAATCTTATATACATGTAGCTCACGTATCCGAGTAGCTACATTAAGGCACTTAACAACATTATCCCTGTTCATTAGGCATACATTTACTTTAACCATTCCTCAAACTTGTTTCACTCCCTGGGGAGCATACGACCCTAAGCTGCTGAAATTTGAGATAAGGTGTTAATCCAACCTGTCTCAGCCCTCTCAGGTTCACATTTATACTTCTAGGTTAAGAGAAGCAATTAATGTTAAATGCCTTGGTCAAGGAGACAAGTGTCATTACGGGGAATCGAACCAGCACTCAGAGGACTTTGCTATCAGAAGTCCACTCTGCTATGGCACGCTGCTTGTACACAGTTGTGCTTTGCACTGCTGATGCATCAGTCAATTGGAACATTTTCTTTAAAAGGTCTATCACTAACTACCGTAATCTTCGGAATATAAGCCGCCCGCTGTATAAGCAGCTATGCCAAGAATTTGTCAAAACAAGATTTATGCGTCAGTGTACATGTATAAGCCGCCTGGCGTATAAGCCGCCTGGCGTATAAGCCGCCTGGCGTATAAGCCGCCTGGCGTATAAGCCGCAGTGGTGACCGCACACACAGAGGGGCTGTGCGTGTTTGCGGTCCTCTGTGGTGATGTATAGTGACTAGCGGGCGGCACGACAGTCATTGTACATCGCCACAAAGTGCGTCTTGCATTCGATTAAGTAAAAATGTACTGAAGTTAACACCATCGGTTGTTATTTAAATCATTTTATTAATATTAGAATAGTCTGCAGTCAAGTGGGTCTATTTTCTTTTCGTAAATTTTGAATGGCGATATATCGTCGGGTAAATACCGCCAATATTTCGATATTCGTTAAGTTTTTATTCTTATACACGTGCACGTGACGTTTCCCGAACACGCGGTGATTTCTCACTAAGGGAATTTCCCTTGCACCTTCGCTCCTACGGCTACATGCCGTTTCTTCATCCCCTGACAATAAAGTATAGCAACTAGGAGCAAGCACATCCGCAGGATCGAGGTGATGAATACCATGGGATGGCAGTGCTGTGAGAAGCATTACGTCATTCGGCCAAATGGTAAGCAGCCTGTGATGCAGCGATATGAAGAAAGACAACCATTTATGGAAACAGTTTTAACAACATTAATAAACGACTGCATGGCGATACCACACTGGTCACCTGCTTCTTCACGGCATTAAGTACGGTACAAGCAAGCGGTCACCAGCAAAATTCATAATCGAAGCAAGCACGGTGGGCGTAAGTTTCACGACCCCTCAGCTCGAAAGATGAGCTGGGATTTTCAACAACATTTTATCAAAACCATCACATCACACAGGCCATGTTTTGTTTTGGGGTTTTTTTTCGGTTCAGAAAATTGTTTTGTTTCAGAAATATTTTACAAACGATCTTTTTCAAAACAAGATTTATGCGTCATTGTTAAAGCCGCCCGGCATATAAGCCGCCGAAATGTTGAAAAGGGCCAAAATCAATGTATAAGCCGCGGCCTATAGTCCAAAGATTACGGTAGGTCTAATTTCGTGGCACTGTTTCCTGTGAAATCAAAGAAGCGGAAAATTCAGTGGATGTTCTTCATGGGTGAGTGAGAAATTAGTGGCTGGCACTGGCATGCTTTGTGCTACTGTGCAGGAACTGTGTCATTCCTTGTCAAATCAACACATCAGGGGTTAGTCTTACAAACTTCACAGTATGCTGTATATACATGTACATGTCACATATTATCTGGTCAGTGCAAAAACAGATCTCGATGTTGTAATAATGTTGAACTTCGCACAAGAGGACTAAAACATTTCGGAAAGCAAAACATTTCGGATACATGTTTTGTTTTCATTAAAACAAATACTTCTGTGTATAGTTTTTGATATGGTGTGTCATGATCGATTGCTCGTGCACCGGACTCAAGTTCTATTAACTACCCTTGTGTAAGTGAAAGTCATCAGGGTGTGGGTCCAAATTCTGGTCATGACACTTTGTGTCCTTGAGCAAGACATTTACCTACAATTGCTTCTCTTCACCCAGGAGTAAATGGGTACCTGCGAGGGTTCTTGTGCGTGATTAACTTGATATGCTACACTTGGCAGCATGGGCTGTATACTCCCCAGAGAGCTGAGAGTTCTGAGATGATTTATGGAATAAAATAAATTGCCCAGTGACCGTGGCAATAACGTTCATGAGTGTCAGTATTGGCAGACACTAGATATATAACCATTATTATTATTAGTATTGTAACTGACACACTTTTCCCCATATCTTCTGTTGCAGAACCAATGACTATTTAGTCAGTTTTCTGAGTAGATATCGTAAAAACAACTTCTTGAAGTCCCACGGGAGTGACGATGAAAGGTACATTTAGAGTCTGACTGTCTATTTATAAAGTGTTATCAATTTCCATCAATAACTTTACTGAGCAGAGTTTATTGTTGAATTTTTGACAGCCATTAGTGTGTAGGTTGGTTATTCACTTCATAAATGTGATCTTGAAGTGGTCTTTGTTTTAAAAATGTGTCTGTATGTGAATGACAAAAGACCCTTTTGCATGCAGGGTAACCCAGTTCCTTTAATTGCATGCTGAGTATGACACTCATTGCCAAAGCGAGGCACTCCTGCCAAAACTCAAAACTGGCTTCATTTGCTCATCATCAGAGCTTTCAAGAAAAACCTTAATATAAGAATTTGCAGTGACACCAAGTAGTTAAAAACTCTTTTGAGTATGTGTGATTCCGACAGGAGACTGTTGGATTCCAAGTGGGCCTGTGGCTTCTTTTGGGGAGTGTGGGAGAGCCAGAGATGCTGGATGTGTTAGGCTGTGAAGGCGGGAAGCTTGTTTTATGTGAGGTGTAGTGGGCCCTTTGAGGGGTTAAGGGGAGTGGCTACTCACTCAGTGTGAAGTGGGCATGCTGGATGAGGGGCAATGGGGGTTGAGATCCCTGGCTAGACCCTTGCCTGGGAGGGGCAGGAGCCCTCCCAGTATATGGCTAAGTACTGAATTTGAGGGCAGTCGCAGACATACTCTGGTGGGGCCTGGCGGAGCTCCGTTCCCCACCAAGGTAATTGGCGGCGCACTCGGTGTGTGCAGCCACTTCCCTCCACCCAGAGTGTACTGTACGAAGAAACAGTGAGTCCGACGGGTCCTTTTGGAACACAAAAGAGAGATTTGACTACATGGTGTCGCTGCAAATTAATGTACTATTGTCTTATAGTTATATTGAAATAAAACCTTATTAGGCGTGTGATATAAGTATTGCTCAACATATAGGATGTTGAAGACATAACATCACATTGATGTTTCAGTTGTCTTCACTACAAATGCCACTTCACTATTTCCCGAAGTGCCTGATTTTGGATGAGTTGTTTGTTTGGCAATTCAATTTTAAAAAAAACGCTTCTTCCTTGGACTAATGAAGTGAAAAGTTGAAGGGAAGTTCCCTTCAAATTTTAGCAACTTTTTATGAAGACATACTTTGAGTTGACCTTCCCACTAAGTTCCATAAAAAGAACATATTTGTTATTCTTTCTGATAGAATTTACACATTTTAGGGAAGAGGGTTGGAAAAAGACATAGTGATGTTATCAGTCTATCATTTTTTACTACCACCAGTGACAGATTTTTTATTTTTTTAAGGGTTGGAATCAATTTTCATTTCCTCTTTGATGAATCTGTTCCTTCTTTTTGGTGTTTTTTTAAGCATTAAAGGCTGCAAGTGTCAATTTGTTAGAAATAATCTATAAAATATTGTAAACTGATTGAAATCAGTAGAATAATTTATAGAAGGAATTGATCAATAAGTCGATACAGAGTGACATGTCATTGGCGAGTGGTATAGCGCACCAGACTCAAGTTCTACGCCCAATTTCAGGCTGCTTAAAGGATTTGTGCCGTACTACCATTTCCATTATGTTAACCGGTCATGTAAAAGAAGTTTGTAAATATAAAGGCGATAGTTACAGGTATATTTACAGATGATTCATTATTTCTTAATTACAAAATTTCACATGGCGTATAGACAAGGTAGTACAGCATGCATCCTTTAAGCACCCAAAAAAGTAACTGAGCACAAAACAATTGTGCTTACCAGAATGAGGTTACAGCCACAATACCATGTCACATACAACATTTGTGACTGGTTTCCTGCATATTGTTGCTTAGCAGAAAAAAAATTTCAGCACTATTTGTCTACTGAAGCAGCTCTATGAAATAGGGCCCCGGTGGTCTGATCTGCAGCGTGTGGGTTCGAGTCCCAGTTATGACATTTTTGTCCTGGAGCATGAAACTTAACCATTAATATTTGCTTTGTCCTTGAGGCATAAAGCCCTTGTCCCCTGTGTTGTAATAACACAAAAGAACCTAGTACACCTATCATTAACAGAAGGGGTTTGCCCCAGTGTTCCCTGGTATCCTCAATAAGCTGCTGAACAGGTTATTGATGAGTACCAGCATAGAAATAGAAATAGAAGAAATTTGTGGGATTGAACAATTTCACATGTTTCTAATATTTTTACGCCCAAACTTACGTCCTTTTGTATTGTATTGGTTACAATGAATGAACTCATACAGTAATATTTGAAGATGCTCAAACTATTGCTTGTTATATATTTTACTTTTCATTAAACAAAAAGCATTTCTGATTTGGACAGGAAAGACAAAAACGGAAAGGTTAAACCGGGGTAAGAATAAATGTTGGTGACAGGGACAATATTTGGCATTTCATGGGTTTTTCCACAAGCACGATTGTCCGTTTGTAACTAAATCATTGTTTTGTCATTTTGCTACTAACTCTTCTCAAACCATGAGGGTATGAAAATAATGAAGTGGTTGAGTGGTTGAGAACGAAGTGGTTGAGGTAGAATTTGAACCAGTAACCATCAGCTTGATAGACTGTAGTCTGGTTGGTTGATCATTTAGAGTCCTAACATCTGTTTGCTCACTCGGTACCTCATTTTGTCCCGTTGCACAAATTACTTCCAGCACTAGGGTTTCCTTAATACAATTTAACACTGCATGTGCTTTTGTTAACATTTTGAAAAACAGATGAAAAAGTATTTGGGTCAGATTCAAGGATTTAAAAACAAATGCCTTGGATGTCATTCAATAACAGATACAGTCAAAATTATTCAAAGTCTAATACATCATTGGTTTTGAGAAGTGCAAACTCGATCCAATCCTCTAGTTTTCAGTAAACACACTGTCCAATTAAACTGAAAATTTGAACAAATTAGGTGCTCAAGCTTTAAGCAAGAAAACAGCAAATAATGGCTGATGTTTAATCAGGAATTTTTAAAAGCTCATTCATGTATGCTTACTGTCAAAATAAATTTCTCATGACTTTAGACCTAAGTACTGATGATGTCAAAGTTTGTTTACCACTTTGCAGAAGATTTGGAAACCATTGTGTCTCTGCCCAACTGTCGGAAATGCAGTTACCCAAATAAAGCACTTATATTGGCGTGTCGTGGCCGAGCGGATAAGAGGAACCGACTCGAGCTCTGGTGTTTCTGATCAGCAGAGTGTGGGTTCGAGTCCCAGTCATGACACTAGAGTCCTTAAGCATGACACTTAACCAGTATTGCTGTGTCCTTTGGTTGGGCTTAAAGCAGTTTGTCCAGTGTGTTGTGTAATGCACGCATAAGAACCCAGTGCACTTAACGTAAAGAGAAGGGGTTCACCTCACTGTTGTTGGTTTGATTTGCTGCATATTGCACCACAGCACCTTGTAAACCATTACATTGTGCTGTGTAAAGGAATAGGTCTCATACTTCAAAACGTAGCTCTGCATACCTTGCAGGATAAATTATAATAATGTTCACTGAGTGACGGATTTGAGCCTATATAGAAGCTACTATTATTGTTATTATTATTATTATTACTAAGCAATGCAGTAAGCAGACCTTGACATCATCAGAACAATGGTCTATTGGTACTGCTATCAAGGTTAACTGATCATGTATCATTCTTTTAATTGATTTCTGACATTATCTCTGATTATATTTGAAACAAATGGAATCACAGCTGTTTGGACTAACACTTATTTATTTTGTCTATTGGGCCTGTTGCTGCCCATTGCACATCATCAATGGGTAAGACTCCAGTGGTTCCTCATTGTGGTTTAAATCCAAGGTTATTTCTCCATATAGTTCTGCACCATAGGGTTTTTCAATTACCCACCTCCAGGTATAATGCACACTTTGGTTGAGGGCAACCTTGGGTGTTTGTGTCTGCTTGGAAAGTTCTTCTGCAGTGACTAAACATTTTAAATGCCTCCCCCTTCAAAGTATTAATCTTCCTTATTCTGTACATATAAAGTATATTTTGAACAATTTTTTTTTTGGGTGTGTGGATGTATGTGCACACTTTGGTTTGGAGCAAGTTTTGGTTTGTGTCAGTGTTTGGGAGATTTCCCTGCAGTGAATAAACGTTTGAAACACCTCCCCCACCTACCCCATCACTAATTGACTATTTACGAAGCAGACTTTTAACAATCTTTCTTTCTTTCTTTGAGGTTTATGCACACTTTGGTTTGGAGCAAGTTTTGGTTTATGTCGGTGTTTGGGAGGTTTTCTTGCAGTGAATAAACATTTTTAATTCCCTCCTTCAAAGTACGCTTTCTTGCACTAATTCATTACTTTTAAAGTAGATTTTTAGCAATCTTTCTTTCCTTGACATCCGCCCTAATTTTCACCCTAGGTTTATTTGGTTTTGGGATCAAACTTACTACCACTCAGAGCTTATGCTTTTTCGGAGGGTGCAGAGCCAGGGACATTGTTCATAGAATTGTACATGGATTAACCTGTAAGGTTTTTAAACCATAAAGTTTGCTGTTTTCTAGATTTAGTTTTGCACAATGGTGCATTTACATGTAGGTTAGGCCCTGTGGGGGAGTCGGTCTTTCAGTAATATGAACCTTCCGAGGCTTGTTGTGTATGGGAAACACCATCAATCCATCCTATTCTAGGTTGGAAGTAATTGAGGAACCACATCCATTGTGTTCTTCGGAAGCAGTGGTCTGCTGGCCAAATATCAGATCTAACAACTGAAGTAGACTAGTTACTAGTCTGTCCACAAAATTGCTTCCCAAACTGGAGACTTTTAAACACTAGGTGGCTGCAGACTTACAGGTAATTTTCCAGTGTTTGTGGGTGCACTACTCTAAATCGACCAAAAATTCATGCGCCAAGCTACTTATCATAATTTGTAAACCCACAACTTATTTTTAATTATAACGTTTTGGGGGTCATGCAACTAATAGAGTGTGTAATTATAGGAACTTATCACAACCTGGGGGTTCTGGGTTTCAAGTTTTGAGGAGATTTGATAAATTTGGGCTTTAAAGTTGGTCCTATTTAGCTTGGGAATTGGAGGAGTGCCTCCCGAAAACTGGCGGCAAGTCGGTTTGGGAAAAAACACATTTTCGGGGGTGTTTTTTTTCTGGGGTAATTAGCAAAAATTCCAAACGGCTGACCTGCCAAAAATTGAAAAGAAATCTGAAGTTTAGTGGTCTGAAAATATATTTGATTGGTTTTCAAGAGGCTGAGAGACTTTTAACAATTTTTTGAGAATTTTTGAATATTTAGCATTTATCATTGTTTGCTATGGGAGTCTATTTAGAGGGGTGAAACCTTGTGTAGTTCTAAGCATGCACACATTTCCGAGGACATTGGGTTCACCTGGTAAGTCTGCTGCCACCTAGTGTCCCAAAAATTCTCCCATTGGTGTGAACTTCCCATGTGGCACTGCATACACAAATTACCTACGTCATATACTAATGATTTCCCAATAAAATGCTATTACATATAGATTTGTGTTCATTGTTCATCTTACGACTTCTTGACAGCTTTAGATGAACATTGTCTAATCCAAACTAAAGGCTGTTACCCAAAAGAAATTATCTTAAGATGTAGAGTAGGGAAGTTATTGCAAGCAGACTTAGAAAGGGTCAAATGACTAGTGAAAGAGGGTAGAGGTTGCCTTCCATTGCATTCAAACTACCATTAGGAAGACACCCTTGTACATTTACTCAAACTCTATTGGATTGTATTGGCTGTGGGATACAATCACCTGTAGTTACTAGGTTAACCAAATAGTCATTTAAAGAGAGGAAACCTTGTGACTCTAAATGAGCATTTTAAAATCAAGGAAAACATTCATTGATTTGTTTATTTTTATTTTTTAGTTTGAAGAGCTTTAGGCCTAACATTAAATACTAGACTTGTATTCAAGTCCTCATTCCTCTATTCTAAGTTCAAGTCCTCAGTGTTGAGTTTGAGTCCTAGTCCTCAGTGTTGAATCTGAGTCCAAGTCCTCAGTAGCTAGTCTGAGTCCCAAGTCCTCGGTGTTGAGTCTGAGTAAAAAACTTCAGGGTTGAGTCTGAGTTCAAGTCCTCAGTGTTGAGTCTGAGCCCAAGCCCTGAGTCGGTGGTGTCATGTCCAAGTCCTCAGTGTTGAGTTTGAGCCCAAGTTGTCAGGGCCTTTGTAGAAGGATCACTTAAATGTTTTTTAAAACCTTGAGCTAGTCCACATTCTCTATGGTCCACCCACCCATCTCCAAATGACTTTGGCCTGTGGTTTACAGCAATACAAAAAGAGGAAGTTGGCAACACATGGATTGCAGCTACATGCTGGCGTTTATTATTTTAACCCTGGACAGATTTGAAGGGAGAGTGCTATTGTACCCTGATGTGAACTAATCACTGACCCAGATGTCTAGTTCTATCTAAAAATTAAAGCAGACAGAAGAGTTGGTTCTCTATGGTTTAATCAAAAGAGTTGTCTGAAAACGTTTTTATCACAAGAATTTTGTTTCTTTAAGAAGGATGTGAACCTTTGCATGGTGGTTATTTACCAACGGTTTACGACTAACACCATGTAATAATCTCTCTAATGAGTTGTGGTGGTTCTGAAAAGAACTGGTGGTTTAACAATTTGACGTTTCGATCAATATGCTCTGATTGTCTTCAGGAGATAAAAAGGTGTTGTTGTTTTTTTCTTTTTTCATTCAGCTCTATTTTTTTCTCTCAACATATTCTTGTAGGTGTACATGTACAAGATACCTTAAAACTTGTAGGTATAAATTGTATAATTGCAATACCATAAACAATACTGTGTATATGTATTGCACTTTTTCAAGTCAAGTAGGCTAAGTTATTACCCCTGTGCATCAGACCCTTAGAATCCTGAAACCATCTTAACTCCTTTGGAATATGCCTCACCAGCCATTTGCTATTCTTTCACATCAACAATCTTTACCCTTTACATTATTGAAACAAAAAACAATACCAAGATCAATAGAGTATAGGAACTAGTAAAACAAATAGAACATTTCACACAGGGATAGTTTTATAAGAATTGTTGAAGAATGAATATAAACCATAAATATTTGCTGATTTCCTGCTTGAATGTAGGAAGTTGTCTTCTTTTAATAACACCAGTGTGGGTATACTTTCACTACTACCTTCCTATTATGAATCACAATATAATAACTAGTTGTTGGGGAAATGTTGAACTTTGAGTAAGTCAAACAAATCATAAAAATCATGATCTACTCGTCCTTATAATGACATAAATATGACTGGAAGGATAACACACATTTCATTGGGACAGACAATAAAGAGTAAGGATTTATAGGTAATAGAAAATGAACAAAATAATGATTTGCCCACTATCTATCTCTGTTAGATGTATATGACAATCACCCACTGTGGTTATTCTAAGGTCCTTGCCCCTTTGTGTAATCATCCATACTCCAATTGGGATAGCATATATACTGTATACGAGAAAGTCATCTCTGAGCTTTTCATTAATGTATGTTTTTTCTCCTCTGTATACCCCAGTTGGGATATGATATGGATGACAAGTCAGTGGTTATGAAAACAGGACCTTCCCTGACTAGTCTCTTGTATATACCCCATTTGGGATATCTTGGTGGCACTGACCCCTCATCCCATGCACCTGACTTTGCCCTGGATTAACACCAGGTTTTACCGGATTGGGATAGCATGTGTGACCATGACCTTCCTGAGTGACCCATACATCTCCCTAGGCTGACAAGTGGATTTGGCATCACTCTCTGTTCTATCCTTTCCTGTCTCTGACTCTCTGCTTTTAACATAATGACCTGCATTTAACCTCTGACCTTCTGCTTCAATGACCTATATAATGAACTAAATTAGGTCATCTGAATTTTCTACAGGTATGTTTTTGGGGTTAAGTTTTAAAGATTTGTTTGATTGTTTTTAATTTTTTAGGGGGGTTGGGTCGGCTAGGGTTGGTTGGGTGTTTGTGTGTTGCTTTCTTTCTTTCTTTTTTCTAAAGCTAATACACTGAAGAGTTTCAAAGTATCATAAACTAAATTGAAAAATTACAATAATATCCGGATTTTGCAGTGATGTCAAAATATTGATGAAAGGCAACTGGTTTCAAATTAGTGATGGAATACCTTGTGTTAAATTGTATCAGGTACATGATCATAAAAGACCAACATCTAAAAATTCTTCGACTTGAGAAAACAGAAATTTATGGATTGCAAATGCTTCAATCTCTAATGCTGTTTCTTGATTTTTGCCTCCCACCAGATTCATTAAAAAACAGGGGTTAGATAAGACTTTCTACGAGTGCGACACCCACATGTGGCGTTTGGGTGACCGGCAACTGCCCCAAGGTATCACGCTGGACGGGGGATCCGATTGGATCGTCATCAATCGACAGTTTGTGGAGTACTTGATTATGTCCACCAATGAGCTACTGACTGGATTGAAGCTGATGTACAAATACACACTTCTTCCTGCAGAGGTATTTGAACAAGGCTTCGTAATTTGTTGACTCCCCTAAAGTGCATTTAAAGTTGGGCTCCAATTTGCTAACCAATGTGTGCATGCACTAAGTTGCACTTTTTCGGTGACAATAATTAATTGTGAATGTTTGAGAGCATGATTTCTGGTCTAGTGGTTAGGACATCATCTGTGAAATGTGGGGTATTTTCAAAGGCATATGGACAAGGCAGTATAGCACAAATCATATTCTAATCAGTTGACAATACATATATAATAACTTGTGATAGAATCAGGTAACACTTGTAGTACACTTGTTGACAATCAGGGTGTTGAACCCTTCATCCACTCAAATTAGTTGTGTGATTATTCAAACTGGATAAACTGCCTGCTCTGTAAACAATGAAGTTGAGGACTGTTTGTGCTCTTTGTGAAGTCACTTCATGTACAATGTTAAAATAGGGCCCACTTTCATTGGCCCTGCTTACCGCTGAACTGCAGAATTCTGTTGTAAGTAATGTAGACCCAGATCTGCATCGGACAAATAGGTTTCTCCTATACTCAAAATGCAGATGTTTTGTGCATGTTGGTCAAACTCAACAGTTGCTGGCTACTGCACATAAATAAAAAGTTTAACAATAGGAAATTTGAATGTCAAATCCTTCAATAAACCATTTGCAAGTTTGATTTGAATAATGTCTGTTACAATGACTTACTTAGTAAAAAGTTAAAGTGACTGCTTAAATTTGAACTCCTGAAACTATAGAGATAGTTGCTATATCACATAATCTGGGGCATGCTTTTGCATAGTTTTGTAAGCGATGGCAAACACCCATTACACAATTCTAAATGAATGTGTATGGCATAATGGTATCAGGTTTGCCCATCTGAAGGTTGCTATTCCAAAGCTTGCTTCGATCCATGTGACTTTGCAACCTTGTCTTTAGTCTGGTGAATCTTTAAGTGTTCACTAGTGACCAATCAAGTCATTGTACCAGACATTCTAAATTGAACTCACAAGTGGCTTATTTATTGCTGATGTATGTATGCATGTTTAAATCAAGTCTGAAGTGGCCTTAACTGTTTACGACAAGAAACACAACCAAGGGAACTAGTTTCCATCCATCACATTAGTATTTTTTTCCAGTGGTTGTAATTTTTTAAACTACCTGAAACCACCAAAAAGTGTTTCAACATGTGATTGGACATGCAGGCTTATACTGAAAATAATTTGAGTAATGGGTTTGTTTTCTTTAATTTTTTCAGTCACTCTCATATTTCCATGAACAAAATTGGCTGAAAAGTAACCTGCTTTGTCTGTCCATTTGTTTAATGTAATTTGAGAGTAAACAAAAAATTAATCATTCTAATCAACTCACATTTCAGTATAAGGCCTAAAAAAAAAGTGTTATGTTGGCGTAACCCGACCGACCCTAAAAATACGGCCGACCCTGGATATTTTTATTTTTTTCAAGGGAAGAAATTAAATAATTAAATTCGATATAAGTTAGTTATAAATACTTTTGAAACCATTTCTGACCGTTTCTCATTGTTGTGTTGTCTGACGATCGCGCATGGAACTTTGGAGTGCACAATGTTTTGCACAACGAACACGCAGAACAATTGCGTAGGCTGGCCCGACTCGATATCAATGAACGTGTACATGTACATACGGAGCTGAGATACATGTAGATGCACCACGATACATTGTACATGTATAGTCGCATACCCGACTCCCAATATACTCCGCTGCGTTCCACAATGGTGAATACACTTGTGCTGCTTTCTTGGAAGTCTGGTTCAGCGAACACGAGGCTGCTCTACAATGAAAAACATGGTAACCTCGTCCTAGACTGTTGCACGGCGCGGACAATATCAAAAATACTTGGCTATTTATTCCGTGTAAAAAAAATATTTAGTTACAATATAAATTATTTTAATTAATGTTTCAGCATTTTTTACAAAACAAAAATGATATGGATATATACATTCTAAAAATGGTAAACTATTCTGTGACCCCGGCCGGCAGCAGCCCGGCCTCCGTGGTTACGCTCCCCTTGCATCAACATGGCGCCCGGTTTCGAAGCGTAAAGTGTTTTCATTCAAGGGAAAGTGTGGATCTGCGGTCATTAAATGTAATCAAGAGTTTAAAAGTATACTATTTGTTGTGTGTAGCCTTGTTTAATTTTGTTATCGTGTATTACTACCGGCTTAAACATTTAGAAAAAACATGTCGTTTTCGTAGACGGGGGAAAAAAAATAAAAATCCCGACCGACCTACCCTATTTTTTCTGGCCCGTTACGCCAACATAAATTTTTTTTTTTTAGGCCTAAGCCTGAATGTCCATTCACATGTTGAAACATGTTTCCGGTGCTGAAAAAAATGTTACAACCATTGGAGAAACTGGTCATACGTGTCAGTAGATAAGTGGTTTACTTATAACTGTGTTTCCTGTCATACAGAATTAACTTCAAACTGTTGGGTCGTACAAGTATGGATTCATTCACAGGCCTTCAGGCAAAATTGTTTACTCACTCGAACATTAAGTAGTAATTGATTTTGTACACATAAATACATTCCCATAGGAATCCCAAGGTGAAAAGTAGATCTATATCCAAATTAATACCTGCTGATATCTAGAATCTGACCTTGAGAAAACCACCGGTGTAATCCCTTTGGACTTTTGGATAAACTCTGGGTCAAGTTCAATATATATATGTTTATTTTATACGTGTAACCTAGTACTTGAAACATGTGTGTTTTGACTTGGTCTGTTGATGTTATAACATGATGTGATGCTGTACATGATCATACTCCTCTAGCAAACACTGATATGGAGGTGCTTTTTTATGTGTAGCTACACAATGCGTCTTAAATGTTTAGGCCAAAGATGGTAATAGTGTCCTCATTTCTATGATGAAAAGCATAATTTCTAAGAACTAATGATTATGTAGATGTGGTTAAAATAAGTAGGTACACTCCCAGTTTGACCAAAGCTGTACATTTTACAAACCTTTGAATAATTTAATATACAAGTAATTTTTGTATTCTTTGATTGCAGTCGTTTTTCCACACAGTTCTGGAGAACAGTGAACTGTGTAAAACCCTTGTGGATAATAATCTACGAGTGACAAACTGGAAACGCAAGCTGGGATGCCAATGTCAGTACAAGCACATTGTAGACTGGTGCGGATGCTCTCCAAATGACTTCAAACCAGAAGATTTATATAAAACTAAGGTAACGAATCAACAAGATGGGGATCAGCCTGTAGATCAGGTTGGCTCGGTGGTTTCTTTCCCTGGCTTTTACCTCTGTGGAACCCAGTTCAAGTCCCAACTTAGACTTGATTCAAGTCCCTTTCTCGTACGAGGTCCCTAACACACATGTAGCGCGCCAGCATGCAGCCACAGTACAGACATATAATACCAGTGCACCCTCACCGACAAAATGTAGCTATTGCGGTGGCGATCAAGAACAGGTTGGGGAATGCAGAGCGCAAAACAATAGTTTTCTGACGATGAGGCAAGGAAGGGCCTTGCACGGGATTGGGACTTGAGTCAAGTTTAGTCCTAACTGGGACCGAAGCCTTGTATGTGGATTTGGTTTCAGTCCCTACTTATTGCATGGGTTTTCCCCATTACTTAATGCCGTGATTAAACACCAGGAATGAGTATCAGAACGTGAAATCGAATCACCTGCCACAGTTTGCATTTATCAGCCATCCCCTCTCTGCATCTATCAAAAGTTTATTGACAGACTGTGCCTTTATCTTTCAATGGGAATTTAGTTGCCTGGGATATGTAGGGCCACACTCTGACTATGGCTTCATTTCAGAATACTATAGATCTGTCTTGTGCTGATAACATAGTTTAAGAGTTCATATACGTTTAACCCTTTCAATACCATTGTCGAGTTTACTCGACTGTGCGCCGTGTAGTGCTTCCGTACCAATGTCGAGTTTACTCGACACAAAAAGCAGCGGCGTTTGAGAGCCTGTAATTATTTTGTTTGGCGCCCTCTGCTGTTGACCTTTATATAGACGGGTAGCTTGTTTATCGAGCTTCACAATGGTGTGTATTGTATAGGGGGTCACCATTACGATATTCCGAGAAAAATTACATTGCATGCAGCAGTACTTCCAGATTTCACGCTTCCGTTTTCCCGACAAAAAATCACCATCATGGCTGTTCGTGACCTGGAGGTTTTGGTTGAAATATTTGTCGTAAGTGACTCCGAATTGGACTCAGAAATATCTGAAGAAGAACCTAGTGAAGATTCAGATGAAACTCGTGATGTTTCGTCGCCAGGCACGTTCAATTATGACAACTATCCTGACGATATACCGGTAGCTGGACCGAGCACGGCACCCGTTCAATGCCGTGGGCTTGGGCGTGGACCCGGCGGGCCTCGACCCATTCGCGCCGATCGAGGTGACAAAGGACATAAAGATAATGTATACAAATTTGACATCATATAAAAGGTAATTTCATAAGCTACAAATTGTATGCATAAAGTTTTTCCACAAAAATATGTCTTCACACAGAAAATCAAGATTGAAAAAATGTGAACACTGCACGTTGCTTTTTGTGTGTGTGTGTGTGAAAAAATGCGGTACACAGCAGTGTGACCCCTATAAAAAATGCGGTATTGAAAGGGTTAAACTCTAGAAAAAACATGGAAGTCAGAGTTTCACTGATTGGAATGTAGCTCAGTGTTTTTAACTGGTCCACGAATCGTAAAATCCTTTCAAGTTTGCGTTAAGACCATAATTTTGATCAGATATCTTCAATGATAAAGAAGTATTCTTTCAATGTCATTTGTATGGAAATTTGTGGTTTATGGGAGCTTGCTCTGAAGTAAGCAGTTTTGAAGCAATGTACCAGGAGCTAGACTACTTGGAGAGAATGATGATGAGTCGGTTGCTTGCATATGGTTGAGAAAAAGGACAACTCTAATTGGAGAACACCAACTACTACATGTACTTTTGGTTATTTTTTACCTTGAGTAGTGGTACTCAAGCATGCAAATTATGTCTGCGATCTGCCAAGTGAGGGCGCTGTTTGTTACTGAAGTAAGGATGAAGAGGGGATAATGATAGGTGAAACCGGTGTTTCCCTTGGCTGATGAGCTGAGCGAGTTAGTAAATTGACGATTGAAGCGTGGGCTCATGTCCGAGCATTCAAGCACACTGGACTCAAAGTCTGGTGTGGGTTAGAGTCCTAGTTTATGTCATTAAGCAAGACATTTAACCATTATTGCTTTGTCGTTTGAATGGGACATAAAGCCAAAGGTCCTGTGTGTTGCCTGAAGCACATAAAAGAACCCAGTACATTTATTGTTAAGAGAAGGGGTTTACCTTGGTGTTTTCTAGTATGGTTGGCTGCAGATTACCACAGCACTTTGAAAACCATTAAATGGTGCTATGTAAATCAATGGGTCTTATATTTCAAACATAGCTCCACATACCTTGTAGACAAAATAATGTTTGCTTTGAGACACCTTCAGATGTGATAAAGCACTGTATAAAGAACTGCTTAACAGTACTTATTATTTACTCCCTGCCATACACAGTAGTACTGAATCAGAGGCTGTTTTCATTGGTAAGAATTTTTTAGAAATCCAATCTTATCTCTGTTGCCAGTCTTGGCAGGAAAATTATATAATAACGCATAGTTTTATAGTTGTCTTGAAGGATGATTTAAATCATTTTACTCAAACTCTGATATTGAACCAATTCACGTGGGCCCAATTTCATTGATCAGCTTACCGCCAAATTCTGCGCTTGCGATCACCATTCTTTGCTTAACGAGCAAGCGCAGAATTTCTGCTCTAGCTGTGTAAGCGTGGAATGCCTAGTAACGTGGACTACGCAAGCGCCCAAGCAAAAATTCCATGCTAACCCGTGAAATACGCTTGACATAAGCGCGGAATTCCCTGCTTCTGTAAGCACCGATTCTTTGCTTACGGTCAGCAGAGCCATGTAATTAGGCCCTGATGTCATCACCCATTGATCAATCTTGGATGCACCATTTTGAGAGTCAGATTCCCTGCACAATGAAGGTGACTAGAGTGTGTTTAGACCTGCACCATGTAGTTCCATGCAATTTGACTCCCAAATTGGGAGTAGCTGCATGGGATGTCAATGTAAAGGATCTACACTGCTCCTTTAACTGTTAGATAGTAGTAGACTTGATTCAATCCCAGGAGGTGAGCTAAAGTGATTACAGTATGACGAAGCTTCAAGATTAAGTACAAGGGTTACATTTAAACCAGAGCGGATCTCTAGATAACTTTGAATTCACAGGTAGTTCATACAGGTCAAGGAAGGTTTCAGACTCCCAAGTGGAGAATCATTGCCCATGGTTTGACATGTCTGATAGAGCTTTACTGAAAATATTGCTTAAAGACTTTGTTTGCTAATACCAAATCTGGATGGGACCAGTGAAAATTTGGCTGGTAACCTGTATCTGCTAAACAAGATTTATCTGTGCTAAGTAAATATGTGTGCTTAAAAAGCTGTATGAAATTTGGCCATATTGGTTACTAAATGTGGGCTTGATTCTTGGCTCTGAATGTTGCAATGCTTGTCAGGGTTGAAATGAGAAGATTTGTTTGTCTGCCTGGTGAAAAATAATCTGACATTTTTCTCTAGATGAAAAGAAATCGTGCTCTTTGATCTACTTCTCTAGAACTGAGAATACTGTTACCAAAAAGCCTTGAAATCTATATTTCCAGGGGTTATCAGAATGTGTATATATACCAATTAGTTCATCGAGCCTCCATGTTGTAATGATGGTTCTGCTTACTGCAGAATCCTGTTCTTACGGCACCCTGTAAAGCACCTGCAGTATTAGCAAACTTCAAACCTTTTTTGTCAGTGATGACTCTCACCCCTGCCCTGTTTTTTCTAGCTAGACACTTTACAATATTCTCAACCAGTTTATTCTTTTCACAAGAATTTCATGAATTAATAGAATATTCCTAGGTTTTACCAAACTTAATGATATGTCATTTTCTTTTCTTTTTCTCTCTTGTACAGCCAAATCGGCCGGCCTACTTTGCGCGCAAGTTTGAGCCTATCATAAACCAAGCTGTCATCAACCAGTTGGACTCTTGGCTATATGGCTCTTATTCTGTTGGTACCCCGGGAGACCGGTCATACTGGCAGAGTTTGTACCACTATGAGGACACTACTACCATAGCCAGTGATGTAGCGTTGACTGTTTACCAGTCATTCATAAGACTGATGGCTGCTCATATCAACTTAGTTGCACAGGTATCTTTGTTTTTATACTTTCCCTGTAAGCTTTGACTAAAGCCAAACTTAGATTTGACTCGGATATTGCAAAGCAAGTTTGATGTGAAATTCTCACATTTAGTGTATGTTCAATTTTTGAGCTCTGTCACCTCAATTACTCTGTGTTTGAGTCAACTTCGCTGATTGAGTTGTACATTCCAGGCTTGATATTGTACCTCATTTTGGTTTTAATTGATATTATTCATTGTTTCATTCTAAGGGACAGCCATACGATGACTATTGTGCCTATAGCATCAAGTCTTCCCCTAAAGAAGTCACTATGTACTTCCACAATGATGACTTCAGAGGTCTGGTGGTTACCGTGGAAGGTCAGACACCCAAGGGTACCAATGACTACATGGAGGTGTGGCTATCCAGGTCATCTGAATATAAGGTTACAAACTATGTTGGGCCGAGTACCAGACTTCAGAAGTTTCAGGTTGGTCAGAGATTTTAGAGCAAAGTTTTAAATTGTCCTTGACCCTTGGCAGAATTAACAATTTGTTTCAACAGGTGTTCAAGGCAAAATAAAGTATTTATAATTGTACAAAAACTGTTAGTTTCAATCTGGAAGCTCACTGATTATAAATTTTATACCAGCACAAATACTCAAGAAAAAGACTTAAATCAGAAATACTTTCATTAGAAATCTTCTTTTAGAAAAAACTTTTGTCAGTAAAATATTTCTATCAGAAAAACTTTCAGTAGAAAAACTGTCATCAAAAATACTTGGAAAATGAGCGCATCACAGAACTGAATTTGAACTTTGAGCCCCTCTTTTATCACAACCTCTTTTATCTTGATGAAAGTTCACAGGTTGGTTTTGCAGTATGTCTGAACATGTTAGTGTTTGGTTACCATTGAGGTGAAGTCAGGAGGTAGCAAAAGACACTAACGAGCTAGGGTTTTATTACATTTATAAGGGAAGAACTACCTAGGCTTTTTGCAAACGTTGACTATGGCTCCTTCTGGCTCTGGCTGTGGCTCTGGACTCCATTTGATGTTGAAGCACCCACTGCTCCATAATGACAGAGCCCAGGCTGGAGCCCAAGCCTATGTTTGGAATTGGACCCATGACTACTGCTAAAGGCATAACTCCAGAAAACATGTCATTGATTGTTGCTCTTTGTCTCACAGGTCGGCACAGAATATGATCTCAAGGAGAGAGTGCTGCGAAACTTTGCTCATATCATGGGTCCTACTGATTCCCCTGTAGTCTTCCTGAAATGGAAGCCTGGTGAGCAGGTACTGGTCACCATCTCATGGATTGATCCGACTAATCACGTCGCTGCATCATTTGATACCACCGTAGATCATGACAAGGAGGAGACCCACCACAGCCCCCCGTTTAAGAAACCCCTCCGCCCAGGAAAATGGTCCATCAAGTTGTTGTATCAGTGGATGGTAGTTGCTGAAATAGAGTTTATTATTGTCCCACTTGCTTTTAATAGTGGTAAGGCTATTCTCCTTGCTGATGCAGTCAGACTCAACACTGGCGTACCGAATAATAAATACGTTGATAAGGACTTCTCTAGCATGAAATCGCTCTTCCAGTTAACTGACTCAGCCCCTCTGATTGAGGAGGCAGATAAAAAGGCTCATCTTCTTGGAGCGGGCCTTCATGAATGGGTGGATGAGGTAGTAGGACAACACTGGACTGTTCTTGGATTCTGTGTTGCGCCAGTGAATGCTACCAAACAAGCAGACTGTAAACAGTTCAAAGCTTGCTATAGTCAGTCATGGAGTACGATGTCACCCGATCCCAAAGCAGATTTAAAGTTTATTAAATCGGACGGTAGGATTAGGTGAAAAAGGCAACAGAGGAATGAACCATTATTGTTGTCGCCAAACATTTAAGACAAGTACCCTTTGTGATTTGCTTAAGAAGACAATGCTTGCCAAAAAAACACCAGCCTAATTTGCCATGCTTTTACAAGTTTATCTTGATGATGCTTTATGAAAATAAAGATCACTTTTAAACAAAAATGGTTCATTCCTTTTGAGTTTGGAGACAAGATTAATTCAAATTTTACAGAAATGTATTAATAGACTTTATTCACAGTTCAAAGTATTTATTTTTGTACAATATAATTTTATCCCCAGTGTTTGACTGGTGCTGTTGATACTGCTAGTAATTATTACTTAGGGTTAGTAAGCCATTTAGAGTTCAGATTTGAATAATGTCTGGTACAATGACTTGATTGATCACAAGTGAACACTCAAATTAGATTCCCCAGACTAAAGACAGAGAAGCTACATCACATGGATCGGGGAAAGCTTTTGCATAGCAACCTTTTTATGTCGAGGCCGAGCAGATAAAAATTAACTGGATAAAGCTCTGGTGTTTCTGATCAGCAGAGTGTGGGTTCGAGTCCCGGTTGCTGCGTCCTTTGGATGGGACGTAAAGCCGCAGGTCCTGTGTGTTGTGTAATGCACGTAAATGAACTCAGTGCACTAATATCGTGAAGAGAAAGGGTTCACAGGTCAAAGTCAAGATCAAAGTCTATTAAGTAGAACCCACTGCGTTCATTTAAGGCCAATCTGCCAAAGATATTCATTTAGAACTATGTAAGGGGGTTCATTGTCTCTTATGTAACTATGCAAAAGCTTGCCCTGAAAACCGTGTGACAAAGCAACTGTATGTATTCTGTTTAAACTGTTGCTTGTGACTAAGCAAGTCATTGTACCAGACATTATTCAAATATAATTCACAAAAGACTTATTGTTTAGGTTTGGGGACAAGTTAACTCCAGACAGAGTATAAAATATTTCAAATGGTGACCACAGAATAGTGGCCTGGGTTAAATTACTTTGGGAAAGGGGAAAGTCATGAGGGGGTGGGGGTTTTTAGTAACAAGGGTTAGGCCTCGGTTGAGAATGGTTTTGGATTAAGGATTAATTAGTTTTTATAGAAGAGGATTATCATTATGGGAATTGAAGTTGAAATGAAGAATGGTGTTTCAGATGAATTGTACAGATAGTTTTACTGATTGTATTTTGTACTTTTTTATGTAACTTTATTGCCTCAAGCAACATGAGCTCTCTTTGTATCACCTGTTTTTGTAAAGTCCCTGTTAGCTCTTTAAACTCAAGAAGGCTGATAGTTTGGAGAAAACACCAAGAAAAGTTAAAAGGATATTTTTGGAAATGTGAATTTTGATTGAGATGTAAAAATAAGCTTATCCTATGTCCAAAAGAATAAGCATCACCAAAGGCTGCATCCGATTCAATGGCAGTTGGCTGCAAGACAGCGTTGAAGAATAGAACTTTTCGGTGTTCCAGCCACAGCTGCTGCCGAAGCCGTTAACTGTTAACTCAGACATGGCCTAACTTAGCTTTTCATTTCATTTCATAATAGTTTATTGAAACAACATGAATTTCAGCTAAATGTTGAATTGCTCATGAGTTACAACTCATTTTGAAACCTTCCTGTTGGTTGGAATGAATACTTACCAACTTTAGTCCAGTTAACTTTTGAACATCATTTGCTCAAATGTTTGTATTTTTGTTTAATATTTGCAGGAAATATACTTTTCCTGATCAATTTATGCAAATGGGTGGCCAATTTGACTTTCATGCATTCGTATTTAAGCGCTTTTTTCCTTTCCAATTGAAACCGTTATTCAATTTCATTTTGACGCACGCAAATTTATATATCATTCTATTCAATTTATAAGTCAGACATTTTGTAGCCACGTGAAATAGGCAATAAGCAACAAAAGATTTCTACCAGTTTGTTACTTTCGTTTTCAATTTCCGACAAGCGATTTTGCTTTATTTCTTTGTTTTTTATTTATTTATTAATTTATTTTTGTTTTTTTATTTCTTCATTTTTGTGTTTTTTTCTTTATTTCTTTATTTTGTTTTGTTTCTGCATTTCCTAATTTCTTCATTTTTTTCTTTCTTTTCATGTCTTAGTTTTTTATGTATTTGTTCTTTATTTCTTGATTGTTTCTTTGTTTCTTTCTTAAGTGGCTTAACTTAGGGTCAACAAAAAATATTGGACAGTTTCAAGAACCAAGGTGTCATTGTTTTTTGTACGGTTTTATTGTTGAATAACATTGGGAAGTGGTTCTCATACAACAAGTAAATCATTTTTATACCTTTTAAAATGTAAAGGAGAGGCCACATTCATAGATTAGCAAAGCGTCAATGTAGTGGCATAATTCCCACAAATGACTGCTTGAAAATGAATTGGAATGACCAAATACATGCTGCAAAAAGCTGCCATGAATGTAGATGCTGTTCAAGTGCATTGTTAAATTCAATGGTTATCTTTTTTAATCTCCTGACGCAAAAGAACATTTGCTTGCACACTAAGTGAAATTAAATGACTGTTTTGAGTAGCTTTCAATTTTTCTCAAAATAGAATGATGCAACGTTTAAATTGGCCGCTTATTTCCCCCAAATGACCGGGAGAACCAGTAGTAATTGTGTCAAATAATGGATTGTGTGAGAAATATGGATTAATGTGATATTTCATAACAGGGTTAGCTATCACAATACCACTGTGTAAATTTTCTTAATGACTTTAGAAGAATGTTACTCTATTGAATAGCTTCCCTCAGTGATGCATGCACTGTTCAGCTGATCGCCTTGTTTTTCATCTCTCAGCTGAGCCATTGAAACTTAAGTCTGGCTCTGCCCTGTATTTTCCTCGTTTGTCTCTTTGACAAACTGCAGTTGCATGCCTGCTCAATAAATCAGTGCGTTGCAATACTACCTTTGGATAACCTGTTGATGCAAACTTTTGAAAAGGGTCAATAAGCCATTCATTTGATTGTCCGGAACACAGATTTGTTTTGTCTTAAATCTGAAATCCTTCAGGAGGAAGACAGATGATTTTGGGAAGCTTCATTGTTGTTTCAGTGGATGTTTATGGCATAAGGTTACCAGGGTTATAGTGAAAAAAAAGATTCTGGTGTGCATCCATATAGCTCTGCTATGTAATGGCAGTTCTTTATGTGGCACCTATATTTGGGGATGGGGTCTCAAAGGGAGGGGGTCTATGTCAAGGGGGGTGGGGTGTTCTGCTATTGGAATTGGTTTTAAGTTTATTTTTAAAAAGCTTAGAGATTAAAATCGTTCAAAGCTTTATTTTGATAACTACCAATCAAGGATAATTATCTTTCAAATACTAATGGTCTTAGGTTCTGATCCCGCTTGTGGCTTGAGTGTGTCATAATAGGCATTTATTAGGCACTTGTATCAAAGTGCTTTACACCCTTTGTCCCTCTGTTTATTTGCCCTAAGCATTCCTAAAACCATCTCAACTCCTTAGGAGTATGCAGCACCGGCAAATTGGCACACATGTTACTAATCATTGACACCAACAATTTCTACCATCACAGGTATCCTTTACTCCTGGGTGATTAGAAGCAATTATGGTTAAGTGCCTGGCCAAAGAACATAAATGCCACAACCAGGATTTGAAGCAACACTCGTTGGGTTCGATGCTCTAGACCACTATGACGCGCTAATTTTAAAAATTACATTTACATTAAGTAATTTGTTAAAATTAATTTATGGAAATGAAACCTAATTTTATAACGTTGTGGTGTACGGAAAGATTTTGCGTCTTAAATAAGTTAATTCTGGTTTTATTTGTACAAATGAAATAGTGGCAGTACTGTATAATTAATGTACACAAATCTATTTTAGTTTACTGTTGTATTAGTAACACTGGAAGGGAGAGTAGTGTTAAGCACAATTTATTCAATTAAAATGAGTAAGAAACCTTACATTAATGATGAAGATAAACATTCCTCTAGTGTCTTGTCTTAGGCTGGATCATTGTATGACAATTGTTGATAGTGTAAAGCAAAGTGTTTGCTGTTGTCTGAAACTTTTGTATGCATGTATAGATCCCTTGCATAACGCGGAACGCACCTCTGCACATGATGCATGCCCTTCCATTTTGGGAGTCAACTCTATGAATCTTGTGTACAGTTTGACTCCCAAAATGGCAAACAGGACAGGTGCGTATACGTGCGCTGCGCGTTGTGCAAGGGGTCTATAGACATGTTACCTTTGTTTACAGAGAGTAGTGACCTTGTACAATCTAATGCAATTCCTGACGGGCAAGATACTACACGGGCTATATGGGAAAATTTACATTTTGTGTCATAATTTCACATAAATTCAAACTTTACAAAAGCAACAGCTGTACAGCTTTTGCGATGTCCCCCCTTTCTTCATATCAAAAGTTGAGAAACATCAGACAGTGCAATCTCCATAAAACATAAGATTTGTTGTATTCTTCCATTGAGCTGTGTACAAACGTGCCTCCAGGAAGTCCAGGCTCTGTGGCTGTTTTGTAAACATGTGATGTCACAGGTCACATGGTCTATAGGAAATGTCGTTTCAAAAAATCTTTGCATGAGAAGAACTCCATACAAAACATGCATGCAACTTTTGAGCTGATTTCCTTGTTTTTGGTTTCTCAGCTGTGCCACTGTTGATTTTGGTTTCTCAGCTGTGCCACTGGAAATTTAAAAATACAGTACAAAAGCTTTTGTCTGGCAATTTGCTCTTTTACTTTGACAAATTGGAGTTGCATGCTGGACAAAACTATGTTGATTTTTGGTTTTGGTTTGTTTGTTGTTTTAACGCGTACGTCACCAAGTGATATATATATTTTTTCTTCTTGAGTGTCTTGAAGTGAGTTGCGATTCCCCGCCAGAAAAGCCGATGGGGGCATTTAGTGTTGCCTTGTCCTCCTTGGTGTGTCTGAGTGGGTAGGTATACACATTCAAACCGGGGCCCCATAACAAAAGGGCCCCCTGTTGGGTGAAGGTCCCTAGTTGGAAAGTATGTACAAAACAATGGGAGCTGTTGCCAGAAAGTTGTTGTGACAATAGGAGGTGCATATGCAATCATTATCCAAGCAATTACCCAAGAAGGACTTGATATATCAACTCCAACATAGTGTGTGGATTGGTCTTGGGATCCCTCAGAAGGCTATTGTTTTTAGTTCCCTAGGTCAAACGTCAAGGTCATTATGGCTTTAAAAAGAAATTATGGTTGGCCGAGCTATACCTTGAGAATGACTTGGCATACCAACTTAAACATTAAGTTCATTGTCTGTATTTTGCTTGTGTGCAACAACTATCAAATAATGAGTTAAATCTCAGCAGGGCAATTTGTGTTTCCTTCTTTGTCTTTCCCCCCTTTATATAGGCTGTTGTTAAGCACTTGTTTTGCTTTAGAGCCCTACCCACTTTGTAAATCTTTCACCTATTTATTTACCTTGTGATGGTTGAACTATACACTACTCAAAGTGTTCTCAACAAGGTGTTGCAAGCACATTTGGTTCATTTCCTTCAGTCACATGGGTCCTGTTATATTCACAATGGACCTTTGGAATTATAGCACACAGTTGGTAGTGCAAACTGGCTGAATTTTGTTTAGTTAATACTTTAACTTGTGGCTGATAATTTGCATCATTAGCTCTGGTGATGCCAATTATTCATTGGATTTTCCATAGAAACAATATTTACTCAGAATTTGGTGACAAGATTTCTTGACAATTTCACATTCATTCAATCAAGGTTCAAGTTTTTGTGTGTAACTCTCATGGTTTTGAATCCGTAATGTGGGACCAAACAGTGTTCCTATTGTGTTATTGTCTTTGAACCCATGTATGGATTTGAAAGATTGACAAGACTTGAAAAGTAGGATTTTAGCGTTTAAGTTAGCTCCATAATTAGTGCAAAATATTAATAGGCTTATAGGTTTGCATGGAACGAAGATGTGTTTGTTCAATCAAGGTCGCCCTTGAAATAAGTAGTTTTTGTCGCTGGTATTTATCTGTTTGTTATTTTCAGATTTGAAAACTTTCACTTCGTATTCTGCCTTCTTGATGTCTTAGGACCTTACATTGGAGCAACCTTCACCACAGGTTCCCATCTCATCACTTGAGCTTGACCAAGACGAATCTGCTGCAGCCAGTTCATCACATGGACATCATTCTGTCTCTCTATCCAGCTCACCAAACCCAGTGGTTAGTGGGGACGAGGATGGGTCCTATATGGTATTCTGTTTCTGGAGACCATGCTGGGCTCAATCCTTACTCTCTCCGGTAACTTTCCTTGTGGCCATCTGCTTGGTGATGTTTGTGGATGCAGTTGCAGTCTGGCATCACCACATCCATTGAGATACGGTACCGTCACTTCGCTTCCAGCATCAGTATCCTTGTAACAGCATAAAGCATTGGAACTGTGAGCGCTTTGCTAATTGTGTCATATTTTGCTGGGAAGCCTGGAGCAAGACAACCCGATTGATCAGTGCTGGGATTGTCATATGGCTATTGGCACAATGCTATCTGTTCTTCCTCAATTTATTGTTGATAAATACAACATCCCTCTCACCAACGATGAGGTAAGATTTTGTTGTAATAATTTGTGAAGTATAACAACTTTCAAGACAACAGTATATTTCTTTCATACACACTTTCTCAATTTGCATTTTTTCTTTGACAGTTCAAAAATACTTCATTGTTATGCAAGAAGTACCTACAAGCTGACCAATGCCATAACTCTGATGTCAGGGGTGCACAGAACACAGATGTCAGGGATGCACAGATGGCAGTCGGTTACTTTGTTTGGGGTGTGGGCTATGCATGGGTACCAGCACCAGCCGTCTGCAAGAATGAAACAACAACTTTATATACAGGTAATATTTATATACTACATTAACTATCTTTCCCTTCCCCTGAGGCCTACCTCAAGCTCTTCATTTAAAGGACATCATTAAAATATGTATAGATAGTTCCCAATAGATGCCTTTTTTACTGGAAAATTGTATTTTGGCTCGCATGCGCGTCAAGCGTTCAAATTGTATTGTTAATGCAGCTGCGTTGTTCACAATCGGGCAATGAGTTTTGTCAAAATGTGCGCGTGCTGCAAAAACGCATGACTGTGTGTTCCAAATTGCCAGCAAAGATGGCAGATTTACGCCACATTGCAACCTATCTATTGTTTTTGGAAGAGTAAATTCAGATCTTTGTTTGTATGGCATTGGAACTAAAGTTGGTTTCTTCATTAGTTCTTTCTCTCTCACACTATATGGCTGGATTTCTACCGTGTCAACACTGGCACAACCCTACCGTCCCAAAAGCACCCTGCCTGGGTAGGAGCCTGGTGGCTAGGTCTGAGTTGCTGTGCTGTCTTCTTGTTGGTCTTTTCCTGAAAGTGAAAATGGAATAGTAAGAGGAAATGAAAAAACAAGAGCGGTGAAAGTATCCTGAAGAAAGGTAAAGTTAAAGACTATGATTATAATTATTGATACCAGTCAACATGAATCCATGAATAAGAAATCTTGACAACACTATCCCTACTCATCAGGCATACTTTAACCGTTCCTCAGATCATCTCAAACTTTCTCAAACTCCCTGGGGAGCATACAACCTAAAGCTGCTTACAATTATTAGTGCAAAGGATTTAATTCCAACATAGTACCGTCTCAGCCCTCACAGGTTCCCATTTATAAACCTGGGTTAAGAGAAGCAATTTATGGTTAAGTGTCATGACTGGGATTCAAACCAACACACATGAGTGCACTCTGATCAATAGGCAAGGAGAAATGGATCATTCAGAAATGGAGCTGAATGTGACATCAGTGTAAAGTTTATTATTGTTTATAATTTAGGTGTAAAAGAACACGATCCGGGAGATGATCACGAAACTAAGACAGATTGTGCGATAGCTGCTGAGAACGGACCAGACAGTGGTAAGTGTACGCAGCTCTCATATCATGGCTTTTCTTAACATGTAACTAACCCCTTGCTGAAAACAGTTTTCTTTTCAATTTTTCATTTGATATTGTTGTAGTCATCATTGATAATGCCTTTTGAATGAATGGCAAAATTAATGTAGCTCTGTTATACTTCATCCCAAACCACCGTACAATGTTTCACATAATGTAGTTTGTCAGCTCAGAGCAGAAAGACCTTACAAGACCTAAAGAGACCCAGTCGGCTCAGAGTTGAAATTACTTATAAAGACCTAGAGAGACACAGTCTGCTCAGAGCAGAAAGGATGTGTATTTATAGACTTGGAAATTATTGTTATTGTATATTTCTGTTTAATGACACCAAGGGTGCCTCATAAGTGAACTTAATCACTGTAGCTCACAAGCCAGAGTAAATCTGTAAATATACAAGTGAAATCCAATGACGTCATTACTGCTCTTGTGGCGTCTCACACTGTACAGGCTTCAATTGGGGGTGATTTGTGTCCGAATTCAAATCAGCGTAAAGTTACAAAATTGACTGACACCGAAATATTTTCTTCTGAGTATCTGAAGAAACTCCGGAATGGGTGTAATTTATTATGAACAAGTCCCCGTTATTCGAGCAATGATAGAATATAATGTAATTTACTGACGTTTGCAAACTTTGTTACGCCACTTCATTACCGTTTCCCGCCTGCTGCAAAGCATTCAAATATCTCTTACATATTTCTTTATTTGATGGGACTACATACTTTTATATTTCTGTTTAACTTATAATTAGAAATGTGTTATGGTAATATGAAGTAAACAGTAGTAGGCCTGCCAAAAAATGGAATAAACATGTCTAGATAAGAGAAGAATGGGTGAAGTTCAAGTGACCTATAACGGGCTCAAACAGTCATTTACAAACAAGTAAAGATTATGACTTGATATCTGTTGCATTCCGTATCCACTCGAGTAGGCTATCTTTCCATTTGTTGTGTTTTAGGCAGATTTATTTGAAAAAAAGGTTGCCTTTTAAGATGTATCGCCTGATTGTAGGCCGATTTGACGGTTGAACATTAAATGTTAAATTGCTATTTTTACGGTGATGGGAATCCTTTCATTTGTTACCTTCAATAACATCCGTCAAGGATTAATGACAATAAATTAAAAACGAAAACTAATAAAAATGTTGTGCCAGCATTTTAATCCTCGGACTTATGACGTACACAATTAAAAAAGTGTTTCATCCAAACACAGGATATGCATCTTTAAAACTTGTTTTTGATACTTCGTACATTAATCTTTTCTGTGTCATCGGGGACGCAGGTTTGCGTGAGTTATTTTGTGTGTGTTGCAATAAACTGATCGATAGCTGTGCGGTCGCTCTGAAGTTCCCATCTGCAGTGCCATCAACTTAGCAACAATGTAGGGTTACGAAGATCTACAATTGTAGCTTCTGGTTGAGACGTATGCCTTTTGGTGCTTTTGTGCACAAGGAAAACGTGTACTCTCAAAAACATCGTCCATTAACTAATTTCTATAGTTCGAGTTGAGTTACAGCATGTTAGACCCGTTGTGATGTGCAGTTCGGAATGAGCTTTAACCTTTGAACATGGCTGCAGATGGAATTCAACACGCCCTATTTGGTCCGGATGTCCCGTCATTCAAGCTACATGGAGCTAATGGAGACAGCTGTGATTCCATCATGTCAAATGAACATCCAACTGTTAATATTGCAGACGGTACTAAAAGAGTAGGCCAACCGGTAAAACCTGCATCTGCCGAAGATGTAACTATTGGCGTGGCAAACACCCCTGAAGAGGTATCGATACAGGGGGCAGACATGCACTCCGAAGATGTGCTGATGCACGAGGTAGACATCACTGAAGAGGTATCGCTAAATGAGGCAGACACACTCGAAGAGGTAGGTACTATTGAAGATGTACCGCTAAACATAACAGCCACTGGCGAAGATCTAACAGAAGACGAGAGTGGTTCTGGCATGGTCTGCTCCTTTGTACCGAAGTGGCTCATACCCTTCTTCCTGTCTCCAATCTTCTTCCTCTTCTGTGTTTGCCTTGGAGTCTTCGGTGATGCCGTTGCAGTGGGTGCTTTCAGTGGTATCACAACAACCATCGAAACACGGTACCGTCTGACTGCAGCCAACCTGGGCTTCATTGTTATGACCTACGGTATTGGTAACATGGTCGCCCTGCCCTTTGTCTCGTACTTTGCCGGGCGACCAAGAGCCAGACGACCAAGTTGGATCGCCAATGGACTCTTGCTGATGGGTATTGGTATATTACTTAATGCTCTGCCGCAGTTCTTATTTGACAAATTAGACATCGTCGATGGAAAGGTAAGGGATTGTTTTTTTCCTAAGATTTAAAATCTCAAAGTAGAAAAAACCCACAATAAATGCACCTCTTCACACGCAAACGTTGCAGTTTTAAGCAGTGATGTGCATCAAAGACCATGACACGAACTTCCTGTGTTTATTCTAAGGGACAACTGCCAAATAACATGATATTCTCAACCCACAATCTCTAGAGACATCGTGTCCAAACCGACTGCAGCGGATGTGGCTGTGGCTTCAACTATAGTGGATGTTGCTAAGCGTGTTGCTATGTTCCTTGCTCTATGGTTTATCCTATGCTCCAACTTTTGTTCACGTGACGACCAAGCATCTATTTGGGCACGGCCATCATACTTATATCACTAGCTCTTAATACAAAGGAGATAACACAACTTAAACTGGTGTCCATTTTTGACTCACAACATTTTCCTTGGGACAAATAATTTCTTTTCAAATGATTTTCAAAAATCTCATTGTTTTAAATATCGTCACAATTCCGTAAAGCCGAAATTACAGGGAAATACTGCTTTAGTACAAACAGGTTTACCAGCCCAAAATGCTATCTTGTCATCGTTGTGACTGGTACCCTGCAAATGTTGTACTTACAAAATGTGCTTTGCAATGTTGTTCTGGCCTAACAGTATGAAGCTACAGGCCACTGTCTTGTCTTGTAAACCATTAAAATGTTATGATATCATCCGTAGGCGGAGAGCATAGTGTGCATGAATGACACACAGGGTGACCAATGCCACAAGTCAGACGCAGTCGATGCACAAAACGATGTAGCCTTCTGGGTGCTCAATATTGGTTCCGTCGTTTGGGGCGTTGGCTACGCTGCTGTACCAGCACCCGCCCTGTCCTACATTGACGACAACTGCAAAACAGAAACGACAGCATTGTTTGCAGGTACGATAGTTATTCAAAATAGCCATGTGATTGTTGACGTAATGGTTTACGCCTATTTACTGAGGCACTGGTTATATATACTTCAGCGTTGCGTTTTTATTGGTCTCTTCTGGGAACTATGCAGGGCGCCGCCATCGGCGTGAACAAATACTAAGGACCTAAGAAACATTTTTGGGGAACATTACAGTGAGAACAAAATTACTTGGAGAAAGCGCCACAGTTATGACCTAATAGTAACTCTGCAAAATATATGAAGATAAATAGTCCAAATAATTTGAGTGATTTTGTTCAAGTTGATCCAATTAAAAATCACGTCTTCCCCAATTGCAGTCGTACAAAATAATAATATGAATATTAATATTACTGTCATCCTAACCCATGCAGGGATCATTTCAAGTATGTACGGCGTGGGTAGCATGTTTGGTTTCTTCTTGAGCTCGTTTGTTTTGACACTCTGGGTGGATTTTTACCGTCTCGAACCCGGAACCACTCTACCATCCCCTGAGCACCCAGCTTGGGTAGGTGCATGGTGGCTTGGGCTCCTAATCTGCGGTGGCTACGTCTGCATTGTCTGTTTACCCTTATACGGGTTTCCTCAGAAGCTTCCAAAAAGATCACGCAGTGATTCTTCGCTGGAAAGGAATTTAACGAAAGGTGGAAAACCTGTGAAAATGAAAAATGCAATGGAGATGAAGCAATCAGGTAAAAACAAAACAATATCATTTAAACGCAAATTGTCAAATGATGATTTAACTTTGGGCGTTTCTCAAATTTGTTTCAATTTCGTTGTTGACAGGTTCGGGAACTGATAATGATGAAGCCAACATTAACAGTGTTCCGGAACCTCCGGATCACGAAATCACCGAAGATGGACCGGTTGTCGGTAAAGTATTGTTTCCGAGGCAGTCATGTAGAAAAATACATATTATTAACAATCAATAAATAGGACAGTCTCACGCTATTCAACTTATATAAATTAGTCTGTTTTGCTTTCAAGTAAAAAAAGGGAATGCTTGAGTTTGTCAGAACCCTTCCCCTGTACCTCACCAGCCTCTTCCCCTTTGAGATAGAAGGAAATTAAACGGTATGACTAATTATTAGTTGGCTACTGCATAAAATAATAGTTATTCAAATCAGCTACTGTAAAGTTTATAACCCAATTTTATTTTGAAGAAAATGTGTGCGTGATTAGAGTTTACAGTTTTGCCTGTTTGAAGTGCTGCGGTGAGGTAGTGAACGCTTACAGAGGTAACGTGTTCTAAACCTAAACCATGAGATCCGGGCTCAGTACATCAAAGCTCACCACAAATCATTTCTTCGGCCCTGCCTAGTGCCCCCTCTAAATTCAAATTGCAACATAGGGAGTAACTCCACTGCAAAGTTTGGCCAATAAGAAGTCCTGCGGATTGTCCCTAGAATGGGACTTCAGGAAAGGGACACGACTGTGATTCAAATTATTGTATTGTTTCCCCTCAGGTTTCCTGAAGACATCCAAACGGTTGCTAACAAACCCAGTGTTCATGTCCATCTCGTTGTGTATGATGTGTCAGTTAGCTATTTCGTTTGGCTTCACGACCTTCTTTGCTAAGTATCTGGAAACGCAGTTTGAAGTCATTGCATCCAATGCCGATCTCCTGACAGGTAAAATGTTCTCATCTAATTGTTTTGTTATAAATAAACCAAATACAACTTTTAAGGCTCATCTGACCTAATTTTACCTAGTTGTCGACTTTCTGAGGTTAGCATGTCAACGTTCCCTGATAATTATCTCACAGAATTGTTACTGATTCAGATAACATGTCGACTTGTCCTGATAATTAATTTTATCTTACAGTGTCGAATTACTCAATCAGATAACATGTCGACTTGTCCTAATAATTTATCTTACAGAGTCGACCTACTGATTCAGATGATTTATCTGACTTCTTAGTTTCAGTTAATAGTCTTCTTGGCGATCGAGAGATATTATCAAGACAAGTCGACTTATTCCATAGACGAAAACGACTTGGCGTTATAATTTATCTCATTTATCTCATTATAGAAAAGTATAATGGCGGTTTATAGACTTACAAAAAGGTACCTTTTCCCCCATCAAGGTGTGACCCTAGTGCCTGCGTACGGTGTGGGATGGATTCTCGGAGGGGTCATTGTCCGTAAAGCTAGGTTGGGATTCGTGAGTATGTTCGTCCTTGCGTTCACCTGTATCTTGATTGCTGTTGGTGGATACGTCTTCTCAATCTTTTTCGGATGCATTAACCCGCATATAGCTGGCGTGAACTATGGTTACCTGGGTCAAAGGTGAAAGGTTGTTGTTTATGTTCATCATTTTCAAACCACAAATCAAAATATTCGTTGTTGTTCGCTTTGCATTTAAATGTCAGAGTAACATTTTCCTATCAAAATAACATTTTCCCGTTAATGTTGCTTCAGCAGTTCGGACGTTTCGTTGGTTGTCGATTGCAATGTTAACTGTGGCTGCACAACAGCTTCATACCAGCCGGTTTGTGACGAAACTAATGACGTCATATACATCTCTGCTTGCTTTGCTGGCTGTAATGAGACCATTAATGATGTACGTATTTTATCATGAATGGATTATGTCAGAAATGTACACGAAAACAAGAGTTTATATATATATGCTGAAATGGAAAGTAAAATATTGCCATGCAGGATTCATAAAGCACCCAGAATATGCGTAGCTTCAAATATTGAAGGAAAAAAACATGAGATAATATATTGCAAATAAATGTAAACGAGACTGACCGCACACACAAAATTTACTATGATTACTACTTATAAGCAATGGTGATTGTGTATTTAATTATTATCTCAAATAGATGGTTTGTATAAATACATTGTACATTAAATTTGCCGACGATTCTTGGTTTTGTTCCAGATGTCATATCACAACTGTTCGTGTCTAACGGAGGGTGTGGATTCCATCAAAGCAGGGCTTTGTGAATTCGAGTGCAACATGCTGGTTCCCTTCATCATCGTACAAATAATACAGACAGTGGCCATGACAATGGCTGGTGTCCCGCAAACAATTCTACTACTAAGGTGAATTTCACATCATCATGACGTCACACAATGACTACCCCTGTCAGCCCACAATGAATGTTTTTACGTCTAACTGCACAGAAACACCCGGAAAAACGACCCCAAAATAGCTGCAGAACATTGACATTCATAAAGTATATAAGGAGCTGACACTTATTGGTCCGTACACAAGTTTCAGGTATACTCAAAATATGACGTTCCAAGTCTTATGACATTCCAAGTCGTAATCACTTCTTTGAAGAAATTTCTTAGAAGAACCAGACGCAAGATAGTCTTGATGATTCGAACAGTACTCGGTTCTTCAGGAGAATAGACTACACCGCTCTGGAAACGTCGAGACTTATTCTTTTTAGAACTGTATTTATTTAAGAAGAGATTATGACATGGTTGTCTACCGTAGATTAGAATAGTTCTCTGTTCAATACCGTGTAAAGCTTCGAGTCTCTACCTGCTTGTGTATATGATTTCGTTATTTTATCTTCTGCACAAGGTTTGTTGCACCTGCAGACAAGACTGCGGCGTTGGGGTTAAATCACCTTTTCATGGGCTTCGGTAAGTTGGTGAGGCACTACGGTCGCTTTAAAGGTGTTTTTTGCAAAACTTTTTTTGGGAAAAAAAATGATCTGAAAAGATGGCTTATTCTGAATTTAAAAATAACAACTGAACATTTTGAGTTGCAAAGTTTAGTTCTTGCTCTTCACGCCACCACGTATGGTCATTGTGCGCTTTACGACATACTCGTTGAATTCATTCGAGGACCCACGACCCTCCAAATTCTAACGCAGTTTTACTAGAATGCTGGTCTCGAGTTTAGTTCCAACGCGGTGTCTGTCACCGCATTGCATTTGTCTTTCTCGTGAGACTACAAACTTGCCTAATGTTGTTCTTTATGCAAAAATGACGCCGTTATTTTCGTTATTTGTTTTACAGGTGGTTTAGTTGGTCCATTGGTGTACGCTGCATTAGTCGATCTATCGTGCACTTTATGGCAGTCTGTATGCGACTCAAAGGGTTCGTGCTTGGTTTATGACATTGAACTCTACCGACGTCTCTTCATGGGCCTGTCTCTGGTTATAGGGGTTATGGGGGCACTGTTCATGCTGCCATCATATTATTTCATCAAGAAAACCATTCGCGAACGGCCCGAAAAACTCAAACAAAATTATAACAACTGAAAGTAAAGGATTTGTTATTTTTATTGTATCAAGTAATTAACCACAAAGGAAACTGACTGGGCAAATTTAATATAATTTTGGGTTTAACAAAGAAAAATTACTATAGCGACATTTGAGCCTGTGACCTGCAGATGAACATGCCGGCGCTTTAGATGAGCTATATCTAGCCCTAATAATTGTATTGTATTGTATTGTATTGTATTTTATTTTATTCCGAAACTGGAACAAACCCCATAACCCTGGGGAGGGTGACATCAGTATAATAATAAATAACAATTAGTGAAGAAGTCGTACGGAAAGCTGGGAGTGTCAACTTAGAACAAAAACATACATTGGTTAAGCCTTATCACACAGTTTGATTACCTTTTAAAACGGTAAATAAAAAGACATATTTGGCAACGAAATTAATTATAGCTTCATCAGGATGGTCCATCAAAAACTTAAATCTATCTTCCCTACCAAGAATTTCAAAGTCGTTGTATTGATTAATAATATAAACCAACATAATATTCCTGAGGTCGTTGTATAATGGGCAATCTAGCAGAAAATGGATTTCTGTTTCAACATCAAGGTGACAATGCTGGCAAATTCTTTGGCTTGATTCTAACCCAATGTACCTTCCTATTTCAATAAGTAGCTTGTGTGAAGAGCATCTGAAACGGGCCAAAGAATGGCGATAAGAGGGTTTATTAACACAGTGTAAATATAACTCAAACTCAAACTGGGTTTTGAAGATACGGTATGTCCTGAGCTTATTCTTTTGGCCAGGTTTAGTTCTACAGTCATTGTGCAATCTATTATACCAATTAGAAATAAACACATTACGTAATTGTTGAACAAAATCACGTTTCACATTCCTTTGGTTAGATGGCCCAGATATGTTCTCTGGCACATTACAGAAGACTGAATCAAAGTACTTTCTAGGCTTGAGAAATACCGATGGTTTGTGGTTAAGCCCTAGAGTTTGATCAACTTTGAAGGAGTTGTACAGAATGGAATCCCCGTGTTTGTCACTCAATTTAAACCAGTAATTTAGCATATGCTTACATTGCTTTATGTAAAAAGGAAAACGACTTTATTCACCCAGGACTGCGTCAGTGGGTGTACGCCTATTCACATTTAAAATAAACCTTAACCAATTCAAATGAAAAGCTTCAGTTTGGTCCATTTCATTCTTCCAAGTAACAGCTGAACAATATGTTAGTATAGGCTTAAGTAACGTATCAAAAATTCTCAAAAGCAGACGAGGCTTAAGATCATTCCCTACATGCCTACGAATAGTAAAAGCAGCTTCAGAAACTTTGTCAAGAAGATTCTTGTTGTTTGGTTTAAAGGAGCCAGATGATTGAAAAATAACACCTAAATACGTAAAGATCGCCACACTTTCAATTTCTTCTTGGTTAAAATTAAAATTACAGGTATGCCCATTCCGAAACTTAGAAAGATCGCTGTTGAAAGTGACAACTTTGGTTTTCTGAGTGTTAACAAGTCTCCACTTATTACAATAGTTCTCAAGCCTTTTGAGTAAGAGTTGAAGACCCTCTTGCGAATCAGATAAGAGAACCATATCATCAGCATACAATAAAGAATTGATTTTCCGAGTACCAATTTCTATACCATGAAAAGGAGCTCGGCCAAGCTCAGTCTCCAGATCATTTAAAAACAAAGAAAAAAGGAGTGGGCTTAAAACTGAACACCTAATGTACAGGGAAAAGAATTAGTAACTCCATGCATCAACTTAATGCAACCATTTACCGAACTGTAAAATGTTTAAACATTTATGACTAATCCCATAATTCCTTAACTTAAACCAGAGAAGAGAACGGTCAACATAATCAAAAGCTTTTTTGAAGTCAACAAAACAAGCGAATAATTTTTTTCTTTTCGCTGCGAGATTTCTGAATGACAGTATTTAAAACAAACACATTGTCCATGGTGCAATACCCTGCTTTAAAACCAGTTTGGTTATCGACTAAAATTTCATCAGCCCATTGGGTCAACCTATTCCTAAGAACTGTTTGAAATAATTTACCCAAACAGCTCAATAAAGTGATGCCCCTGTAATTTCCTGGGTCAATTCGTGACCCTTTCTTGTGAATTGGGCAGATGAGACCATCAGACCATGAGGACGGAACTTGCTCTGTTTTCCAAATAAAATTAAATAATTTAGTGATTGGTTTGCACAAATAAAAACTAGCAGAAGAAATCATCTCGGACCTAATGCCATCTTTGCCAGGTTGTTTGTTGTTTTTCATGGTTTTAACAGCCTTTTCTACCTCCGTCTCTGTAACTGGACAATCAAGTAACTCCAAATCAACAGTAGGCCTACTTGTATTACCCGTGATCTCAGCATTTTTAACAGACATGTAAAAAACGTCATCAAAAGAATCTAAAATAACGTTTTTTCGCTCTAATTGTGCGCTTGTAACATTTCTTTTGTTTACAATACAGACCTTGGAGATGTGGGTTTTTCTTATCTCTAATGAGAGCTTTACAAGTACTCTGCATTTCTTTTCTTAGCTGAGTACAATCGTTATCAAACCATTTACAGCGTTTCTTGTGATAACTCTGAGGGTGCTCTTAGCACCCTATTAGTAATACTAGCAACCGTATAAATGATATCATGAAAGCTATCTAAAACTTCGTCAGCACTGCTGTCAGTAGGCCTAAGGTTTTTGCCATTAAAAGTTGCCAATTTCTCTTGAATATCTGGAGCATCATATTCATAATTATATGCATTGACATACTCTCTAGACCACTTGTAATGCGGTGTATTTAAACTCTGAATATTTGGTCTATTCAAACTATTTTCATAATGAACTGTATTCACATTGTCAACCGATGATTTGAGAGTAACTTCTAACAAACAGTGATCAGAAAATGGATTCAGTGAAGTGACATTACATTTTAAAATCTCGCTTAATAACATCACTTCTGAGGCTACTACATAATCAACCACACTACATCCAACCGTGCTGTCTTTACCAGGTTGATAACAAGTCATTTTGCCATCATAATCATTAGAAATTCTACCATTTAAAATTCTCAGTCCAGCAGAAATACACATGTTGACTAAAAGTTCACCATATCGGTTGTTGGTGCGGTCACTGTTCTCTCGTTTGAGATCACTATCTGCAATGTAGTTATCCGGTACTGGTACAAAACTGCATTCATCCTGGGGCTGGTCAAAATAATAATAATAATAATAATAATATAGCGTAGTCTGATAAATCGCCAGTTCTCGCATTGAAATCGCCACATAGAAGAATAAGTCCCTTAGCCGAGTAATGTTCAATTTCTTTTGTAAGCGCATCGAAAATATTTAGGTTCATGGTTGCATTTCGTTTCGATGACTCCGGGCAAATGTACACAGCAGCAACATAAATGTCGTTCTCAATCCCAAAGCTTGAAGCTTTCAATTGAAACCATACTATATCATCTACTTCAGATCCAATAATCTTAACACATTCTACAAAACAATTCTTAACTAAAATACATATACCACCCGATTCTCTTTTAGCTTTCTTATGCCGGGTCTTTCTGTTGAATTGAAAACACTTAAAATCAGGTATACTCAACAAATAGTCCTTTAATATCAAGCCATGTTTCGCTCAGGCAGATAATGTCATACTTTGAAATTAGATCAATAAAAATAGGGTCTTTGAGTTTATTAGCAATTCCATGAACGTTCCATGTTGCAATGGTAATGTTCTGTTGACATCCTTTTCTGCGGCTAGGCTTACTACGACTCGCCGACGCTCGTCCCCCTTTCTCACGTACCGTGCGTTTGTTTCTTTGGCTCTCTCGTGTACCCGTTCGGCCAGGTGACCGTTCATCCTCCCCCTTTGCAGACGTTTCGGTCCGTAGCGTTCCGTCTGGATCAAGCTGACTCGATGGTGCTTTCTGCTCATCACATACTGGGTCGTAAAGCTTACCGTCAACATAAAGCTTGTCACCTTTTAGCCATACTCTTTTCCCCTCCTGTTCCATGCTCTTTTTCATGGGAACGAGTTTGGCCCGTCGCTGTTGAGCTTCTCTTGTGAGGTCATCGGCAATGAACACTTTCGAGCCCTTTAGCTCCCCTTTAGATTTCATGATTTCCTGCTTTTTCTTCCATGAACCAAATTTAACAATAATTGCTCTGTCCTTGTTAAGAGTCTGAACTCCAACTCGGTGTGCACGTTCGATGTCTTGCTTCAGGCATTCAACTTGTAGTTTTTGCTTAAACAACTCAAGTACAAGGGACTCTGGATTGTCGTCTGGCACCTCAGGAATGCCAAAAATGCGTACGTTGTTCCTACACGGGAGTATGTTTCATTTCTTTCGATTAGCAGGGCGTGGCTCATAAGAATTTTTTCAACATCGGCGTTCATTGATTTCTCTTGTTCTAGGCTTTTAACACGGTTCTCGAGACAGGTAAAATTATCGTTTACCTTATCAATCTCAAACTGCAAGCTTTCATGAATTTCGTTGAGTTTCTTGTCGATAACCTCGTCTAGTGTTCGCTTAAAGTCAGTTGCAAATCCGTCAATCCTCTCAACCATGCGACCTTCCAGCGATGTAAGTTGGGTTTTTAAGTCCATAATTGCAGCAAAAACATCTGGAGTGTCACTGGCTTTTTCCTGCATCACTGCCTCTTTCCTAGTAATCTTACTAGCCATGTTTCATAGGTCTAGAGCAGCCATATATCAACGATTTACTTCGGCACAGAGCGTAAGTAGCGGAGAGCGTAGAGCGTAGAAAACATGATGTTCACCCTTCCGCGACTTCACGTAATAATATAAATTTATAGAAAATTATAACAATCTATACATCATCAGAGAGGTCTTGAAAAATGTAGCAAATACTACACAAAGTCTTATGCTGATTGTCCTCGACTTCCTGTTCAAACTGGAAGTTGAAAATTTCAAAATTCATACTTTAAGAAATATTCATAGGGGGGCCTACTTTTTACACACACACTACGGACAATTTTTAAATCAGATTGTACTATGTAGGTCCTTAAGCCTTCTCAAACTTTTCCACAGAGATGTTACCTTTTTGAAATTCACTTATGGTTGAAATCGGGTATACCCGATGGCGGGTTCTCTATTTTGTCAATATCTTCGTCCAAATAAATTATTGACAAAATAGGGAGACTGCCAACATAATGCTTTCGCCGGCACGTTCCGGAGGTCGGGTTCAAACCCCGCTCTTAAATGTCTTTTGTTCAAACCCCAATTTAATGTGTATTGTCTCATCTGCTAAATGATTCGAATTAAAGATCATATGCTCCCCATAACCACCATTGCACTATTGAAGTAGGGCCTACCAGTTTGTACTCCATTTGATTTTCTCTTGTCCGCTTTTTTAACAAACTATCACGTGACTCTCTAGTGCCTACCGTAGCTCCGTAATTGCTTGGGACCTGTAAAGTCCATGTTGTAACTGATCATTAAAGGAATAGACCTTATGCATATGACGTCATTTGAGTAGGGCGCCCTCACCTAGAGGTCAAAAGGAAGATGTTCATTGGCCAGTCCTGTGCGCCGCGCGTACAAATCAGCGCGTTTCCATTGTTTCATCATCAGTTTACCTCTAAGATGGCGGCTTGGTGACGTCAATGCATAAGGTCTATTGAAGATCCTCCAAAATCGTTGAAATGTCAAAAAGCTAGTCTAACCCCGAACGATTTGGCTTACACAAAATAGGACTGTTAAACCTTGCTTAAACCTTGCCACTGTAAACTGAAAAAAATGCATAAAGTCTCTCTGTGCCCGGAACGTTCCTTCTTTTTTGAAGAACTACAGTTAAATTTAATTATACAAATATGTTGGTGTTTTTAACGAATGTAAAGTAATGAGTTCCACTATCCAATTGGGGCTGTCATTTTTATGTCATTAATAATATCATTACACTCAAAAATTCAAAGACTAAGTTATTCTTGATCAATGTATTTTGCGTGTATCTCCTTAATGGGTTGTAGTACTGGAGGATTCTTGCACATTGTCCGTTATGAAACTACTCTCTGGTAACAATCGTAAGTTAATTGAGGTTTATAGAAAAGTTTAGAATGTTCTTAATGATTAATAGTTTCTCTGAAGCACATCAACATATTTGTATGTTAGCTTATTATATGCTAAACTACAGGGCAGATAACGAGGCTATATTACATGGACATAAATGACTGTTCAGATAAGTCTTTTTCTTAACAAATTAATAACAAGAACCTCGTGAAGTGTCTCCATTTGTAGCATTTAAATCGTCTGTATCTTTATTTTGTATTCTTATTTATTTTATTGTTTATCCCTTGGCCCGACGCGTCGGTTGGTAGAAACCCAGCTTTGCAAACAAAAATGCCCATTGATGGAGTCTACATCATATAATTAATAGAAAATACAACAGTAAGAACTGGCACAAGTTTACTTAATGTTATGTATTTATTGAAGTTGAATTGATAAGGGGATTTGGGAAATAAAACTTATGACTTCATTTTAAATTTCGTCATTGAATGTTCGAACCCTGTTCATAGAGCTATAGCTCTATGACCCTGTTGAATCTTTAGGTAGGTGCGGATCGGGTGACATTCTGACTACAACGCGTCGATGTGACGTACCCGGTAGGCTTTAGTCAAGGCGCTCGAAAACAGACTAGCTCAAACGGCGAAACTTGTGACATTACCGCTCGCGCTGGTCGTTTTTCGTGCGTGATGTATACCATCCGGGTTTGCCGCGAGCGCCTTGACTATAGGCTACGTACCCGGTCGATTGCATTGTATAGTCTGGTTCCATGACCAAAGATTCCCGGACGACAGGTGCCAGTCGGAGATTTTGGGGTCTGGGAACCAGACTAATCATTGTACATGGTGCTTTTATGGTGCTTTACAATCGTTCGCGTTTGTCGGTCGTTGACGTTGGGTTTACCAGTTTACGACGCGACGTCCGTGGATCACAAAACTATGAGACCCAAATCACGCAGATATCAGTAAACTTGTCTGGATGTGTTCTGGTTTTCTAGTTCAATTTTGTTACAAAACATGATAGTTTGGTCAAAGTCTGACATTTGGTCCATAATACCTTAATTTAGAAAAAAAAAAAATATTTTAGCCGAATAAAAAGTTTAGGGTCAAGGATTTTTTTTGCAGTTTGTGAACTTTCCATCGTCATAATGATTTTATTGGGGGAAATTAACTGTTTTACTTTGGAACAAAAAAGTGCATTTACTGCTTAAATTTACTGCTTAAAAATGTTTTATTTTTTTTTTTTTTTTTGGAGCACATTACACGGAATTACAAGGTAAGAAAAAGAAATGCGGTCGGGCTACCGGACACATTGAAGAATGAATATCTATTATTCATTGGTTTTTATTTCAAGTAAGTGTTTAGAAAACCAGGATTGTACTTTGTGTTCTTAAAAACTTAAAAAATATTTCCTCAAAAAAGTCTGAGGAAAGTGGCCAGGATTCTCCTTAGAATGCACCACAGAGCATCTAGGATCTAAAATTTTCCCGGGGCCCTTGAGCGGGCCCCGGACCCCACGCCGTAGGGGCTTCGCGCTCGCATTGACGTACCCCCTCACACTTTTCACCACACCCAGCACCAACCTTTATTTTTCACAGTTGGAGAACACTTACATTAATTAATTGATCACATAAAAATACCCACATTTACAAAACTTTTTGGGGTCTCCACATTCATATACCTCCCACAGATCTGCCTGGCGGGCCTGGGCATAGCTATAGGCCTTTGAATAGGTCCATTGCTAAAATGGTTCCGACCCCTTTTCTAATATTATGCATGATCCTCCCCGTAACTGAGTCCCCGTGTTTACAAATGCATGTATCTACTATTAGTATTTCCAAATATTTTCAATAAGGGGAATTTTTATAAGGGATTATTTTTTTCATCAGACACTTTCACCCCCTCCAACAAGAAAAATCTTAGAATTGCCTTTTAAGTCAGTATCAAATGCGTCTTGAAAGCAGCTTTTCTCACGTTTTCACACAAAAAACAAAGGGATTTGGACTCTCCCTCCCCGGATCTGCTGATCCAAACAACCCAATGTTGGAAATTGTTGGTGCCCCCCCACTTTTAAATACCTTCCGGCGGGCCTGGTTAATGAAAGTGTAGATACTTGTTATGGGTCTCCATGGTGTCGACCCAGTAGGCCTACTACAAAAATAGTAAGACTATATATAAATTAATATAGTAACTCTTAAGAGAGATAACTTGCTGCCCCGTATCGTTGTGTGGCATGACGTCAGGGCTGTATACACCATTCATTCTCATCATGGGACCATGGAGGTAGAATGATGGGACGCCATCTTTATTCTGGAATCTATAATTTCACCTCTGATCTCGTAGCGTGATCCATCAGTGTACCCCCTCCCAGCCTTGATCCCACCCTCTCATTTTCACTCTTAATTAATAGCCACAAGTTTTATAGGAAACTACTTTTGGTCATGAAAAGAGTGTGGCTGGGTTTTTCTCCACTGTCCCCGCAAAATCTCCTGTTCTGTAACATCATGGTAACACGTTCGTGGACGCTCTTGATGAGTCTTTGATTATGAGCTCCGTTTTACCATGACTATGGATCCAGTGTACTGTCTGTTTTTCCTAAACGAAATACAATACTTGGCAGCTTATTAATAGTTGAATGTAAATAACAGTCCACATCCAGCTCATTTCGAATTCAACTCATTAAAGGGAAATGCTGAGCATCATTAATATCAATTATGCTCCATAAAGCCTAAATTCATACCCGCGGCCAAGTCTCAGGAATGCTGGCATGGCGCACTTGACCTAATTGTCGAATTCCCTGTTTATTGTGAATAGTTATGTTTTTTTAATAACATTTACAAAAGATTAAACCCCCCCCCCCCCCCCCACCCGTTTTATATCAAGTTGAACCTCTTAACAAACTCATCATTTCAGCCTAAAGTCTATTTGAAGTCGAGTCAACTTTTTTAGAGCGACCTAAATATTTGTTGGATGGTGACGCTAACATAATGTGCAGAAAATAGTTATGTACGGAGAAGGCAAGTTTTTCTTAGTGGGCAGATGGGTGACATTTTTGGGATTGTGAATTGTGCCTTCAATGATGCAAGCATGGAGTTTGGCACACCGTCAGAGTATGACATGAAACAGATATTTTTTTGGCCAAAGGGCCATCGCAGATTTGGCTTTTTAAAAATTATATGGTGGGTAGAATAATAAGCAACTTTCAATATTTTCAAATTGGCTTTCATTACTTGTTTTTATGCGTGTGTCTTAGAGCCACAACTACTTGCTGTAGGCCAACTACTTTGACATTTGGACAAAGGGTTTTATTTTCTCGTTCTATCTATTGTTCAGAGTATCCTGGCGGTCCCGTGAACAACCAAGTTGGCCCAGTGCCGGTTCCAGGCCCAAACCAGGCTCCGTACCCGGGCCCGCCTCCGCCAGAAGCCTACTACATGACTCAGCCTCCCCCGGCGTACAAGGCGACGGCCCAGCCTATTGCCGGCTCAGTACCACCACCGCTGCCACCAGGTTACGCTAATACAATAATAAGCCCAGGTTTTACAGCACTGCCATGTAGTATTGATTGTACCAACTGCAAGAACGCAGTCACTACAGTAACCCACCAAGAAGTGGGTTTAGCGGTGTGGCTGATGGTTGGTGGAATGATCCTTATGGGGTAAGTAGTTACAAGTCCATGTTGTTTTAAACGCCATGTTAGCCTGTGCACAACAATTTTGTAAACTTTCAAAATGTGTCCTGTTTCTAGAAAAACAGTAAAAGAAAATAAAAATTTGTCAAATGTACTTCTAAGTAGGATTTGAAGCTTTGCATGGTGGGAGTATAACTGAGAGAGGTTTGCGGTAACACCATGTTAAAATCTCTTTTGAGTACTGTTGGTTCTGAAAAGAACCGGTGGTTAACGACTCAACGTTTCGATCAGTATGCTCTGATCGTCTTCAGGAGAATGCTGGACTCTGTTGCTGGATGCTGCTTATGTACTGCCTGTAGGGGATTAACTGGAAGTTGGGCTTAGCTCAGTGATGCACAAATGTACTTCTGATGTACATTCTGTACATTTAATTGGACAGTAGAGTATCGATAGAGATATCTTCAGATACAGGCCTGTAACAAGAGGGGGGTGCCGGGTAAAACAGTTTTTTAAAAAATTTTAAAATGGTATATGCACAAACAAGAAAAAAGTGCAAAAATGGACGATTGGCTTGAATTGGGCTTTCATTTTCAAATAAATGTGCAACCCCCCCCCCCCCCCCCCCTGCGTCGTGCAGACGTACCTTTCTTTCATAGCCCCCCCCCCCCCCCCAACAAATAATTAATAATTCCTGATTACGGGTCTGTTTAGATATAACTACATGGATAGAGAAGTAGAGATGTCTCTATTCCTAAATGAGATACAGTGTATGTGAGATGTATCTATTCCTAAAGGAGATACAGTGTATGTGAGATGTATCTATTCCTAAAGGAGATACAGTGTATGTGAGATGTCTCTATTCCTAAAGGAGATACAGTGTATGTGAGATGTCTCTATTCCTAAAGGAGATACAGTGCATGTGAGATGTATCTATTCCTATAGGAGATACAGTGTATGTGAGATGTCTCTATTCCTAAAGGAGATACAGTGCATGTGAGATGTCTCTATTCCTAAAGGAGATACAGTGCATGTGAGATGTCTCTATTCCTAAAGGAGATACAGTGTATGTGAGATGTATCTATTCCTAAATGAGATACAGTGTATGTGAGATGTCTCTATTCCTAAAGGAGATACAGTGCATGTGAGATGTCTCTATTCCTAAAGGAGATACAGTGTATGTGAGATGTCTCTATTCCTAAAGGAGATACAGTGTATGTGAGATGTCTCTATTCCTAAAGGAGATACAGTGTATGTGAGATGTCTCTATTCCTAAAGGAGATACAGTGCATGTGATATGTCTATTCCTAAAGGAGATACAGTGCATGTGAGATGTCTCTATTCCTAAAGGAGATACAGTGCATGTGAGATGTCTCTATTCCTAAAGGAGATACAGTGCATGTGAGATGTCTCTATTCCTAAAGGAGATACAGTGTATGTGAGATGTCTCTATTCCTAAAGGTGATACAGTGTATGTGAGATGTCTCTATTCCTAAAGGAGATACAGTGTATGTGAGATGTCTCTATTCCTAAATGAGATACAGTGTATATTCCTAAAGGAGATACAGTGTATGTGAGATGTCTCTATTCCTAAAGGAGATACAGTGCATGTGAGATGTCTCTATTCCTAAAGGAGATACAGTGCATGTGAGATGTCTCTATTCCTAAAGGAGATACAGTGTATGTGAGATGTCTCTATTCCTAAAGGAGATACAGTGTATGTGAGATGTCTCTATTCCTAAAGGAGATACAGTGCATGTGAGATGTCTCTATTCCTAAAGGAGATACAGTGCATGTGAGATGTCTCTATTCCTAAAGGAGATACAGTGCATGTGAGATGTCTCTATTCCTAAAGGAGATACAGTGCATGTGAGATGTCTCTAATTCCTAAAGGAGATACAGTGTATGTGAGATGTCTCTATTCCTAAAGGAGATACAGTGTATGTGAGATGTCTCTATTCCTAAAGGAGATACAGTGCATGTGAGATGTCTCTATTCCTAAAGGAGATACAGTGCATGTGAGATGTCTCTATTCCTAAAGGAGATACAGTGTATGTGAGATGTATCTATTCCTACTTATTCTAGAAGGGTTGTTTATATCTTAATGGAGTTATGGATTTAAAATGAATGAATATATCATATATCGTATGCTGTCTTGAAGAACTGACACTTCATCATTGTCTGGAAAAACAAAGGAGATATATTTGAGATAATTTGAGATAAAGCTGCAGATAACGAATGGATTCATTATAATATTTTGATCCCTTTTCCCCCCTGATTGCAGACTGTGGCTTGGATGCTGCTTGATCCCATTCTGCATCGACAGTCTCATAGATACTGTCCACACCTGTCCCGTTTGCAAGCACACTGTGGGAAAGTTCACTCACATTTAGGGGAAGCTAAGGTGGATTCTCTTTAAAAGTTTGTACTAACTTAACTTAATGTATTGCTGGATGTAGATACTTTGAGGGAAAATATGTAACTGTACAAGCACAACTTTATAGTGGTCAAACTATTTTCTATTTCCAACACCTATTCCTATGCACTGTTCTGCCAGCAAGAGCGATGCTGATATGGAAGCTACCGAACAAACTGGCATACATGTGGATTGCAATAACCAAGTCCAAGTATGCTTGTTTTACATTAATTTCAAGTCATTAAAAAGAAATATATATATGCATCAGAATTCTTCAGTTGGAATTATTTCAAACTATAAAACAATGACACATCGTATGAAGGATGTAGTTTTGGCCTAATTGTATCAAAAGCCCAATATGTTGTATTTTGCCCAGTGCGGCGTCTCATATCTACAAGGAATATCGCCCAGCTTGTTTGGAAATGTACACTGCTTTGACTTTTTATATTTAAACCAACGAATCTAATTTCTTAACATCAAAGTGCTTTATATTTTAATCATTATTGTACTGACGGAACCTGTGATGATATTGTGAAGTTATACTATTTTATTATTCAGATGTCCATTTTATGTGTGTTTTAAATTTGATGGGGGAAACCCCACTTAGTGAAAGTTCACGTGATCCGGCGTGGGTTGCAAACTAATCTTCATTTGACCAAGGAAAGGACTCAAACCGCAAGGCCCACATAAGTGAAAGGAAATGAAAAAATAGTACTAATGTTTTTCGTTGTAGTCGTTTCATATTGCAATAGCTGTCTCAGTTCTTTTTAACATTATGATTTATATCCATTCTGTACAAACTTATTTTGATTGTTTGAAACAGGTTTTAAAAATGAAGTAGGCACAAAGTTATCTTTAAATATTTTGTAAGGTGTATTTTTTTATTACCATATTTTTCAGACACTGTTTTACCGAGGTTCATTGTAGATCAATAGAAGTGTTACTATAAAGAGAGATGTTGTGGGAGTTCCGTGTTGTGGTTATACTCGGCCTTATATCAAAATTCATCTTTAAGCAAACTTTAATCCACAATTCTGATTGGTCTATCCATAGCAACAAGAGTGTGATATAAACCAATATTTTAACATAATACGTTAACATGTAGCGTGTTTGAAGTGCTATATTTTTCAATATTCCACTCACACTTGTATGATAACTAATGATAATGTATAGAAATTATTACATTGGTTTTATTTAAAGGAACTGTGAAACCATGCGTTATTCAATGGACATAAAGAAATAGGCAAACCTGGTTCAGCACACAATGCTGTTTGCAATACTTACACATTAGTGTATAATCAGGCATGATACTTTAATCTTGTGTTAAGAGCATGGTTTTCCCTTCACACTTTTTATTACTATGGGTGCACTTTCCTGCAGGAGACTGTGGAGACTAAATCCACATTGCACAAGCTACGGGGTTACCTGATAATACCAACTGTACAAACAGAAGAAACCCCTGCACCCGATGCTAGCCTGGAAGGTTTGATACTTTGTGGCAGTCTGTGGTACCAGTCCCAGCTGTAAAAACAGAAGAAATCCATGCACCCAATGCTAGCCTAGAAGGTACTTTGTGGCAGTCTGTAGTAAGGACAGCTCTATGAAGGAAATTTAAGTGGACCATTTCAAAGTGCACAAAGGCAATGACCATGGGTATGGAGGCATTTGCCTCTGTTGCATTGATAAAGGCCTGCATAATATTTCCAAAATGACTCAAATCACTGGTTGTGAAAATAAATAATTCATTAAGCTTGTTTTCTTTGTCAGCACAGAATAAAACATGCACAAGCACTTTTATGTTGTTAATTACAAATATCTTTGTAACAAAATATTGAATACATGATTGGACCCAAACATTAAAATAAAGTGTCCACTACATGTGTATCACCATAAAGTCTACACTACTCTTGCAAAATGACAAATATCAGAATATTTGTAAACTGTGAAGTAACTAATTGTTGGTCTTGTTGCATAGGGGTAGATAGATCTAGTTCCAGGGTCATACTGCTAGCATAAACAACATTGCCAGCATACAAACGTCATTGCCAACAATTGTCATTTGATTCCAATATTCCACTTTTTTCTTCTGCCAATATTTAAAATCCAAATCCACCAAAACGATGATAATTAAAAGCAACACGAGAAGAATCCTTACACATGTTTTAACTTTCATCTCTGACATTAACATGAAACTGGATATCAAACAGACAATGCAGAATAATGAGACTACAGCAAGACCACCAGGTACTCGATGCATGAAGGCCTTTTGTTCTACCACTTCCTGATTTAACTGGAAAGCCAAGACGATGAAATAAGATGCCAGGAGGCTTCGCCCTAATGGGTACAACTTTGCCAGACGATATCGCCTGCTTAGTTCCTCATATGAACGGCTTGCCACTATAAGGTATGTACCAATGACACCAAGATCTCTTGACAACATTCTGATCTGAAATAAAAACAAAATATAAGTTATTCAGGACTTGAGTAATATTTTAAATAAAAGTTAAATTATAATCTAGCTGCAAAAGCTACAGAGGAAACGTTATCATCGAGGTTGTTACAAATTCATCATGCTCATTGCGACAATGTGTTTTTGTGAGGGGGGGGGGGTGTAAATGCTTAACAGAGTGTGAAATCTATCCATTGAAAGCTTTGAATAATGAACTGATCAAGGCTGGGTAGTGGGGGAAATGATCTGTTAAAGCGATTCAGTGCTGTTGTGCTGAACATACAACAAGTCACTGACCTTAACCACCTTGCCATCTAACTGAACAACTTCTTGATTTCCAAAGTATGTACTATGATGAGATTGTCATGCCTTGCTAAAATAGTAAGGAAAAACTAAGTGGGATTTAGGATTTTGTTAATCAAATTTACCATGAGCCAGGGTTTGAAGCGCAAGCTGGGGCTAGTGTGAGTAACTAACATCATAATGGCTGCTTGAATGGCACACATCAAGGCAAATAAGGACCTCTGAGTTGCAAATGACATCATACTTCCCTCTAGAATCAGTAATGCTAAGTGAACGTAGATAACAATATGAGGGTACCCCTCCGGTCTGAAACAAGAAAAAACAAGGATATTAGCAGTCAAGATAAATACTTTTAATTTGAGCGTCAATGGTGGTGGTCAAAGAGCTTTACGGTTTTAAACAACTCTTCCATTCATCATACCCCAAAGTTTTGATCAATGAGGGTTATGTGAAAAAGAGTGGAATTATGGAGGAAGATTGATGCGACTGACATGGAAAGACCCTTTCAAAAAAGGCAGTGTTTATAGTGCTAGCACTGAACATGCCGGAGACTTGGACCATGAATTTTAGATTGTGTTTCCCTGAAGAAAAAACCCCAATACAACTCAGAAAAACAAAAGGTATTTCAATCCATTTAAATGTAAAAGAATAATTTTACCATTTTGGGGATGGAAACAAAAAACAAATATTTTTTGGTTTATTAAAGGAAGTTTACCCACACTGTAACTGTTGTTGTACTGTGTGTGAGTGTGAAAAATTAAAGAGTGCCAACGGAACACACAATCACACCTCCAAAATTTCAGGGCTTAGCCCAAGTGCTAGTATTATTAGTAATTTGTAGTACGTTCATACCAGGTTATGGATTATGGCATTAAACTAGCAGGTGCAGACAAAACTCAAGGCATAAAAAGATACGCATACTGTGCAAGTAAAAGCAGTTATTTAATTTAAGCATTTTGTGTGGGGGATGAGTAATTAGCTGAAAGTGAAGGTGACACAAGCTACTGCAGGGGTTTTCCAACGAACAGCATGATTGCAAATACCACAACACAAGGGTAATTGGGCTTGTAAGGCATTTACAGTTTAGGTATGGGTTTCACCTGACAATCCCATTGACATTCAAGATGGCCACCGCGTGAGGTGAGGGTTTCAATATGATTTGGGAGAAGTGTGATTAATTGGCGATGAACCATACAGAAATTGATGACAGGAGGAGTCCACGCAAGACGATTGACAGGAGATTGGGGGTGGATGGTCGAGTTAATGTTGTTTTAACCTTGCGTGTTTGTCTACCAGTTAGTGTACTGCATTCGGGGCGATGATACATGCAGTATGGGGTCCATGATCAGTGGTAAAACTGATCACTCTCTCCCAAAATTCAGCAAGGGTTCTTCAGCAAAAAGAAATTATCCAAGTGATGAAAGGATATTGTAAATTAATAATATGTTGGTAAAATAAAGTTCTTCCAAAACCGTAAGAGCAGGGACATTACAACAAAAATAAGAGGAAAATAAATCGGAAAAGCCAGAGAGAATAGAGAGCATGTCTGCACTGCATGTCTGCACGTCGTCTGCACAACCCAATTGATTGAAAATCATGGTAGGCCTAGTCGTTACTCGTTATGCATGGTCCGGAAACTGGGCACATACAAATCTTGAAAAACCTACCGTGTAGTGTACGGTGTTGTTGACAGAATTAAGAGCTTGGGTAATTATTTAGGTAAAAAAAATACCTTCTACCAGCCTCTCTTTCACTGCACAGCATTGTAAATGCGAGGGCACAAAAAAATGGAAATCTTGTGAGAACAAATTCTCCGCTTTTCCTCAGAAAGTGAGAAAGTCCTGACCTCTGCGGTGCCATTTTGAAGATAGTAGTATGGTGCACTTTCAAGAAGTCGTTGTTACAACTGGCAATAAGTTTGGTTTTCAAACTCCATGCAATTTTTTGTTTTATTACGGTGCACCAGAAATACCATCGACTTTGGTAAATCATAAAACAAATTAAAATGCTTTTTGTGCTTGGTTGATATCCGGAGGAGAAAGATATTTGAGCGGTATCTTTTACGAGAGAATTACTTTCGTTTTGATCAGGTCATGCATTAGGCCTACAGGAAAAAAATAAAAACACGACTCATCAGCTAATTGGCCCTATCCGCATTTCTTTCTTGTTGGTCTCAGCTAGGCCTAGACTAGCCCTGGTGGCCTTTCACTTTCGTATTGTACAGCACAGAGGAAGAGTCCTATAAGGCTAGGCCTAGACCTACTTTTAGCTTACTGTTGTGCTCCACCAACCAACACCGAGATGGGGAATTACCCCTGCCTGTTTCTATGATAACAACAACTAATTTATAAAAGTTCATAATTCTTCAAAAATACCGACAGGATTGGAACTGGCTAATTTTCGTGTGTAGTGGCTGGCATACAACCCTCTGGCAGAATGCAGGCTGCGGCGCCATTACCGTGTGCTTGGAGCAGCGAGAGCAGACCCACCACTAGCTTTTTCGGTAAGTTGCGTGGTAGTTGTATATATTTTGCAGTTAAATTATTAGAGAATCTTGACAAGAATGCAATTAATTTGAGTTTCTTATGTACAAGCTGGAGATGGAACAGGTTTGTGAGACACTGCAGCATAATCTCCACCCCCCCCCCCCCCCCCCGTTTGCCGAATGGATAGACAATATTCATGTATGTTAACATGGCTCCCTGTAAATTTTTGAATTCTTCAACGTCTCTTCTTTGTTACTGATGAATCTTAAAACAGTGTTTTTATTTGTATTACTATTATACATTGGAAAAATTCCCAGTATACTTGTTAGATTTACATCGTCGCCAGCAACTGCGCGCCCAGGATCATGTCTTAGGGGGGCAGAAAAACAATTGGTAGGGTCCGGGCGGCAGTACGTCCCTTGGTGGGGTCCAGGGGGCGAAGCCCCGGAAACTTTGACCTTTGGCGTTTTGGGGGTGGAAAATCAAACCTCCATACGCCTAAAACACAGAGAAATAGTCACACTTTTTAAAGCACTTTTGATCTATACCGATCTTTTAACATTACTGGAAAAAACTCTGTAACACCAACGGGCTCAAATACAAATTTACTCCCACATATCAACTAGACCGAGTATGCATACTAATGGAGGTACATGTAACCTTTAATAAGTGGACGACAAACACAGATCCTACCGATAATCATTTATTTTGCGAAGTGAGTGGCGTCACATAATAATCATCTTTATCAAAATACTGTAACCAAATTAATGGAAAGTTTAACCTGAGCATGAATTTGATGCGTAGTTTGGAAAGTGTACAGGACTTAAAAACTAAAAGAAATGTGGAAAGGAAGCACGTGATTATAGCGTTTGGATCTGGTGGGTGCGCATTAGGTTTCATGCATATTCATTAAAAACATCGTGGGTAAAAAAGTACTTTCAGGCGTTTTTCAAAATCAGGTGCAGTATTATCTTTACACTTGTCCGGCAATCCCTTGAAAAAGGGAAACAATAATCGAAGTCTTATATAGCGCCGGTATCCGCCAATGCAGGCGCTCATGGCGCTTGCTCAAAAAATCTGCACTCTAGTCAGTTGAGCTCCAAGTGCACTGCTCGTGATATCTAATAAAATAGTTAGTTATTATGCTCTGTGGTCACATGTCCATATCAAAATAATGTCAAAGGCAATGATTAGTTGTGCATGTTGAACAGATGTGTTTTGAGTGCTGATTTGAATGTATCAGTTGTGACAACTGCCCGGACGTTATGTGGAAGACCATTCCATATCTTTGCTGCTGCGACTTGAAATGAACGCTCTCCCCAAGAGTTGCGTGCCCTGTGTTCTTCAAGCAGAAATTTGTCTGCAGAGCGTAGGTTTTCTCGTGTTGGAACATATGGCTGCACAAGATCACATATATAACAACACTTGAATGCCGGAACGGCGGACAAATTGGCACGTTGGTTTCAAATGCTTATAATGTATAATTGTTGAAAATAAAATGTTAAACAATTACAATTGAGTTATTAATAAAAGAGTAATTTTGGGGGAAAGAAAAACTAAATTGCGAATGGGAATACCGCCGGGGAAAAAACTATATATACACATAGCGACTTTTCTCCTTCCTCTGTCTCTTTCCTTCCCCTTCTTAATGTTCATTTTTTCGGGGATTTTCTTGGGGGAGTCTACACCCCCTCGCTTGTAACTTGAAAAGCTGTAATACTAGTTTAGAACTATTAGTCTGGAGATGACACATCATAAAGTGCCCTATGAGATACACGGAAAAAATACCTGGGGGAGTGGTTTGATGTGCCCCCATCACCCTTCAAAAAGTGGGGGGACGTGTCCCCCCGTCCGTCCACCCCTCCCCCCAGGATTGACGCCCATGGATAGCGATTATAGACGAAGCCATTACAGTCAAACAGTGGACTTCATTTGAAGCAGCCAACTCCATGGTGACTGGTGAGACACAAACAATTCTAATTGTTTACTTTAAAATAATTGTTTTTTGGTTACAGAAACCACTTTACAGAGTATCGTGAGAGCCATACCATGCATCCAAGTTACAACAATTATCTCGCAAGACAACTTATTAGAAATTAAGATGTTGACGCACCGTAATATCTCACAAAGACAACTTACTCAAACCATGAGAAAGGATGATAAGTCGACTTCTTGGATTTAGTAATCGACTTGGCGAGATAGTGATCTTGTTATTTGGATAAGTGGTATGGCGCTTGAGGAGCCTTGATGCCGAATAGGGCCCACAAAGAATAACTTCCTGTAGAACACTTCAGGTAAATGTTGTTGGTTAGTGCATCAATTTTGTGTAATTAAATAAGTGTAAATATTTCCCTTTAATACACCATGCTCAAAAAGCCGTCAATACTGACTTCGAAATGTGTATCTACCTAATACTTCTGATACCGTAACACCAAGTTCTTATCGTGATGTTCAATCCATCAGAGGGAATCTGTGGATTTTACCTTAAAAAGCACACGATAAGCTGTTTAGGCTAAGTGTATTATATTTGAAAAAGGTCTGCATCGATTTACTGAGCAAAAGGCAACATGTTCTTATCCTGTTCTCAACTTCCTGGCCTGTACGGATTCTCTTGAAACGGTTTTTCTATCAGTTACTTGGCCAAGAGCCGCCATCAAGTCAATGAACATAGCAGTAGGGTTGATCTTCCAGCCGAACTCTCCAGCCTTGTAGTCCCACGGGAAGGTGTGGTGGTAGTTATGCCAACCTTCTCCTCCTGTGAGGGTAGAAACGAGGGCATTTTCGACGGGGTTGATGGAGTGATCGTACGGCTTATTACCCCAGAGGTGAGCTGCACTGTTCACCAACCATGTGCTGTTCATTAGGAGGCAGTAGCGGAGTATTGCGGCGACGAAGTAGGCATTCCAGAGTGATTCTCCCCACAGGGTGGGGACGGTAGTCGGCATAATGAAGCAGAAGAACAGCATCAAGGGAAGAAAATACCTGGAAATTATAAACAAAATGATTTTCTGAGATTAAAATCTGAATAGACAAATTACTAATTAAACCATGGTAATTTATAACTCTGTGTAAATAAAGTAACACTATTAAATGTAGAGTGAATCTCCTGTAGGCCTAGGGGGAAATGGCAAAATAAAGTAGTAACAAATATTGTATCGCCGTCAAAATCGACATTTCGCAACATTTCGCAACATTTAGACGTGCAGAATAAAAACATATGAAAACTAAATGTTTACAACTATACATTACATATCTTTTTGTATTCTGTCCGCATTCTTTTGGTACGTTTACATTTAATGGTGTTCTTTTGAATATCTGTACTCACTTTCTCTGATACCGGATGACAGGGTCAGCCATGAGGTCACTCAGATCAACTTTTGACCCCTTCTCGATAACATCAGGATGTTTACGGCACAGAAGCCAACCCACGTGGGCAAAGAAGAACCCCCTCTTAGCATTGTGGGGGTCAGCATTGGTCTCCGTGTATTTGTGATGTACACGATGTTCACGCACCCAGAAATAAATGTCCATCTACACAAAAGTTAACGAAAATTAAAACTTTAGTATTTTAAACGATGGTTAGGCCTATACTATGGCGCAGTAGTTTCTGTAATGTCATTTGCATTGGTATAGACAACTCAATCTGCTGTTACTAGATTGAAAAATGTATGACATTAAAGGGACACGTTAGTTGAATACAATTTTGAATGCACTTATCTTTGTTTCATTCCTTTTTTCAATAGAATATTCGATCTTTATAAAGTGTTTGTTTAATCACGTCTGCGCACTGGGGTGTTTGTTTGTTTGTTTGTTTGTTAGGGTTGTTTGTTTGTTTGTTTGTTTGTTTTCATAATGGAAATTGTATGTAAAACTTAAATGTACTTCTTCAAACTCCTCAGTCAAGAATCGAAAGGGGCTTACTTGAAACGCTATGCAGTCAAACATGGCCAGTAACAATCGTAGAGGGAGCTTTGCTTTGTAAGATCGGTGTGCCCATAAGCGATGTGCTCCGGCTGTTATCCCGAGGGCGGAAACCCAGTAGAGGAGACTTGCTGTAACAGTGACGAAAGGTTTATTATTAGGCCTATTGAATAAATCATGCATAGAAATATTTTATGAATATCCATGGATTTATCATTTATATCAACTTAACAACAAAGCCTCGCCATTTTACTGCAAAACACAACGAGAAAACTTACCCCAAAGCAAAGTATATAAGCAGCATTTCCATGTGATACAAAGTAAGGCATATATTGCTGCCCCGTGTAGAGATGCCATAAGAACCACATTACGCCACACAATTATAGGTTGCGGCCTGACGTCAGTCTCAAGAGAAGATCCTTCACCTATGAATTTGGCGTCTTCATTTTGGTCAATACAGGACACCATAGCTCGATTTGTTTCTCTGTGCCTGCGGTGATAACAAAAGTGGTTTTGTTAGAGTAAGTGTTCCACACACACAAATAAAAATCAGAACAGTAGCTTAGTTCTTTGAATAACATTTTGGTCTCGATTGGACTCGAACTTATAACCCCGCCATTTGTGTTGTTCACAAGTTTCAGGCCGGCTTAGCGCAGTAGGGAGAGAACGACTCGCAGTCGCTCAATCTCCGTGGTCCTTTCTCTATGTTTTTGCCAAACACAATCACATCATCAAGGTATAATCAGCAGGATGTCCCACTGAAGTCCGCCCATCACTCTTCCATCAACCTCTCGAACGTAGCTGGTGCGTTACAGAGGGGTCAAAGGGCATGCACTTCCACCAGTATAAACCGTTACGCACAACAAAGGTTGATTTCAAGGCTACCTGCCAGTATCCGGACGCAAAATCACGCGTTGAAAACCATTCTACACCTGACAATGCATCAAGTGTTTCATCGATTAATTGAGGGACGGGATACACATCCTTGTTGGTAACTAACTGCATTCAAACCTCGATCGACGCGGAATCGCCGTGTTCCATCCTTCTTTTTGACCAGAACTACATTAGCAGCCCAGGGGCTATCTGAAGGCTCTATAATCCCTCGCTGCTTAAGTTCTTAGACTTGTCTCATTATTTAATCCTGGTTGTACAACAAAGGGTGGCATCACCGGTCTTGTGCTTAACCGTGGTTTTCATATCGTGCTCACCAGCGGAAAATACATCCTGGTAGTCTGTCAAACAAGACTTCACCTTAGCATGGTACTCCTCACTGAGGATTACCCTGCTCCGTTCATATAAATCATGTTAAAGTGCTATGACAGGTTCGCGTCAACCTCACCAGCACCTCCTGTGACTCAACTGAACCACCGAATCAACCTCAATGGTTTCCACGGTCCCGACCGTGGTACCCTTCCGCACCACCCGTGCCTCGTCACTGGGGTTAAGGATTCGAAGCGGTAATACCTCACACCGAGGTTTAACCAATGACCTGGCTAAGAGTAAACCTCGTTGGGCCAATTCGCCACCACCCTCAACAGGCTCAATGATGGCAGACAGGGGTGGTACCTCGCAGGTATGAACAACCGACCCAGGTACCATGGCCTCGTGTCCAACAGTTGTTTCGGCAACAAATACTCTGCCAACAAAATGACTTAATACTTGTGCACTTCACTCGTTCTTCATTCAACCTCAATGCTAGGCTCTGCTGGGAATCTAACTTCCAACGGGTTTGCAACAAGTACACTTGATATCAGCAAAAATTGTCTTGACCTCGTGGACAGTTTTCCCCGCGCGCCTGTACTTCCACACAGGCAACACCCATTACAGCAAGTGGACTGCCATCCACCTGCCGAATGTTTGTCCCCTCTTTGGTTAGCACCGGCCTCTGTTCTCTGGAAATGTCATGGTACACCAAACAACTAATATGATTGTGTCGGTCGAACCCGAATCGACCAAAAACGGCACTTAGTGCCTCTCACCACTCCATGTACAAATTTGACAACCCAAGTCTAGGCCGAAGGACAGAAAGGGATTGAGTAACCACTGGCTCTCCTTCCTCTGCCCCTCACCTCTTCTTGACTGTATCTAGTTCTTCTTCTCTTCCTCTCTTGGACCCTTGGGTACATTCAGCCTTTCGTAATCATTCAACAACACCTTACCACTGTACCTGTCGGGGGCGATCGTAGGGCGGCACGCCTTTTGATCCTGAGGTTCGTCTTGAGGTTTATCCAACACCTCATCACCCACCAACCCTCTCTCTCTCTTAAGCGGCCATGGACCCATGAGGTTTGCACCTACCTCACTACTCAAGTGGCTACTTCTCTCCAAAGTAGGACGAGTCAAAAAGCTAAATACCTCATTGTGTAAACCTCCTTGCCTGGCATCATCAAGCTTAGTGCTAACAAATTGGTTCGTTCTCAGATAATCGAGTAGACCTATACTGAGGTGTTCTCCAAACCTGCCTACCTTGTCCCCCTTTCAAGCAACTCAGGTGACGTGCCAACACCGGCAACTTGCCTTGCCTTTAATGAAAAAATACCCAGAGGTATCCTTAGGGTAACTTGAAAAATAAATTAGGCTCAACCTCACACTGAGATACGTCCCCTCTCTGAGTGAGTAAACCTCATCAGCGCAACTTTACTAAACCTCCGGGCGGCACGCACAACGTTCGCAACTATGTGTTATACCTCAGCCGTAGTACTAGTCTTGATTGGCGACGCTGTTTTTTGTTTTAGCCACCGGTAGAGGGCGCTACATTGACTGTTTGGTCGGGCTGACTCAGAAGGACTGGGCAAGTCTATAAATCTGGATCAAAACAGCGTCTTGACGATTTTGGATTTGCTGCCCGGAAAAAACCAGGCAGATCAAAACGAGGCTAATTTGCATTATGCGTTCAGCGACAGATATTGTGTATGGTACCTAGACGTAGGTAATGTTAGTACGCCTCGAGGCAATGGCTTTGAGAAATACTGCTGTGAATGTTGAACCAGCGTTAGAATTTGCGAGAATTAAATTGAGCCTTGAAGAGTTTAAAAGTCATCAAACCACCGCAGTTCGTAATTTTGTGGAAGGTCACGATTTAGTTGTAAATTTACCGACTGGATTTGGGAGAAGTGTTATTTTTTCAAGCAGCTACGTACTAAATAATATATCGGGAAAGTACCGGGTATACAGTGCTTAATAAAACTGCCCCGAATTCAACTCTGCATGTTTTTTAACAAGAATTCATGAGTATTTGACACACAAAAAAACGTATTCAAATTATGGATACAAGTTGTGAATAGTACAAAAAAGTCGAACGTAAGATTTTATTTCAGAGAGTCCGAGCAACGGAAGCGTGTCTTACAGTGCACAGCGTGGGGACTATGTACACGTAACACAGGGGCAGTCGTGTCGCTTGCGAGCAGAGTATCTCAGCAGTGCTAGCACGACGGAAACCCACTATAGCCAAGAGATAGCTGTACCTGGAAGCTCATGAACATGTGGGAGGGGTAGGGAGTCAGACCACCAACTACGTTGTTGTTATTGCGGGTTTGCTAGTTGGTACACCTCGCTGATCGAATCCGTTGTTTCAAAATCGCAACTTTTCAATGCTCTGTATACGTTCCTTGACCCGATTTGTACATAATTTCTTGGTAATTAAATAAGATTTATGTCAATACATAGGAATACCACTTTTATATTGACGGTACAATTAGTTTAAACAAAATTTGTGACAAACAATTCCCCAAAAACAAGCCTCCCCCCAAAAAAAAAAACAAAAAACGGAGCCCCTGAAGGGACAAGTGAAAAAGAAATTAAAAATTAAAAGGTGGAAAAAAAAAACTCACTCGAAATTTCTATTGCATCCCTCGACACACAAAATTCCAACAAAATCATTTCGTTTCCTCAAAATATTATTAAATTCGATGAAAATATAATTTTGTTTCACAAAAAATTATTTTTCATTTTGAGAACGCAGTGTGTTTTTCTAGGTAACGAAATGAGATTATTTCTAGAAAATAGGTTCTCGTTCCCTTGAACACGCTTTCTTTCCCCCGAACTACAATTAAGTTCCCAGAAATACGCTTTCGTTCCCTGAAGACACGCATTCTTTTCTTCGAAATATTATTTTGTTCGCAAGAAATATACTTTCGTTCGCTCGAAATATGCTTTCCTTCCCCAAAATATGCTTTCTTTCCCTCGAAAGGAGATTTCGTTCCCTAAAAAAAAGCTTTTGATTCCTCGAAATACTACTTTGAATTTTTTGCCCGAAATATACTTTCATTCACCCGAAATATGCTATCGCTCTCTCGCAATGATATTTTGTTCCCCAGAATTCCTCTTTCATTCCCTCAAGATAGCTTTTGTTCCCATAAGATAGCTTTCGTTCCCCTGAAGTCCAATCACACCAATTTGTTACATTCCTTTGTGAGGGGCGACTTTGAGAGGGGACGAGTTTGTATGTGAGGGGGCGACTTTGTAGTTGGGCGACTTTGTGATTGGCGAGTTTGCTGGGGGCGAGTTGACTGGTTACCGTGTCCGTTGTTTATACACACTTTCAGATGGATAACGTGGACTGGATCCTCATGCCTTGTCGTAGTAAAACACTTAGGCCTACATGTTTTTTCGGTCATTTTTCGTTAAATTACGTGATATTTTGGTATAAAAAAAATATTAAAACCATCTAGAAATAATTGTCTTTGATTCTACATCACATGACTAAATTACATAAACAGGTAACCGGTGTGTCCCTTTCACACATCGTGTAGGGAACAAAAATTATATAGTTTATAAATAATAAGCCTCTTGGGATTGTACATAAAGTATCCATACAGCAAAAAAGGACAGCCTTGCTATATAACTTAACTATCATTTATCAAGCACCCACACATTCGCCTTTTGTTAATGGCCAGCGATTATCGTTAGAAACTCTCCACCATTCCTCACGTGGTACATAGTACGGAAGACAGGGGAACAGTGATCACAGCCTGCTCACCGTTGTTGTGCGCGTGCGTTTCATTTTGTGAATATTCAAATTGCTGCCCGAAAAACAAATGTGGGCGGGGTCTCGGTCCAAAAGCGTCAAGACGTTCGTTTTGATCCAGATGTTCGTGTGATACAGATATCTCTTCTCCAGTAATTCGTGTTGCGGACAGTATTTCGTGTTGCGATATCGCACCACGTTAAAAATGAACGTCGCCAATCAAGACTACCGTAGTACATGTACATGTACGTACATGTACGTACATGTACACTACGTGTACTCACAGAGAACCGGCATACAACTCACATGACCTTCTAATGCCCCAGCCTTCCCGATAAAGGTTGAACTCGCTCCCCGCTGAAAGTAGACAAAACAGTCTCGCCACCAAGCTTAATTTCACACCCAGCAAGATTACACAAGGTTTCCCACGCTAGCACATGTGCCAACAGTCAGCGCATCCCAGTCAGCCCATGGTCAGCCTCACCCAGAAGCAGTGCAAACACGCAATTCAGTCACAATCTAACAATGCCAGCGACAACATAACTCGCAGTCGCAGAACAGTAAAAAGGTGCGGGAAAAGCCAGCGCTGTTCAACCAACCCCCGCGACGCACACTGCGCACTACGAAGCTGCTGGTGCATGAAACTTAACCCAGTCTACTGTTCCCTTAGTCGCAGTATCTGGGATCGGGAAGAGGAAGGAAAACTAGTGTTATAATTAGCCTATAGTTCCTTCTATTGCAACGTCACAGCCCGAGTATTTGCCAACCGAGGTTGGAAAACTATGGAAAGCCATATCTGCAAATCAAAAACAGATAGCCATTATAGTTCGTATAATGTTACACAATTCAAAAATAGTGATGAAATTGTTGGAAACAAAATATCAACCAATCATTGATGGTATTTCAGTTCATGAATCTTTACAGAAAATGTTGAATTTGGTCACAACATTTTTTAACACGATTGAATGTTGCTAAAATTCGGCCGTCCATGCCTACCGGCGCACTTTCTTGTTTATCAACAATAGAAAGGTCTATTATTGTAAAAGTATGATTGATAATACGGTCTCTCTTGACAATGCAACTTTGGATGTTCGTTCATCGATGAAAAACATACACCTAAATCTTTCGTCAATGGAGTATAAATATATCCGACTGACGGTAGCTGATCCTATTTGACCCTAGTAGGAATTAAGGCCATATAATTATGAACCTTACACTGACAGTTGGGTTTATTAATATTATGCACAACGCTTGTAGTCTATTTGTAGCTATGCTTGTAGCCTAAATGTGTGAGTGTGGAAGTTTAGTCCATGTTTATGTGAATTTTCTCACGAACACGGAGGACGTGTGCAGTGTGTCGAACTACCTGCCCTTATGCATGAAAATAAATCAATCAAGCATATATACACTTATAATTATTTGAGATTACTCACTTAGCATCCATGTCTTGTCGAAGATTAAAAGTATTCCCGATTCTCAAACTTGTTTGTGCCGTGTAGTCACCCATGAATTACTGGTTTCAGAGTAACTATAATGAAAGGCGTCACGCAACAATATGCCTATATATCAACTCTGGACTATACTTCACAAATACATTTTTAGCCGTAAATTTGGGACGCTCGCTCCAACCATGCCTTGCCCACCGCGGAATTCTACCACTTACTGGCACATAGAACCAGTATATGCGTTAAAGGGAAGGGAAACGTATAAGCGCAGTATTCCACATGCATCATGTGAGTGGGCCCTTTTGTCCTTCTGCTTTACTACTACATGGGCACTCAACAATTGAAACCAGTAGCTGCACAACGATTGCCTCAAGTGAACTGGTACGAAACAAGGAAATACACATGTAGAGTTCCCTAAGTCATCTCAGAAAATCACAATTGTTACTGTTGTAGCTGTTCCGACATGGCGGTCGGAACAGCTATTGTTTTCGTTTCTTTCCTTCCTCCGCCAAAAAAAAACCCCAATAGGATTTGTACACGCATTTTGTGACCTCAAAGTCACACTTTGCTTGATACGATAGATCCAATATCATACCAAAGCTTATAGGTCATGAAGTTGTCGTTAAGTGTAATTAGCTTAACTTAGTTAAAGACATGAATATTTAATTAGCCCAACCCATATTGGCGATATGCAAATAATGTGGGACAGGCATTGAAGTATTCATTGACAATTATTATAACAATTTAGTTAAATTTTGTTCGGTAAAGTTGTTTTTTAACTTGTTTTGTAAGATATTCGTCTTTAAGAAAAAGACATAGTACATAAACTTTACAAAAAGACACTTTCATTTAAAACATGCTAATTAAAAAAATAAACATGTTTACTAAATTAGTTGACTTTATAAAGTCGGCGGTTCCTGTACTGTATACATAATACAAGCCATTTATTATAAGGTATACACGTTCTATTATAAAGTAGTTTAGATTTAGGCAATGTGGTATTATGTAGTTTTTCATGTAATTAGACTACTCATTAATAATAAATAATTAATAAAGTTATCTGGGCAGGCCCATATGGGCGCAGTATGGCCCCATGTGCCACCCCACGATAAAACCCTCATTTTGGCCCACATACCCATATCCATTAAGCCACGCCCATTTCTCATTGACCAATCACAACCGCGAAATCTGATCACCATTTGAGCCGTTTGGTGATCTTTGCACTAATGGTGATCGGTTTCGTGGCTGTGATTGGTCAACTCGTAAGGAGGCGGGGCTTAATGGATCGGTGTATTGTCCTTGTACGGTGTACACTAAAAAATATTATGCGCAATCTACCGATTGTGCAAATCCGTAGAGGGCGCTCAACACGCAGTTGGTTTTTGGTCTTGGAAGGAAAACAAAATGTCTGCTAGTGCACCACCGGCGAGTGGTTTCACCACAGGCCTTGAAAAAGTGGCAGAAACACTACATTGTCCATTGTGCTTGGACTTCTACAAAGATCCCGTGGCTTTAGCATGTCAGCATAACTTCTGTCGTGGTTGCATCAAAAATGTTGTACCCAGGCGGGTCGGTGCCTACCATGCCCTCGAATGCCCGTTATGCAGGAAAATAATGCAGCTGAGTCGTCGAGACGGGGTAGACCTTATTCCCAAGAACTTCGAACGCGAGTCGATCGTTGAAACGTTCCAAGCAGCGGAAAGAGAGCATGCACTGTCTGTAAGATCATTGAGGGAATCAGTAGAAGAATCGGTCACTCAAAACTTGGTGAAACAAATTGATAAAATACATATGTACAGCCAAGAACAGCCCCTGTCAGACGAAGTTTTCTTGTCTCAAACGCACTCGGGAGTCGACACAGGGATACAGGAAGAGGAAACAGCTTCTTGTGTACATGTACCCTTTCAGTTTCAGCAAGAGGATTGTTCTTTAACACCGCAGCAACAGCAACAGCAACATCTCCATCAGCTGAAGCAAGAACAGAACAAACTGCAGCTCAAACTCGAGCAAGAGGATGCACTTGAGTCAAGGAGGAACCGACTTCAGCAACCGCAGGAACCAGATTGGCTACAACAGCAAACTGACAGATGGAATGAACTGCAGCCACCAGCAGAGGTAGAGCACGACAGTGTCAAGCAAAGTACTGCCACCAGTGGTAGTACTACTAGCTTGCCCTGGAATGTTCAACCACCTTACCAATATCCACCAAGTCTTAAACATTCTCAAAGTCTTCCTTATCCATTGATGCCTGCAAATGAAAGTTACCCATACCCTAGCTGCGATAACCAGAGCTTCGGTTATCCCAGCTACCCGTACCCTCCTGAAGAAACAGCCACAATCAGACAACCATCTTTAACACTTACTATTAAAGAATCAAGCTGCAGCGAATGCTACTTTCCTGCCTCAGCACATTGTGAGGATTGTCTTCGCTTCTTCTGCTGGCAGTGTTTGCAAGACCTCCATAATACAACCAGGGGTCTCTATGCGGGCCACAGGGTGACTGAGCTCACAGCTAGTATTTTGAAATCAGAAAGTGCAGATTCTTGTTCACCATTGTCAACCCATGGATCTTCTGTCTTGACTCCAAAGCAAGATTCTACTTTCACTCTAAACACTGCCATGGTAAGTGTTTCTACGTACCATGTATGTAGGTAGACCATGCATACACTAAAACTTTCACAAGGACACTAACTCACAATTATTTTTAAATGCATGAATTGAATTTTATTATTTATTTGTTTTACCCCTTACCTTACACTAATGTGCAATTAGTTCGGTATGAAGTAGTTGTGATTTGTCGTGTAAACAATTAAACAATTTAAACACTTTAAACACATACCATGGAGAAAGGACAGCCTCCTTTCTCTATGCACCATATACAAACGCAAATGTCGCATGGAAAAATTGAGTCAGTGGTATGAATGCTTTTAATATTAATGTCACGCAATGTCCCAACTCCACCATAAATATTCAATTATACTAATGAGATTCTGTCATCTGAATTAATGTTTGAATAAATAAATGGCTGCTTTTGATCCCTTTACAGGCATCACTGAATGTTGCTGGTGAATTGGCTTCAATGGGGGTCAGTAAACAGACTTATGTAAGTATTTATTTTAAGCATGGACTGGCTGGTAAACTTCACTGAGGTCACTAGTGCCTGTCTTTGTGTCCGGATGGACTGTGAGTGACCAGCAGATCTTAGGCGGATGGAAATACATAGATCTAGGACCCTCTTCTGGTCACTCACAGCTCGATTGGGGGGGGGGGCATTAATGTGACCAGATTATGCTAGTCCATTTGTATTTTATACGACCTCTGCTCAGTCTACAATATGAATTAAGAAAATGAACTTTTCAGGCTTTTATAATTGAATTGTTTTAATTCAACAATTAACTCCTACAGGCTACAGCAGTTAAACACTTCCAGGAATGCTTTTAGGCCTTAGATTCAGTTTTGAGTTTCTGTTCATTGTACATGGAGGAGATGAGCCATTTTTAATATGATATGCCTTGGTAACCTCCAGGGGGCGCTATAATTTGTAAGCAGTAAAAATTTTGAGTGCAGTACCTAGAAAGAATGAAAGATTATTTCCTCGGATCAATTCCATGCAAAGAAGCTTTTAGATTACTATTCCTGCAAATGTTCATTAATAACCAACTAATTTGGTATAATTTGAAAGAATACAAAAAAGTGTTACATGCTTTTGCTAGAAAAATTTCAATGAAGTTAAGGCCAAGTAAAATAAATAACATGTTGCTCGTCCAGACTTTTTAAAAAATTGGTGAGGGAGGTCCTTGTTATTTGTTATTTTCAAATTTGTTGTTATTTTTTTCAAGATGGCCACCATGTCTAAGATTGCCGCCAAAATGTATTTGAAGATGGTTTTATGGTTTTATGAGCATGTTCTACACATGTATATGTCCCCAAATTCTGTTTAAGGTTGCCATGTGTGTTTCTGTGTCCATTTCGATACATATTCTTTCCAAGAGTTCTTCTTGCTTTTGCTCCAAAATTATTCTTTATTGCTCAATAAAAATATGTAAATTGATTTCAAATTTATTTATTTTTATTTTTTTGGAAATAACAAATAACAAAAAATTAGGTGCGGCGTCCAAAAACGGAGCGGGCGGGGACGAGCAACATGTTATTTATTTTACTTGGCCTAATGGGTTTTAAAAAAATGATGTTTCCTTCATAAATTAGGCTTATTGATATATTTTTTTCTTTCCTGATTCTACCATACTTTTCTTGTTCTTTAGAAAATACCATACAACTGTGAAATCACTGCCATGGGTCCTGGGAAGCACATCACTGTTGTTGGACAACCAGCCAAGAATTGTAAACGGTATGAAAGTTACACAGTGTTTCAAATCCTGTGACAGAATCTTAAAAACTAACATTTTGTGCTTTTGAACTTCATGGCTCTGCTTGCTGCCAATTTGGCTTTTCTTGTCACCATTCCCTGCTTACAGGGTAGGCGCCAAATTTCTGTACTTCAGTGAAGAAATAGATTATCATTATTTTAGGTGTCTCTCCGGTGATGAAACCAAGGAATTCCATGCTTACGTCAAGCGTATTTCACGAGTAAGCAGGGAATTTTTGCTTGTGCGCTTGCGTAGTCCATGTTACTAGGCATTCTACGCCTTCACAGCTACCGCAGAAATTCGGCGCTTGCTCGGTAAGTGGAGAATGGTGATTGCAAGTGCAGAATTCGGCGGTAAGCAGAGCCATGAAGTTGTGCCCAGGTGAGCTGAGTCATGTCTGTTATTACCCTGGATTTACTTCTGATTTACACCCAAGGTTCCACATCAACTTCCAGCTGGATAAGAATAGTAAAACAGGAGACCTTGCTCTGCATTTCAACCCTCGATTTAGTAAGCCCCTTATGGTGGTTCGTAACTCCAGAATGAAGGGGCAGTATGGTTCAGAAGAGAAAGGGGGACAACCATTTCCATTCATGGCTGGACGCCCATTCAAGGTGGAGTTTATTTGCCTGCTTGACAAGTTTGAGGTAAAGTTTACAGTTGCTTTTCACTCTTGTTAAAATGTGATGTATTCATGGCTATGAAAACGTTTTGCTCAAGAAAACATTTTGCAACATGACTGTATTATGTTTCAAGAAAAGATTTTAATAGTGTTGTAGTCAGGTACTTTTTTAGTGGAGTATCGAGTACTGCCGAGTTCTAGTGTGGCCGAGTGGTACTTGGAGACGAGTACAGAGTGTTCTGATATCTGAGTATCAATGCTCAATTACTGGACTCTTGCATTTTGAGTTATGAAAACCGTTTATGTTGGGGCTTATGTATGGAATAGCTTACCAAAACAATAACCATGCCACAAACACTTGGGCAAACCCTTTCTTACCAATATAAATGCACTGGGTTCTTTTACGTATGTGCATTACACAAGACACTAAGACAAATGGCTTTTAGTCCCATTCGAAGGATGAAGCAACCATGATGGTTTCCAAGACCCCTCGGCCAAGGAACTCCTCATCATGACATCTTGATACAGTCTTTGTTTTTTCCTAGTTTAATTAAGATATGTGCACTTGAAATCGTCCAGTGTGCTGCACAACCTAATGATTATTCCTGAAAGTTGGGCAGCCAAATCCATTACCTGAACTGTTTCTAATGTTCAGGCATGCAACTCTTCCGCGGATCGGCGGATTTCCGCTTTTTATAAAATAGAATACCGCCGTTACAAAAAAAATCCGCTTAAAAAAATCACGCTGCATGAAAAAAAAAAAAATCCCGCTGAAGGAAACATTGCTTATTGAAAAGAAATAAAGGTTCAGGATTCTTAAAGTCTGGCTCCGCGGAAGTTTACACATACAAAAGCATTACACAGTCCAGACACAGACACAAGTTCTCCTCGTACAGCATACCTTCTACACTATTTTTTGCACAGTCTGGCTCTGTAGTATTTTTTATTGCTATTTGTGTAAGGGGATGCGGCGGAAACCAGACGCTGTAAGAGTGCAAGTGAACCACGTGATCGATAGGTGTTTGCTCGAAAAATAACGATGGCGTCCACCAGGAAAGTCATCGTTGATCGGTAATTTTCCGCTTTTTTTTCAGCTGAAGAGTTGCATGCCTGTAATGTTAGGCCATATCCAAATTAATGGCTCCAAAACTACAGTGGTTATTGCTGAAATGCCAAAAAGTCCTATTCTTTATGTTGTCCTTGCAGTCATTGGCCATAGCCACTGCCGAAGTGGCTTGATTCAGAGAAAGACTTAGTGTCAGCCATTAATATTGAACTATAATCCCATTCTACAGGTTCGTGTGGATAATCAGTACTTCATTTTCTATAAACATCGAATCCATGATCTGGCTTCCATCAAGGTCTTCGTCATTGCTGGTGATGTGGAAATCTCATCTGTTCTTGGCTGTTCTTAAGACAAGGTTGGTTTTAAAGAAGACAAAATCAAACTTACTATCAAACTCACTCATTGTGGTGCTTCAAAAGAATTTGTTGCTGTTTACATGCATCAGAGATGTCAACCATTGGGAAATACAAACTTAAATTATGTATAGTAATAATCAATAAGGAATTGATCAGACAAAACACTATCGAATCAAAAAGTCAAATTATAGTAAGCCGTTATAATTATTTTCCACCAGAACAAATTTGGACACAGAAGGTTCATCATAATTATAATAATTATGTCACCTGAGGCAGGAAACTGACTGAAATATCTCCCAAACTAAATACTTAATAGTAGTGGTATTTCATTTTTGTTCTTACTTTTGTCTTCTTTTCTGTAACTAAGAAGGCAATAATGAAAGCATTATATTCAATTCAAAGAATAGTAAACACTCTTAATATTTTAAAAGCCACACTCAGTGGTCGATTTTGATAATAATTTACTGTTCATAATCAGACTGGCTACACAAATAATAAGAAGAATAACTTCTGGGTGTTTTAGTCTAATAAAATGTATATGTGTGTCATCTCATTGACATATTAATGCAGGTTGATGTAAGATGACCTTATGGGAACAGTGTAAATCCTGTGAAATACCACCCCCCCCCCCAAAAAAAAAATCTAAAAAAAATCGAAGGCATATGGGAAGTCATATGGGAAGTCATAGCAGACTCAAACAACAAACCATGCTAAATTGAAAAATAAACTAAAACAGCAGAGCAAAACAGTGAGTCATGGTTAAAATTGGTAGGGTTTCAAGCAAAAACTTGAATTGGTTAAAGCAATACAGCAGGTCTATAGCAGTTGCCTATAGATCCCATACATTGCTTAATATATAGTTTACTTATTTAGCTATAGTGAACTGATAGATCCCCACCTCATAAAATCATATGAACATGTATATAATTTATTACCTTTTCCACACATGTTTTTCAAACATGTTTTCATATTTTGTACTGGTACTTGTGGAAACTCTACTCTTCATTAAGAAATGGACTTCAAAGTATGTTATCCTATGTAGATTGGTTATTAACTGAAATCGTGTTTTATATCAATTGTTTTATATTAATTTCTTAATTTGTATAGGCCACTGTTTGATTTGAAATGAAGTAATGCAATTGCTGTTTTTTTTTATCTGTCTGCAAAAATAATGCTGTAATGCTGCAATGCTGCAATTGGGCTTTATAATAATTATTATTTAAAAGTTGTACTACTATACCTAGCTAAAGCTTAAAGCACTTTATATTTATGTTATTTACCTTGTAAAGGTTCTCCAATAACTTCGCCAAAGCACCTTATATTCTTTTTAACAAAATGCACTGAAACCAACTCTTAACAGCAATAAAATCAAAGTTTGTGTAGTTTTGTTAGAATGGACCTTATGCATCGACATCATGATGTTGTCATATTAAAGATAAAATGGTGTTGAAACAATGGAAATGACACATCTTCGCGCAGCACACAGAATGGGCCAATGAGCAACTGTCTTTTGAACTCTAGCCAAGTGCTCCCTAGTTAAATGACGCCATATGCATAATTTATATTAGGTTCCTTTAGCCCATTCAATAACTGGACAACTTTTGTGTTCAGAAACTGCCAAACGTCAACAATTTATAGAAAAGTGATCATACTTCTATTTTGTAAACACAATCGATCGTCTTCATTAGATAAAGAATAGAATGATAATGGTTAATCGAATTAAATGCTTTATGAACTATATATCAATATATTGTATCATTTATGAAATAAACAAAATACCAATAAAAGCAAGCAATGCTTTGTCGTCTCCATGTCACAAAGTTTTCAAAAGTACTCATTGAAAATACTCGATGACAAATTAACATGAACTGAGCTCGATATCTAACTTAAAAATAAGGAAAGGCTTTACATTTAATTATCACAAAATATACATAATAATAGAACACTGATATTTATAAACAAAGGCGTTTTACGAGAACATATCCTCAATTCCGTTTCCTTGCATATAATGACCTCGTTTCCAAATTTAATATAATAACTTTTCCCGGGAGTAAAAGCTTCAAATACAAGTGAAACTATCGTGAATCTTAAATAAGATTTATCACTTTGTTGTCCATCTACTGGGTTTAACAAACTCGTGTGAGTACAAAAATAGGCACGATTAGTACCTCCAGCTTTCGAAATCTTCTTGATACAATTTATTTATACAACCGGAATTAAGTTGATTTCAGGGATGTTGGACTTACGGATAATTTCAGCCGCTGTGAGACTTCGTTGCTAGTCTACCATCAAGCCCTGCCTTCATTATTTGTGATGCTGCACACAATCACGAATATTTTTTATCGCATGTTTGTTTGATGTTGCAAAAGTTATCAAATAGACCTACTAACTCCAATCCCTTGTTTTTGTTCAGTTTTCCTCAAACGTGTATTATCTGGGTTCCCATGCGTGTTCATGAAATTCAATTGTGCTCACAACATATTTCATCGGGCCGTAAGCATTGCCGTAAGCATTTCATTACAGAAATAAAAAAATCATTGTTATTTATTTCGATTGCGGCCATTTAAATAAGCCCGATGTAAAAGAGCATAACCCGTTTTTGTTTGAACTAAAACGTGATCATCGACAAAACTAAGTTAGACAGTTTGGTCGTGTGTTTTTTAAATGATGATTTGAATTAATAGAATTTAATCTTTGCAAAACCAGTAGTTGAGACACAATATAAATTACTTTACACTTTTTAATAACACTCTTTTCTGCCGAATTGAATGTGAACCAATTATCATAATGATAAATTGTGAACTGTCTGCTATGACATCTCCAGAGACCGATGAGCAAGGACCTTGCTATATTAACATAATTGAAAGTATTGTGCAATCCACAGGTTACAACTTCCTGTACAGTTCGAATCTAAAATTATTTCCAACTGATGGGATTCCCCTTTTATGGAAACCTTGGAAGTAAAGGAAGTTGAGTTAACTCGATACAACCGGACTGCCTGTGTCACACTGTAGGAACATACATTTGGGTTTGTTGATGACGTCACTAGTTGTGCCGTGCCCATCCCCGCTGTATCCTGTGCTCTGAAACCAGGATATATCACATCTGTGTTTGCATGACCTATAACAAGTTCTTAGCGTCGATGATGGAAAAATAACATGAACTCATTTTGTATCTTTGAAACGAGTGAAATGTCTGTAGAAAAACCACTACCTCAACCATATTCACCAATCGAGGGACTTGATGAACCACTTAAGGAGTTAAAAGATGAGCTACAGTGTCCTTTGTGTTTAGACTTCTACAGAGACCCCGTGGCTCTTCCATGTCAGCATAGCTTCTGTCGGGAATGTGTTACAGGGTTGGTTAAGCCACAGGGTCAGGATGGTAGCCATGGAGAGCTGGAGTGCCCTCTATGCCGGAAAAGGGTACACCTGGACGGTACCGGGGTTGTCGAGTGCCTACCGCGGAATTTCCATCTGGGAGAAATCGTCGGAAAGTTCCATGCGGTGGAGACGCGTTTGGACGTGATAAGGACTGAACAGCTTGCGAAACAGCTGTTAAAAGATACATCTGAACCAGAACAGCATCAACCTCCCGCCCTGCAAGACCATAAACAACCAGAGGTACCAACGCAGAAGAATGGACAAACGCAGAATCAGCGTGAAGGGGAACTAGCAATGGAACAGTTAGAGCAACTGGAGCTGCGTCAGCAACGTTTTAACCAGGTTGGTGGGTTACACTCTAGTATTAGTAATGACAATAAACCGATGAGGGCTAACTGTGCACAGCCAACAAACATACGTGAAAACCAAGGACAGCAGCATCGTCGGCAAGCAGGACTTGAGCAGCGGCAGTTAATACCATCGGAAGTGAGTCAGCATGGTGGCTTCGTCCCAACACTGCAAGAACACCCCCACGACAGTTTCCGTCAAATGCGTGAAGAGCGGCACAACCAGCAACGAGTGCTGCACCAACAGTTAGGACAACAACGTGGGGAACAGCAAGCTAACCTTAAAAAGCTACGTGAGCAGCTGCATCAGCAACGTCAACAGCAACAGAATCGTCAGCAAATGCTACATCAACAATTAGGACAACAACGCGAAGGGCAGAAGCGTAACATGCAACAACTACAACAGCAGCTACATCAGCAACAGCAAAAGCTGCATCAACAATTAGGACAACAACGCGAAGGGCAGAAGCGTAACATGCAACAACTACAACAACAGCTACGTCAGGAACGTCAGGAACGTCAACAGCAAAAGAATGAACAGCAAATGCTTCAGAAGGAAATGCAACATCAACAACATCAAATGCAAATGCAGCAGCAACAACAAATGCAGCAGCAACAAGGTCAGCGTCGAGCACAGCAGCAACAACAACAACGTGAACATTACCATTAACAAAGCCAACAGACATTGTGCAACTGCAGCAACTTTAACAAATTCAATGGATTTCCGGCACCTTTTGCCTGTTTACGATACACCCCGTGTCTGTAAGTGAAAAGGACATAACATTGATGTGAAACCTCTATAATGAAACTTTCTCGCAGTAGTGGGCAGACTATAGTTTAACTAACTTTATGACTCATGTTTCTCTCTTCGGTTAAGTAGGTTGCGGTTGTGACTTGTTATTTCGGGTTTCTCACTTTATTAAAACGAGAAAATAGAATTAGCTGTTGCAAACTGCTTACCAACCAAAAGGACCTGTGGTATAAATGCAAAAAATAAGTTGGTGGCCTGACGTTTCGACCCTAGCAGAGTCTTTCTCGAAGGCTAAATGACAACACAACACACATACAAGCAGACAAGAGTTGCAAGAGTAGTCAAGTGGAAATACAAGAACATACACTTTATTAAAACATAAATCATTGGCAATAAAGATGGAAAGTGGCCATGTAGTCGTATTTTAAAGGGACACGTTACCTTTGTGTTGTTCGCTTTGATGGGCTGCAGCCATGTCAGAAGGTATTTGTTATGAAATGAATATGGTTGGAAATTAGAATATAATGTTCTTAAAGACACAACTGCTTGTTATTAACAACATTGGGAGGGTCTACCGACAGACGTGACCCGTGTTTATTAACGTTTTTCTTCAGAATAACAATTACACTTTTACGGTATATTATTGTATAGTTTATACAATTATACATCATAATTACATCGTTAACCTATGGTGCAGCCCCTACTTGTTGCTGCGGGATGAAAAACCAGAGGTCAAAACTCTGTATGGAGAAATTGCTCTGGAAAACCCTGCAGTGATGTGCATAACTGAGTTTAGTATAATTTCGTAAAAAGAACAAAATATAAGAGTGTTGCTGTCTGTCTGTTAGTCTTGGTGCAAGACGTCCCTGTTCTGTATTTCCACGATCCGCCCCATTACAAATTGCCGCCAATAGAGGGCGCTATCATTCCACGAACCGCTATCACAGGAACGTCTTGGGAATCTCGTCAAACTGCCTGGAAAATTCCAGGGACATTCCGCTGTGACGTAGAAATTTGCATAATTCTTTGCAAGAAAGAAATCACGTGATCAGTCTAGTACCTGCCGCGTTTGTGAACCACTGATCTCTATTATTGTACTGTGGCTGCACATGGAATCGTGTGTGGGGAATGAATGGAACTTGTCACCGTCAATCGACACCCGCGTGTGTACGTAGTATTACCATAGAGCTATTATTTTATGGTAGTAACTAGTATTTTGCTGTCGTTTGCGTAATGGCGGAGCGTGCCGTAAAAGTTGACAGTTAAAGTAATAGAAAGTTGTAGTATAGTAATATTCTTGATAGTATAAACCTTACATGAAATATCGTTCTTATTTTTAACTGTATTTGTGTATACTTGGGTGGTGATGATTTTAAAACTACAAAATGACCAAGTGTGAACAGGTTTTTTGTGTTTGGATCTGTATTAATAAAATAAATAAATAAAAACAACTGTGCATTTCATTCATTGAGTAGTTACCTGTCATTGCAAAATTGTAAACATTAACCCGAACCTATGGTGTTCCATATGTGCCACTCCTTTCTGTCGCCTTTTCCATTTTGTCCGTCGCCTTTTCAATTTTGTCTGTCGCCTTTTGACTTTTCAATTTTTTCTGTCGCCTTTTCAATTTTTTCTGTCGCCTTTTCAATTTTGTCCGTCGCCTTTTCAATTTTTTCCCTCGCCTTTTAAATTTTTCCGTCGCCTTTTCAATTTCAGAATCATGTGATAGTCACCTGGTAGTCACGTGGAAAAACCCACGGAAAAAATTGAAAAGGCGACGGAAAAAATTGAAAAGGCGACGGAAAAAATTGAAAAGGCGAGGGACAAAATTGAAAAGGCGACAGACCAAATTGAAAAGGCGACGGACCAAATTGAAAAGGCGACAGACAAAATTGAAAAGGCGAAGGAAAAAATTGAAAAGGCGACGGACAAAATTGAAAAGGCGAAGGAAAAAATTGAAAAGGCAACGGACAAAATTGAAAAGGCGACAGAAAAAATTGAAAAGGCGACAGACAAAATTGAAAAGGCGACGGACAAAATTGAAAAGGCGACAGAAAAAATTGAAAAGGCGACAGACAAAATTGAAAAGGCGACGGACAAAATTGAAAAGGCGACGGACAAAATTGAAAAGGCGAAGGAAAAAATTGAAAAGGCGACGGACAAAATTGAAAAGGCGACGGACAAAATTGGAAAGGCGACGGACAAAATTGAAAAGGCGACGGAAAGGAGTGGCACATATGGAACACCATACGAACCCCTAAGCATTTCTACTTGACAGCTTCCTCAACCCATCATACTCCAACATTGAGTGTGTACTTAAGGGAAATGTGAATTTTGATTATTTGAGGCAGACAGTACCAATATTGTGAAACAGATGGTTCGATCACCTCGCCGACAATCTAACTTAAATCTTTGATGAAGCCCTTTTCTTGGCTTTCGTTAGTAAGGTGGCGTAACTCTTACAGGTTACTAGCTGCCGGTTACAAACTATACACCATCCGCCCTTTTTCGTACGGTGTGATGAGTATCACGAGGCCATTATTCGCCAGCAAAGTTAGCCGTCATAATTGCAAAAAATCACGAAAGAGGCCGACCGTCCTAGCTACACAGAACAGCACACAGTGTGTCAGTCAGTATAGTAGACCATACAATTTCGTCTGCTACATTTTACAGCAGCTGACATGACGTGACCAGTCTGTTGTGGTCGTTATGCGGCTTAAAATTTGTGTTCGTACGCTTGCGTATTGCCGTTGTGACCTCAATGTGAATATGCAGATATAGGTCACAGCGATTGTATCACGTGATACTCGACGAGATTCCCAAGACGTTCCTGTGATAGCGGTTCGTGGGGGTGATAGCGGTTCGTGGAATGATAGCGCCCTCTATTGGCGGCAATTTGTAATGGGGCGGATCGTGGAAATACAGAACAGGGACGTCTTGCACCAAGACTATCTGTCTGTACGCACATGGCACATTATATGCTGCGCCTTGCCTTTATAATTATATACCGATGTATATATTCCGCCAGATCCTTCCGCGCAGCGGAGGTATTCTAAGAACTAATTTTCGTACTAATTCACTGCCCCGTTCAACCGTACGAAAATAAATATCCACACAGTATACCTCAAAATCGTTTGGTTTTCCTTTTACTTCGTGGAATATTAACACAGTCCGCCATTTTTGGGGAACAAAATTGTTTACTTCACAAAAATGGCGGATCGTGTTGGTTCACGAAGTAAAAGGGAAATCATACAATTTCGAGGGATATTTTGTGTGATTCATTATTTGCTACTTTTAAAACACCTTTTCCAACCATGTTATTTTTATAACAAACGCTTTTGTAGCTCAAATTGCCCAATCCGAAGGCAACGTGTCCTTTTAAGCCTTACCTTTTTCCCCTCGTCAAATCAAACGGCAAAACTGTAGCAGGGTTCCATTGTGGCCTGGTTCCATTCTGGTATTGCCAGAGCGGGTTCTTTGTGGTCTGTCAAAAACCGTGAAAATCCTTACGACTATGGGCAACTGCCACCCCTCCCGACTTAAAGTAATTTTTTCTGAAGATGACAATCAAGTTGGGTTGAATCCCTGAAGTCCTTTATTATCTTCTGTAAAACAAACTTTTTATAACATACAGCACCCTCTGTCATCCAGTTCAAAGGTTAAATTCCTCGTCATTTGTGGTTTTGGCTTGGCCCCACCGGTCTCGCTTACTGCTGGGAATTGGGATGGGTTGATGAGCTCATCATATAAGTTCTTGTTCCGGATGTTGTGATGCATGATGGGACTGATTGTACTGCTGATCAGCGCAATACGCACAATCACAACGCGTACAGGCATAGTATGAAAACGATTTATAACTAGCCCTCTTTAAGACAAGTTAAAAAAAAAAAAAACTTGCTGAGTAAATTATTAATGTTGCGATCGAGTCCTGTATTTAGTACGAGGCAAAGAATAACAACATTTAATTTCCAATGTATTTACACCAAAGCTATTATTGATAGAAGTCGAATCTTTCATAAACAGGGTGAGAGGTGACCGCGACCGGGGGTTGTTATAGGTCAGTACAGAGACAATGGTCCAATGAGCATGCGTACACGTCTCCCACTCAATCTGGAAGAGACTAGATGTTCGGGCTACCACTATTGCCGTGAACGGATTTATTTTTGCCAAACTGAAGTCTGAGTCTATATTGTATTGTTTCGCTTGTGAGCAAAACACGCCCCATGCTGACACTGACTGGAGAAGATACGGTGGGCCGGGACCGGGTGAAGGGGATGTTGAGTCTAACGCGAATAAGACTGACGCGACGCGACGTACGGACGGAAAGTGCAACGATTATACCCACTGCTTGTTTAGTTTGCTTAGTTCCTTTTTACAGCCCTGTCTAGTGTCTCATCCTTTCATAGGCTTTGAAAATATTCTCCCCAACTATTATAGGGGCCTAGTACATACAAATAAGTGCGCTGATTGAATACACCAACATTTGGATTATATTGTTAGTAGTCTTTGAGATGCTAGTTGGGATTAGAGTATAGCTTTTGAGATGCTTGATGGGATTAGATTATTAGTCTTTGGGATGCCCGATGGGATTAGATAGTTTTTGAGATGCTGTCGATCTAAATGCAGTACTCATTTGCCTCATACTTTTCATTGCATTAATACTCGGGGTGTCCTTAATACTTGATCATCATCGGTCCAAAAAGTATGTTGGGCGGGCCTTAGTATGTTGGGGTTTACTTGTACAGCATTACGAAGTGGGTATCCCTTGCCATAGGGGCTTTTGTCCCACGGTGTACGTTTGTGGGCCCCGTCCCGTACGCAATTTTTTGTCTGCAGCACATGCCGGCTATGGAGTCAACAGTTAAGGGATAGCAATAACAGCCTATCCCTTAACTGTTGACTGTATTGACCAAGTATGCTGCAGAAAAAATAATCGCCGGACGGGACGGACTGAAGGAAGTTGTTTCAAAAGAGGGCGCTATCAGACACAATTTCTGCACAATTCGCCAAATTATTGTAACCCAAGGTGGCGCGCTTCATCATTAACGCTGCGATTTTGATAAGAATCTACCATTTTACTTAGTGGGTGTTTTAGCCGTGCAAGACGCATCTTTTTCACATTTGTATCTATTTATCAAATATGATATTTAAATATTTAAAAGGTTTTGCTCAGGGCAAACGTTATTATTGTGTAGTAGCTGAATAATTGATTTTTCTCCCCGAAGTCTTTAGCTGTTATCGTTTTATCCCTAGTTCTTCACCTTTGCTGTGGTTTGCTCTTTTAAACGCAAAAAACATGCACGTCGTCTGCTGCTACTTTATACACATTTGACTTTTGAGTCGAGAAGCACGACATGGGCGGTTGTCCAAAAAAGTAAGTAAAAATCACTTAAATTTCGTGTTATATTCTAAAATGTTTTTTTCTTAAAGACCCCATTGTGAGAAGGGCATTCATTGATTCTTATGTCATGGACTGATGGTCGATTGGTCTTAAAATGAAATGTTACGATCTATTCCTTCCTTTTAGATTAGGCCACATAAAAAAAAACAATTGTTGATCGTCCTCACCCGACCGTTCAAAACCCCCCGACCCCATTTTTTTTTTTTTTTTTTTTTTTAATCATAAAAACGGCATTTTCAATGATATTTTCAGTCAAATTTGGCTCTGACATTGTGTTGATCTATTTTTCCCATGTCTGGATATCTCTTTATACTTTTACTGCCCAGATTTTTCAGCTGATATTTTTTCAAAATCTATAGGTTTGAAAAGATGTTTGAAGAAGGTTTTTATGTTGGCAAAGCAAGAACAATTCTTCAAATATTTACTGCGTTTTAGTTTTTTGAAATTTTTTATAGAAAATGTCATCTAGGAGTTAAATGGGTTTAACAAAACAATCAAAAACACACAAACCCTCTGTTTTATAGTGATTGTGATGATTTCTTTATTCTTTATTTCATATTTGGCCATGTCAAAAAAAAAATAATAATAAAAAAAAAATGGTTGTATGGTTGGTTGTACGCATTGTTTACTGAAAACTAGGATGGGAATAAGCTTAAACCATGATGGGTACTATAGTTTCCCAGTAACTAGTAGGATGCAAAGCTGCTTTTTCATAATGTGAGAGAATGATTAAATGTGCGGCCTATATAGTGAAAAAAGTAAAGGAAAAAAATCTGCATTTTATCGGCAAAGTTTACTGCTGATGGAGTGTACATGCACCATACTTTTAATAAGATCCCCTTTGTGGAAGAGAATTATAGAAGGTACAATACACCATTGGGTTTGGAATGAGTACATCATTCTCAACCTGTAATTGTTCAATAAGCTCAGTCAAATACAGCCAATGTGAAATTAGGCAATAATGGTTTGTTTACTGTTTCAGCTAGTGATTCTTAGTCCAAATAATTTCAATTCAACTAAATAAAAATAAGAAAAACCCAGCTTTGGTTAATGTTAATCTGTCAAATATATGACAGTAAGGCTAAGAGGGAATATTTTATCAATAGAATTGGCAAAGGAATCAAGTTTATTTAAAGGGAAGGTATATATACATTTGGTAATCACTCTTAAAATTAATGGTAATAAAAACTCATTGGTTAGAAGCATATAGCAGCTTTCGATAGTTAAAAGCCTTTTGAGAAACATTTCACTTTGAAGTATTGTGGTTTTGCAAAAAGATATCAGTTTTTATGCCCCAAAATTTGAATCTGAAGCGTTTCTGTCAGAAATGATTCTCAGATTGTGTATTCCTTAGGGATTATTCTTCCGGCGGCGTGGACATATTTGCTCTGGATTTTGTGCGATATCTCAATAAAACGACCACCTTTCGAAGTGCAAATTTGACAGTATAGGATTAAAACAATCGAACGGTTCCAAAAACCAAAGGTATATTTTAATAAAGTTAATTTGATTCTTCAATTGTGGTAAAAGTTCTAGACTTTTATTTAGCATGTTTTGGTATGGAATAGAATGAATTTTGGATGAAACCAGACTCGGAACAAATGTTTGTCAGTACTTATGTTTGCAGAAAATGTACAACACGTAAACTTTCTGTACAATGTCCTATGTGGTTAGAGGCTGGAGGAATGAATTTATCCCAAGGGACTTGGATAAAGATGCAGTCAGTTTAATCAAACAGTTCAAAATTCCATGGTCAGCTAAACTACAACAATATTTGACTTTTCAAGACACATTAAAAAAAGCGCAAATCTTATATATTTTTTTAGAATACACGCATGCTGACAGTATCTGAACTGAACTGATCAGAAGAGGAATTACGGGTGTTGTCAGACCTCAGAAAATATTATTCGCGGGGATTGATGCTTTCTATCAGGGTAAAACCAGATTGAAAATCAAAACGTGTAAACTGTTTGTTTTTTTCCAATTTTGTATTCAAGTGCTAACAGTGAGTGCCATCATTGAAAGGTTTGATTTTATCTGGATTAATTCCACACAGAATCCTCCAATAATAACCAGGATGTGAATTCCTGTACTAAAACTAACTACGTCACAGACATCCACTTTGCCCAGATATTCATCAACCATAAAGACCATGATATTTGCACAATGTTTGTAGTGCCCGATTCTGATTGCTTTTGCCGTTGCCTGGATTTATATATTTGGCAAGAGTTACACGTCCACAGAGCAGTGATTTTGACAAAAGCTTTATGTACTGAAGAGTTGATGATAGTGGATTTGTATGTGAGATAGAATGGTGTTCAGCTTATCTGGATCAAATATCTATTTGCGAGAACTTTGTACACTGATGAGGTATGCATAATGGGCCTCCGGGTTTTCACCCAAATAGTCCAAGCCAGGATTGCATTAGTCTGATAAGCTAAATAGTAGAATTCAGGACATGTAGCTGACACAAGATACTGTCACATCCTAGTGTTAACAGATAAATTATACAAACCATGGATGTGTAAGCTTATGTACTTAGCGACTGTCTGCGGAGTAAATTATCTTAAAACTATTAATACAAGAATTGAGCAACTGGTAAATTAAAAATTTAGGTGAACTCTGCCACAATCCTAGAAAGCCTTTTTTTTTTATTACAAGAATTGATTGCAACATTGCGAAAGACTCGATGCTACCTAAAATGTGTACATTATGACGCTTAATGTTGATTCATACTTTGTTTTCTTTGCAGAAAGCTTAGCGGGCTTGACAACTGTTTTCTGAGTTAACTCGTGGAACACATTAAACAATTGTGAGTTCATCACAACACATTGTACATCACTGCACCTTAATGAGTATCAGCTGAAAGTGTCGTAATCCAACAATGTTTCATTCATTATTCAATCATTAGTTTGGATAAGTAAGTTGGCAAGACGTCATCATGGAACTGGTAAGTGTCATTTTATCCCTTTTTATTAATTTAACCTGCCTGATTTAAGTGTCTGGCTAGGATAGGAACTGTTCTCTTCTTATAAAAGATGTACAATGTACAATAAAACATACCCTAGCAGCTCTATGAATTTTGACAGGTCTATTTCTGTATTTGTAACCCTAAGTGTATAAAATCCATCATACGCAAATCAAGGACCTCCTACCTACTAAATGATGACATTATTCACTCATGAAATTGCAATCAACTAAGAAATTACTGCATAATGACAAGTGATTAGTGTATGTCAGTTAGTCTAATGATAAAGTTGGATACCCTCATCAGGACAACTGAACATTGTGGTCAACTGCATACTAATAATGATAGCTTCTTGTTAGAAAACTTGTTCAACTGTCAATTAGGTCTATATCCTAATTATTTCAAAATCTTGCGAGAGGTTCTTGCTCGCCCTCTCTCATAAAACAGGATTAAAACAAGTAGGCCTAAAAGTTATCATCTAATCCTTCAATTTTGATCCACAAGTTTTCACATATCAAAACAATAAATGATATTAAATAGCTACAAAAAACACGGGAATTCAGATGCAAAACTTCATTTTTTTAAATTTGGAGTTTAACATATTATGACTGCTACTGGTTTCCAGTTTATTAATATTTTTATTCTTAAAAAATGATCATTTTGTCTGTCAAACATGAGATATTGCTTATCAGATTTCCGCTATGAAAATAAGCAGGTAATCTGTCTGTACACCATGAGCCGGATAAGCCTACTTTATGGGTATGATTGCCTCTTTTCCCTCTGTGAAGAATAAGACCTGTATATACAGTTCCATTACACACAGTATTTTGTGGTACTAGTGAGAGTTTTCTAAATGATTAGCAATTTTGTTTATGTTCTAGTAGGTGATTTAATTTTTGGGGGGCAGTGCTATTCGACCCTAAAACCCTGTCTGAAATTAACTAAAGTACTTGGGAATAATCTCACAAATATTTGATTGTGGATTTTTTGTTTCTCTTTATAATCAAAACCCAACCCATTTCATAGATTTCTAGTTATGCTTCATTATAAATTAATGATGCTGATGTAGGTTACATGTTTTACCTCCAATGGGGTCACTTCTTGTGCAATATATTATAGGCCTACATGTACAATGTCATACAGAGCTGGAACCACACCTACAAACAGAGTCCAAAGTTCAACAATTAGTTTGTATACAGTTCTACACCCTCTTTTATGGTTTGTCAGTTCAGACATGTTGTTTAGTGTGCATTATTATCATTCATCTCATCATGCGTAGTGTTTGTATTTTTTCAAATGAATCAAGAAAAACCTTGAACATTAAATTAATGAGATTCTGTATGGTCACACTAACAGATAACAAAGAATTTGAGAATTTCACAGGAAGTAGGGCCTATATTTAAGAAAAACTACCTGAATAACTTTTATAATTGAATGCAAAATAGAAAGAAAAAAGGCAACACATGAACAATGTACCTTTTCCCTGTGACTTTTATTTTAACTACAACATAATTGGGTAAGAACCCCTCAAAATACCAGATCTACAAATGATGTAAAAAAAGACTTAGTTTTAAAAGGGCCTCTAGATACATGTAGACATCATGTAACCATCATGTAACTATTCTTGAAGGTGGTCGTTGACTCAACTAGCAAAATGGTTCTGTACTAAGGTTACTGCAGATTCAAATGTAGATCAACAAACTGCTTAGCTTTTTTAGACAGGTAGGCCTAACCTTTAAAAAATAGTTCACTGTACTTGAAATGCGATCCAAATTTAAATCAACAATGTCCCCGGTAGATTTGACTCATTTTCCAAAAGCACAAAGTCATTACCACATGCAAGGCTTGCTTTCTCTGACTCCCTTTATTAAGTTAAGAATCAGGCGTCTCAAATTACACCAAGCTGGGAAAGATTTATCCTCAATTTCACACCAGTCAGCGATTCACATTTCAACCTTCTCTTATTTTGTGCCAACAAATTCTGTAAGTAATAAAACTCAGTCTGTAATTGATTGTGAACATGCATGTACATGGATCCAGGATCTCACTAATTATTATAAACTCAATCATTTTCCAACTAGACATGTGAATGCCATCAATGTAGGATTAAGGTGTCTGTGTTTTTCATTAGCAACAAGATGCTTCGAGTGAACATTTAGTAATTTTTTTTGTTAATGCATGGCTTGAAACACCCAGGTAATTTTTACAATTGTCCAGCAACCACTCAGCAGAAATTATTAAATGTTTTTCCAGATGCATGCACTTTTAAGTAATTTTTTTTTATCAATTTGGGTTGAAAACAAGAAAATTGGGTAGAGCAGGACTTGATCCAGGGATCACCGGATTCACGTGCCTGCGCTCTACCACCTGAGCTATCTAGCCCTAATGTTGGCAGTCTCGTTATTTTGTCAATATCTTTGTTCGTGGGTGCCATGTAGCCAGGGATCACACCAAAGTTAATGATACAACCTAGAAAGTGGCAGCAGAGGGATCACCTTATTAAGTGGATGCACTTTTCAAGACTTACAATTTCCAGTTTCAGACCTACTCAAAAAACTTGATGATGTCTAACGTTCTACAAAATTTAAGCCCATCAATATATTTTCTATCACATGCATAAAAGATGCAGTATTTTTATTTGTTGATTTGTATTAAGTATCCTAGGTTGAAGGTTTTTGTCTCTTCTTTGTGCAAGCTGTTAACAATTTGTTCTGTTAAGCTGTGGTTATTGTTTTATTTTGTGACTATTGCAAAGCTTTTTCTTTGAATGGGATTAAACTTTTGATGAATATTTGAATGGGGCAAGTCAAGAGTATGTACTATGTACCTAGGCCTATAATAAACAATAGACCTTGCATATGACGTCATTTGAGTAGGGCGCCCTCGCCTAGAGGTCAAAAGGAAGATGTTCATTGGCCAGTCCTGTGCGCCGCGCGTACAAATCAGCGCGTTTCCATTGTTTCATCATCAGTTTACCTCTAAGATGGCGGCTTGGTGACGTCAATGCATAAGGCCCATTGAACAGTAATTTCAACTTTTATTTCATGTACACAGTAAGCATGTAAATCTTTATACACTACCTCTAAAATCCTCATAAAGAGAAGTCAAATATTACACATACACAACAGGTTAGTAAGATCATAGAGGTAAGTACTTGTTTAACTTAAAGGTGCACACACCATAAAATGTAGAATACAGCTATTAAGTGTAGAACTTCAAAATCCAGACTTCATGGCTTTATGATGTCTTTAGAAGTCTATAGCATGATTGCATGACTTTGAATATTTTAATGGTCATCCACTTCCTAAAAAATATAGGCTGTGTTTGAATTGGCTGCAAAAGCTTTGGTTGGGGTATGGAGGTAGATTTTCACGTCATGTGTTGAAGTATAGTATGTCATTAGCAAGACCCATAGCAACAGTCAAAGCCGTAGCTGTAGCTGCCAATTTGGATAAAGCCATAGCCTCTCCTGGGCAAGCCATTTGCAAGTAATGATCAACATTTTCATAAAACTGAAACCAAAATTGATATTAACCCTCTCCTCCTAGCAAATGGTGTTTACACTTTGTGACAATATTTAATAGGATTGTACAGGTGTTTTTCTCATACCTGGGCTGGATAAATAATACAATCAGATTCAATTTCAATGCCACATGTAATATATGCTAACTTTCCCAGCATAACTGGTTTTAAACATAGTTTTTGTACCAAGCAATTGGCTATTAATTCCTTGTGAAAATCACCATTCTACTGTTTTGGTTACAATATTGCCATTTTAACGATTGATACATTAAAAAAAAAATATTCCTGTAAAAAGTGATTGCTTCACTGCCTTTACAACCTGTAATAATATTCTGTCAATAATTTATGAGGCTAAAGAAGTGTAAAGGTGTTGTTTTTCAAAGGGCAGTTTATTGCTTTTGTCAATAACAAGTGTTTTTAAAGGAATGGTAAGTCATGCAAGTTTAATTGTTTATTGAAGCCCATTTATTGTGTAAAGGCATTTTTTTGATAAAAGATAAATAGTCTTAAATATTCTTTTAAATGTTTTTTTATTGAGGTTGAGGACAGGGTGATGCACATGATCTGGATTATGAAACAAATCTTGGGTTATTTAAGATGCCAATAAAATAAGAACAGATTTAATAATTTAATTATTGTTATTTTTATTTTTTTTGCTATATTTTTTATCCCTCCGCGGGATAATATAAAATATATGCAGGCTGCCCTTTTTGGTTTCTTTAATCTTAATTAATTTGAAATTGTAAATTAAAAACTAACCCTGATATGTTGTACATCTCCTTTAAGTGGCAAACTGGATCGTGTTTAGCATGAGGGACTTGCTTGCAAGCCTGGTATCTCTACATCAAACTTAATGACCTGTTGTCATATCCCATAAAGGTGTAATGGTTGGTTGAACTACTCATTGAGAGCTGAATCAGCTGTAGTGTTCAAATAATATCACTTCATGTACGGGAAATCTGTGCTGTGCTCTGTCAATTTGTTCTGTAATATTGTGTTAAATATGATTGTACAAAAAATAACCAGGGTGGGGTGAGGGAATCCCCCAGCTCAGAACCCTTGCCCCCTTCTTAAACCCCAAATGAGATTAGAAAAAATGCACAAATGATTTGTTGGATAGCCCCCCCCCCCCCCCCCCGAATCATGTTTTTGTCCCCAGCTTGCACCCCTCCTCCCAAATGAAACTGTCTGTTACACCACTGCTTTTTGGAGACCTCCATCTACACCCTTTCTACATGTATGTGCTAAGAATTAAAAAAAAGATAACTAATTGCTTTTTAAAAACAAACCTTCTATTTGATAAAGCAAACCTCTTTAAAGTGGATGAGTTTAATATTTTTTTATGATTGTCCTCGGTAAAGTACTGCAGATGTCTGATGCTGCAAGCCCATGAAAGTACTCTGCATTTGGCAACTGATTCTAGAATTTAAGTAGTCAAGTTATTCACACACATAAAGATCTTCTGCTTCATTGATAAATTATGCAACCCTGAAACACCCACAAGGTTGTATCTAATACACAATAATGTATAATTTGACATTTTGTGTCCAAACTGATGTTTTGTATAGCTGATTGTTTATACCTTGGAGACGATGTGTCAAAAATTGAATTGCTTATATTTTGACAGGGTACTCCAATATGGTTCGACTCTGGTGCAGAGTATCCTCTACCAGGACGAGTCACAGAGACCTATGGAGGGGAGGCCAGTGGTGTCCAAGTACAATGTGTCATGGATGGAAAGGTATGATACTGTTGCCTACAAACAACTTATCACCATAGTGAGGCTTGTAGGAAAATAGTGTGGCACCTCTATGCATATTGTATGGTGTTGAATAAATAATGGCAGTGTTAAATATATACAGAAACAGTGTTTACTCATATAAAAAAACCTTGTACAAATGTTTAATATTGCATAACAATCAACAACATGAATATTTACTCCAAAAATGTATGACCTTATAATCTTACTTGGTAAGAGCTTTTGAGAGCTGCTGATATTATAAAACATTGTCAGAAACGACACCCTTTGAAGTAATGTAGTTTTCGAGAAGGAGGTAATTTTCACCAAATATTTTGAATCTGAGAATGGCTCTAGGCATGAAGCCTTTCTCTGGTGTTTTGTTATATTATATTATTTTCTTGCAACTTCGATGACCCATTGAGCCCAACTTTTCACAGGTTTGTTATTTGTAAGCGTATGTTGGGATACACCAAGTGAGGATACTGGTCTTTGACAATTAATAAAAGTATACCCTGCCTGTAACTTTGCGCAACAACAACAAAGTATTGATATTAACAAATCTTGTTCAAATGTTTAATAGTGCATAACAATAACAATTTGAAAATTCATACGAGCAAAAAGATTTGAGTCATTTCCATTATTCAATTACTATGGGCAATTTACATGCACACTAGGCCTATACACTATTTTCCAGATTTGTATAATGATATGTATCTGCAGTCTGTTATTACATTTGTTGTTGATTGAAAACAAGATATGATGAAAACAAAAAACATGGTCGATGGCCATTTCAGATATCATTATTTTGCTTAAGTGGGGGCACTGTGTTCAATAACTGTACATTGGAATTGTTATTGAAAATTAAATTAGAAGAATGGAAATATTAAATGGATGAATGAAGAATCTAAATAGGATTATGTTAAAGATAATAGTAAATCTACCATGAATTTACAAAACATTTGTTCTAAAGTACTGAATAAAATACAAAAGCAAGTTTGTGTTACTAGTTGTCAGATATTTTCAAATACTGATTGCAAATGTTATTATTCTGTAACATTTCCCCCCAGATGTACACAGTACGTAATCCAGCTGAGAATATAAGGATGCGTCATGATGCATTAGAGATTCAGCACTTTGAAGACATGATTCAGCTGAGGTAACGAAGCTAAATCTATTCTGTAATTTGTAATAATCCCTGTCATTGATAATAATCGTTACAAGTTTTACATTTTTAAGTATCCCCTTTTCCATTATTTATTTATAATATATTCTTGAATTAATTTTGGTTTTACTTTGTCACCAATGTGTGATAAGCAATAGTTCTGTTATAGTCCTGCAGAATAATCAATCAATAGGCCACTGCTTCTTGAGTGGGATTTGAACCCAAGACCCACTTATTCTAGAGCAGATGTCTGAGACGTTGAGAGCGTTGTTGATGAGAGACCAGCTCCAATTCTGTGTTATCGGCAGCAGCAAGAACAAAACGATTTTCTGCAGGATTCAGAAAGCATTTTGTAAACAGAAAACATTCTTTGTTCCAAAAATACACCTGTTATCAATTGTTTTACCAATTGATTGTACCCAATGAGCTGAAGCGTATGTAGGGAGGCTTTTCAACTGCATTTGGGAACTAAAGCCAAACTAGACAGACCATTATAGAATATTAATTTTAATAATTACACACATTGGCATTTAGCCTTTAGCCACGACCCTGCTGGTTTTAAATGGCTCTTTAAGACCTCACCGCTACTCTTTTATTCCCTCATTAAAGTCACAAAATTTAACGGAAGTCAATATTTTTAAAGGGCTAAAATTCCCTCTAAAATAGACCTAAAGACAACAATCAAAATAACTGCAATACAAGTAAAAGCTAATGTTGTTCAATCCCCTTAAAACACATTGAAGGGACTTTAAACCTACAGACTGCCAACGCCTATACTGTAAATCATGTCGGGTAATTTGTTCTTTAAAATGTCAAATTTAAGTCTGACAAAACTGTTTTTGATTAGAAAGCATGAATTACTTAACCTGGTTTTGGTTGTTAATACACCTATCAATTGTATGACGCACTATGAGACCCCCGGGGATGGTGCGTCAAGTTTGCGTCTTTACTCTCGGAAAAAGTGACTGTGGGTACGTCAAGTCCAATAGTGGTCAGTCAAAAAATCTTCGAGCGGTGCGTCGAGGTACGTCATGGTCCGTCGATGTCCATTTCAACATTTATTATTTGTCCGTCGGTGGTGCGTTGCTATCCGCGAAAGGTGAGTCAAAAAAACGTTCGGAAGACCGTCCAAATCTGCAACAAGTGTGTCAATTTTTTGACTCGGGATGGGTCTTTGGACACGCAAATCCGTCCCCACATATGGACAGTGACGCACCATCCCCGGGGGTCTCATAGTGCGTCATACAATTGATAGGTGTATAATAAAATGAGTTGTTATCATGTTCACTTAGCTTGGTGCACTTTTTAGTTATCTCCACAGCAAGGTTTTCAAATTCCTGGATACAAACCATGCCAACCTTTTAAAAAGTCATGAACGTCTTTCAGTTAAATCTAGAATTTTGACCCATTCAGCCCCTCATTAATCAAATGCCTTTTGTGACTGTCAAGTGTTATATGATTTAGATTGAAGAATATTGTAGGTCAATATTTATGAAGTATTCGTTTTAATCATTAACAGCCAATTACAGATTTTATCAAATCACTCGTTGGGTATCTGTGCAACCATTTATTAATTGGAACATTTACAAGTTTTGTTTAAAAGCATAGACAAATGGATCAATGCAGACATTCTGATCCTTGACAAGTCATTGTACTTCCCCCCTCCCAACCCCATTCCCAAACACCCCCTCCCTCCCCCATTAATAAAGCTATCAGGGAAACAATCACAGCCAATGCACTTTACATTGTAATTTGATTGATAACCTGTTGATGCTAAGCATTTTTGTCAGTGATAAGCAGATTTGTGAGTGTTATTCCGTTAAATGAAACCAGACCTTTGCTGAAATTTGACTGGGCTTCAAATTAAAACAATTTGCAAGACCACAGTGAATAAGACATGTGTATCTGCATTCTGAAACAGAACTCAGATTGTAATAACCAAAACTATTTGTATCATTAATCACTTTAAAGTGAGGGGTCTTTATTAGATTGATTCTGAAGAGGGGGAAAAACTTATCTATGATTCTTCTGAATCAGGAAGACAAGACATAGGACACCTTTGAATTACGGTTTATATGAAACTTTAGAAACTGCTGAATGGCTTGTGTTCAGATCTAATCTTTATTACTTGACTGTCGGTCAAGAAAATTAAGCTCCAATATTTGAGAACAATTTTGGAAGGTTATTTTCAAATTTTCTTTCTTTTAATTAAAGTTAATGCACCTGTGAAAATCAGTTAAGTATCGTCCCTTTAAATCACACACACTTGAAACCTTATACTGCTTGACAGGTGTTTGTGGGAAAATAACACACTTGAAAGAGATGTTAGGAAAAAGGAGTTCTTTACATTCTGAAAAGGGATGGTACAGGTTAGACTGTAATGATTGTGTTGCTAGACAACAGCATCGGAAGTATAAGGGAAATTATGGCAGTGAAGCTTTCATGCATGAAGTGCCCCATGGCTACCTTATGCTGAGGAGCTGTAATTTATCACTGTATCTCTTGCCCTTGTCCTCATATGTCAGGAATAATATATTCAACTAAAATCTCTGTACACATACACCTGGTCTGTATTTTATAATTGGTTTGTTGGCTATTGTGGCGTGCCATCACTGTATCAAAGGTTGGGCTGATTTGTTTACTCATTCACCCCACTCCCAATCTTCCATACTGTGCAAAAAGGAAATTGGATTTTCTGGAATTAAACAAGACAACATATGCATCTGAAATAATTTGAGCATAGCTTTATAGAAATAAGACAGTGATTTAATAGTAAAGTGTATTTGATACTGACATTGATTACATAATTAAAACTATCTTAGTGTTGATAAACAGAACTGGCTGTCTAGATTTGGCACTAAATCCCTAAGTAAATATTGGCTAGCCCCACTGTGGTCACTTCCCACAGGACCATATCTGGCTTGTCTGAGCTTACCTACATGTTAACTAAGATGAGGTTTTGATGTATTATGTCCATGGTACATTTTGCAGTTGTTTGGTTATTGACAGGATTCCCATAACCTGATTCACATAACCTGTATATTAATCAAGTATTAAGTTGTAACATAAACATTTGTATGGGAATAGGTGATGAGGGATAAAAAGATTCAATCTGGACCAAATTTCATTGCTCTTTGCTTACCGTAGTATTCTGGGCTTACGGGCCATAGAATTACATGCATCGTAAATGCAGAATTTGGCGGTAAGCAGAGCCATGAAATTGGACCCCATTCATAGAGGTGGTCTGATGAAAAATATCTGTAGTCTTCCTTGGATATGTTGACTTGATATCATGAAAATTCTAGGCTCCCCGGCAAAAATGTATGTTAAATTTGTTGAAATACACTGCAACATGTTTCTCCTTTTTTTTATTATAAGAAACCCATCCTCCCTCGATCTCCCCTTAGAAAAGTGGGGACAGTTTGAATCCGGTAATTAGCAGCTGGTACTGCAACAATTGTATTATTGAATTAGGGACAAAGAATATGGGTTTAGTTTTGACCCAACACTTGCTCTGTATACTTAGATATCTGCTTTAGAATGACAGACTTGTTGGTTCAAATTCCATCCAAGTTCTATGCCTGTGGTTTGTCCCTGTATGACTATGGAAATTACTATGTATACAATGCTTATCAACAAGCGACCGTGTAGTGTATGATACAACTTAATGCTATTTTATGAAAAGTAATTTTCTTTGTTTATTCTGGTCTTTTACAGAGATCTTCATGAAGGATCTATACTCTTCAATCTGAAGACACGATTTGACAAGGGACTTATTTATGTGAGTGTAATGCCTCTAAGGGCCATGACACAGGGGACAATTTACAAGCAACTACTTCCAGGCAATCTCCAAGAAGACAAAATATCCACATGTAAATTTCCACATAAAATTGTCTTGGAGACAGTAAGATACTAATGGACCCCTTGTATTGGCCGCCATCACTGAGGAGCCAAACAATGGAAATGAGCATGCGTGTATGCGCCATGCACAACTCTTAGCTAATGATAGGTCTTCACTGATAACGGTGAGGGTGCTGTTTGGGCTTGTGATGTCATCTATGCATGGAGTCTATAGAAATACATGTATGTCTCTTGTGCAACCAAAGTGTTTCTTTTGCATGCAGTTCAGTTGGTTACCCCCAAGTTGCCTGTCAAAATTGCCATATATGGCCTTAAGGTTGTTTGTTTGGGGAGAAAATGTTTCACATGCTTTTTAACTTTAATTTACTTATAATCAAGTATTGTTGTTTGTTGATTGTTTTCAGACGTACACAGGAAGCATTTTGGTGGCTGTTAACCCATACAAACTCTTTGACATCTATGGTATTGATACAGTCAAGAAGTACCAGGGGAAACCTTTGGGAAGCCTACCTCCGTATGTATATAAACAGTTTTGATGATTGTTATTGGCTGTAAAATATTTAGTGCTAATTTTTTTCTCCCTAAATTGTTGCCAAAAAATCCATAGATTTTGTTTTTCTCAAAATATTGTTAACTCTGAAAACAAATGGAACTTTTATTGTTACTGTTATTTCTGGTAATGAAACCAAGGATGCCTCATAATTGAACTTAATCACTGTAGCTTGCAAGCCTGAGGAAACCTGTAAACAAGGGTGCTTGAATGTTCCTGTCAAATATTCTTTAAAAAATACATTAAGCACAGATTACTTTTGAGAAAAAAAAATATAAAAAAATTTGATAGATCAACAGTCTTCTAATGTAAATTTTTCTACAACCCATCTAGAATCAACCACAAGTACTGATACATGTTTGTGTTTAAGTTTTCTGCTCAGCCTGATCAGTTTAACTCTATTAAATATTGTCATCAGGTAGCGAAAAATTTGCTTAAACCAAGCTCAGCTAACTTTAGCTAACCAGCCTTTATGTTGGTTGGTGATGCACTTATGCCAGTCATTATTTGCTCTTTGGGGCTAGGTCAGAACCCTATAAACCTTATCTGCTGCTTGGCCATGGATCATAGCTTGGCCATGGATCATAGCTTGGCCATGGATCATAGCTTGGCCATGGATCATAGCTTGGCCATGGATCATAGCTTGGCCATGGATCATAGCTTGGCCATGGATCATAGCTTGGCCATGGATCATAGCTTGGCCATGGATCATAGCTTGGCCATGGATCATAGCTTGGCCATGGATCATAGCTTGGCCATGGATCATAGCTTGGCCATGGATCATAGCTTGGCCATGGATCATAGCTTGGCCATGGATCATAGCTTGGCCATGGATCATAGCTTGGCCATGGATCATAGCTTGGCCATGGATCATAGCTTGGCCATGGATCATAGCTTGGCCATGGATCATAGCTTGGCCATGGATCATAGCTTGGCCATGGATCATAGCTTGGCCATGGATCATAGCTTGGCCATGGATCATAGCTTGGCCATGGATCATAGCTTGGCCATGGATCATAGCTTGGCCATGGATCATAGCTTGGCCAGGTATGATCAATCTTAGGTAAACAGTAGCAGGGATCTCACACAACAGGACCCTAGTTGTACACAGAATAAGAAGGCTAGAAACTGACCCGACTCTATTCAATAATTTGATACAAACATAGGCACCCTAAAATTTGTTTCCATCATTGAAGAAAATGTTAATTTCCCTTGAAGTTTTGTCTGTAACATGCATGTAGGTTATGAATTACAGCTCAATACTCCTCAAAATGTACAAACAAGGCTTCAGAAATGAAATGTTAATTGTTATTTTATCATTTACTCTGTCTGCAGCCACCTGTTTGCCATTGCGAATGGTGCCTATGCCCGTATGCAACAAACCGACAAGAACCAATGTGTTATCATTAGTGGAGAGAGCGGTGCCGGGAAAACAGAGAGTACTAAACTCATTATGCAGTATTTGGCCGCTGTCAATAAATCCCCATCAAACCTCACAACGGAGCGGGTGAGTGGTAGGACAGAGTGCTATGGGAAGATAGGCACTTTGATGGGCAACCCCCTTTCTACATGCTTAAGTCCTAGTAAAATGAAAAAACAAGCCAACTGTTTGGTTGACTTTTATGTAAATCCTGTTCTTAAACTTAATTAGCTGGATTGCAATTTTTGTTTTCACTAATAACTTCCAAAAAGACAGATTCATTATTAGCTTTACCCATTAATTCATTAACTAATCACAACTGCGACTGCATTTCCAAAAGCATGACAATAATTTGACGTGTTAAAACCCCATTACAAATGAAAGCAAGCTACTGCCGTTTGGATAGCTGCCATGTGTGATTATGTGTGGCTCAGTGTGCTAGCTTAAATGTTTGAAGGATAGAGATGCCCAGCATCCATCCCACATGAATGCTGTTGCCAGGTAGTTGCTATGGTGAACAGGGCCCCAATTTCATAGAGCTGCAAAAAGTATTGCTTAACAAAAATGAGCAGGATGCAAGGCACAGATAGATAGATGTGACATGATATTTTGACTGGTAATTATAATCTGGTAAGTATAATTTTGTTGTGCTTAGCAACATTTTGTGCTTATAAGCAGCTCTATGAAATTTGTCATGGTTAAATTTTACACCTGGATAAAATGCTGCCCAATAATGATATTGAAGATTGTTTTAAATCATTTTGTTTGTCCAGTTCACTCTCATTTTGTTCCTTAATAAATAAACCCATAAAAAACACTTTGCGTTTATTGCCAGATACTTGAGGCAAATCCTTTATTGGAATCCTTTGGTAATGCCAAGACAGTTAGAAATGACAACTCAAGTCGCTTCGGGAAATACACAGAAGTCTTCTTCAGAAAGTAAGCGTTTTCTTTGTAAGACATTCCTGAAAAAAAACCTGTCTTGTTTTATATCAATACAATATTGTTTACTGCAGAATATTAAAATATAGCAATTTTACAATAATGTGAAGAAAATGTGCATTCCTGTTAAAGTCACTTATTGTAAATTATTAAGGGCAAGACAATAATTCAAATGTGTCAACAGATTTGGGAATCAGTCAACGGCGCACCCAGGATTAAGTTTTGGGGGGGGCTCAAACCAATGTATTGGGTGGGGTCCAGGGGTCGGCCTTACGGCCCCTGGTGGGGTCCAGGGGCGAAGCCCCGGTGGGGGTCCAGGGGGAAAAGCCCCCTGGAGCTCTGAGCTTTTGGCGTTTTAGGGGTGTAAAATCAAGCCTCTTTATGCATAAAACTAGAAAGAAAAAAACTTTTTAAGCACTTCTGATCCATATAAATCTTTTAAAGTTTATTTTAAAAATTTCCTACCAACTTTTCATCACTGGGTGGCAAATTCCATGAATAAGTGGGCGGCAAACCCAGATCCTACAGATAAACATTTGTTTTGCGAAGGTGGTGTCACATAATAATAATTTATATCAGATTACTGTTAAAAAATGAATTTATAAGTTTAACCAGAGCATAAATGTGATGTGTAATTTGGAAAGGGTAGGATTGCAGACCTTTTTAAAACATCGTGGGTAAAAAAACATTACTATCCGGCGTTTCTCAAATTCAAGTGTAGTACTATACAGGCAATCCATAAGGGGGAAAAACCATTGAATGCCGGAACGACGTGACATATATTTTATCCTGGACAAATTAGCCCGTTGGTTTCAAATGGTTAAATATGTTATTGTTGCAAGTTTAGGCAATTTACAAGGGAGTTGTCATAAAATGGTGTTCAAAATCTTTCATCTCGCACCTCGCGTTATCGAATCTCCAGTATAAAAGAGTAATTTGGCAGGAAAAAAAATGCGAATGGCAAAGGAAGAAAAGAAAATACTGCCACCGGAAATAAAAACCAAAAGCTACACACACATTTGCAACTTTTCTCCCTAGGCTCTTTTTTCCTTCTCCCTTCCTCCCCTCCCCCATTTTTTCTTTTTCTTTCTTTTCTTCCCCTTCCTCCCCCGTTTTTTTCTTTTTTTTTACCATCTTGGGGGGGGGCTCAAGCCCCCGAGCCCCCCCTTGGGTGCGCCGTTGGAATCAGTAGTACAAACTTTTGCATAATTGATGTTCTATACTATTAAGGAATCCATGGAATACATGAATAACATGATATGTGTTTGTAGGGGTGTCATCACTGGTGCTAAGACAACAGATTATCTTCTTGAGAAGTCTCGGATAGTACATCAGGTAAACAATCTTTGGATTAAACCCTTTACAGACCAAAGGGGCCAACGCATCCTGTGCAAGTTATGGCCACAAGTGGTTTGTACCAAAATGCCCACGACCTTAAACAGCCGCAACTTTTGACACACTTGCACTCAACCAAAAAGATCAAAGTCAAAGTCATCCTAAGTTTAACTTTTTCCAATATTTCCTACATTAACACAGTATCCCCTTATCACAAACAAAACAAAATTTTGGTTTCATGTAGTTTTTCCAGACATTTTTACTGAACAATTTTAATTTTAAAAAACCCACAATAGCCTTCTAGCCGTGTCTGGGCATAGTAGTATTGCAATAAATTGTCAATAAATTTTCTCTAAAAGGTTAAAGTATGTTAATTTATTTGTCTGTTAGTTTGATATATTGTTAACTTAAGTGGTACAAATTCAGACCTCAATCTTAATATCTTTTAGTATTATGACATTGTACAATTTTAAGAAAGTAACTGTGTTCAAATATGTGTGTTGAAGAATGTAAGGACATTAATTGAACTTTATTTTAGGTAAACATTGCTTGGATGTGACAGCTTTTCAGAAACAATCAAAGAAATACTACACTTGACAAGATGTATGCACAATTTGTTTAAAGAAGTTCAAGCACTTGACACATTTAAAATCACAAAACTAGGCATGTAAACCTTCAAAGCTTTGGTAAATAAAACTACAGTCATTAAAACTATACGCCCCATGAATTAAAATGTCCAAGAAGTGAAAAGCCCAAGAATCACTTGTTCAAACTTAAAATGTCGATTAAAATTAGTTTTATCTGAAATGCTTAGCCTATCCTCCCAAATTAAAACTGTGATACTCTGTTTTCCCGAAAAATTGAATTGATCTGCTATTTGAATGAGTTTGTGACTGTTTAGTTTTCTACAACAATTATTGAAACTGTTTTACTTTTCCTAAATTTCTGCACCATTTATTTCAGGGACCCAATGAGAGGAACTACCACATCTTCTATGAGCTCTTAGCAGGACTTTCTTCCCCCGAGGCAGCCAAGTATGGCCTGCACACAGCAGAGAGGTATCACTTCCTGAACAAAGGGGGCAGCTGCAAGATTGAAGGGAAAGACGATGGGGAGGACTTCTACCGTCTTGTCTCTGCCATGGAGGTCTTGAGCTTCAGTCCTTCAGAGCAGGATGTCATCTTTGGAATACTGGCTTCTATACTGCATCTTGGAAACCTCAACATGCGCACTGACCAGGTGGGAGGGATCTTACTATCATTTTAATTCTATTATTTTACAATGTTTTCTGACTGTGACTAAAGAAAATGTCATTATTATTATGTTCATATTGTTCTGGTAATGAAACCAAGGATGCATCATAAGTGAACTTAATCATTGTAGTTTGCAAGCCTGAGGAAACCTGTCAACAAGGGTGCTTGTTGTGTGAACCAGAAACACCAGGGTTAACCACTACTCTTCCAAGTGTTTCTGTTTTTTTACGTACACAACCAACCCTAGTACGCCGGACCAATGGCTTAATGTCCCATCGGAAGGACAAAGCAAATATGGTAAAGTATCTAAGGACACATCTTCATAAAGATCATCTCTCTTGATGTACCATGCATTCTTATTAACTATTGTTTTGTAAAAATGTTTTGACTGTTGTAAAATTCTGTTTGTCTTCTTGCAACGGCCTGATCGAGATATAATTTGGTATTACATTATATCTTTTTTTAATTATTATTAGTATTATAAATAAATGCCCAGTTTTCTATGTTTCATTTTTGGTATTTTTTCAGATGGAGAGCCTAGTTATTCAGAATAAGACTGAACTGAGTCTAGCTGCAAAGTTTCTTCATCTTCGCATTGAGGAGCTAGAAAGGGCCATCATGTTCAGACTCACTGTAAGTTAATTGTTCAATCTCTTCAATGGATGATTCAATACTACCTACAAAATAAGTTGTGCTTACTTTTTGGTTTTCTACCCATATTAAGTTACCTATTAAGCTGTGCTGAGTTATACCCTGCGTTTATTTCAACAGTCCCTTTCAGCTTTCTATGCTTTTGTTCTTGTCTATCAATTAATGTAATGGAATAGAATGCGTCACCAACTCGCCCAATTATTGTTGCTGTATCAAGCTTGGATAATAAAATTAAAAAATCAAATCAGGGTCTTGGAGGTTTGTTTTCAAGTATCTTCACTACAACTTAAAAACAACTGAAAGTGACGTATGAAGTTTTTATATACATGTAGGTAAACAGACTTTGGTTGTTTAGTGATTGAACTTCTGATAAAATGGAAGTCAGAAAAGTAATGTCTTCTGATATGAATGATAACAAGTTAGTGATATTCTAAACTGAACTGAAGCTGAACTTTGTTATATTTTCATCTCCAGGAAACAAGAGGTGACAGAATCCTAACTCCCCGTACCTTACAACAGGCTATTGAAGCAAGGTAAATGCAGTGCCATTATTATTTTAATCTCAAAAATATAAATTTCATTTTTAAAGTCAATGGGAAACTTTTGAATGGGCCTCTGTGGCCTCTGTGTACTAGTCCTGCTTCTAACTCGAGAACAGAGTACCTGAACATTGTTGTCACTAGTTATTCCTACTTACTTTGTCCACCATGCAAAGCTTCAAACCAAAGCTTCCAATCCCTTCTCCACACAAAATATTAACTTATATGCCCAAATCATGTTTAAGTCTTTGGTTGTTGTGAACTTAATTTGTAAATACTTAACTTTTAATGAAAACACATTTTATTTGCAACCAGGGATGGGATTGCCAAATCTCTGTACTCATCACTGTTTTCATGGCTTGTGAGAAGCATTAACACTATTGTGGGAAACGCTGGCACAATGACATCCATTGCCATCTTGGACATTTTTGGATTTGAGGTAATGTTTTTGAACTTTCAAACTTGTTTGTTTGTATTTTCATAGGATTAGCCTTGATAAACTTGACTAAAATCCCACAGAAAGATAACATTATTTGGACTCCATTCAACCTTTCTAGGTGTACCACTTTTCAATGTGTTTTGAATTTTAAAATAGCGAAAAATTGTTCTTTCCTTCAGGTCTTCCAGAGAAACAGCTTTGAACAGATGTGCATAAATTATGCAAATGAGCACCTTCAGCACTTCTTCAACAAGCACATTTTTATGCTAGAGCAGGTACCAAATGCATCATTTATTCAAAATTCTTATAAATTTATTTGTAACTAACCATTGTGTTATTTATATTCTGAAATTTGTGTGTTGAATAAGAATAATTAACCAATGACTGATGTAAAAAGGGCAATATACTTAACAGTGCTCTCTGTTAAGACCTAAAAAGCCCACAATCTGATACCCCAAACTCAAATTCTGATAACTTAACACACAAAAGAACTTACCACATTGATCATTAAAAGAAGGGGTTTGCCCTGGTGTTTCTGTAGACACTTACAAGGTGCTACATAAATTTGTCTTATAATTTAAGCGTATCTCTACATACCTGTTGATTTTCTTTTTGTGCTTTGCGAAGTCCGCTGTCAGGTGTGATAAAGTGAAAGATCTGCATGGTATTATTATTACATGTATTAGAAATAAATGTTATTCAATACTTCCAGATGCAAGTTTTTAAGAAGAAAAGTATCAAAATTAAAGAGTTTATTTCTCTTTCAATTAAAAAAATAGCCAAGAACGGATATTAAATAATTCTCCTTGTTTTTGATTCAACAGCAAGAATATGTGAAGGAGAAGATTCCGTGGACCCTTATTGGTTACAATGATAACCAGCAGTGCCTTGATCTCATTGGCAAGAGACCTTTTGGTATTTTTCACATCTTGGATGATGAATGCAGCTTCCCAAATGTAAGACAAAATATTTAATCCCGTCTTTCAAAACAGATACTTTTATATATATATTGTACACATGCTACTTGATTGTTTGGTGTTTTATTAATAATAATGAATTTTAATCTACTCCTGTGAAAAGATGTATCTACCTCTCGGTTTCATTTACTTTTGCTGCAGGAGGTCTTTGTGTTTTTTACTATAGCCTTTTAGTGTCTCTGTTTTACTCTCACATGGTCTATCTACTTGTCTTCACATCTCTTTAATATTATATACATTGTATAATCTCTTGAGTTTGTAAAGTTTTTAAACAATGTATATTATACACCCCTTACAAAGATTCTGCCATCTGATTGGTTTAGAGCACGGTCACATTATATGTCTAATTATTTTTATTAGGAAGCCACGTGAGCTTGACTATACACGCAGCAAACAATTAGATTATGAATTACCAAATCATCAGTGAAGGAAGTTCCCCTCAAAAAATATAAATAATAAAAAGGGAAAAAAGTTTCAAAGTGAAAAGAAAAATTAAACAAACTTTAAACCAAATTTAAATTTAAAAATAACTGAAACTCAATTTCCTTTTATCCTCTTGATTGTGCAGAGCTCTGACAAATCCTTTATGGATAAGTGTCACTACCAGCACATGGCTAATGCTCACTACAGCCGTGCCAAGGTAACAACCATGGAATACAACATCAAACATTTTGCTGGCAAGGTTTCATACGACATGACAGGTTTCTTGGAAAAGAACCGAGATGTATTGAAACCTGACGTTGTCCATATGTTCATCAGTAGCCAATCACAGGTGAGGCTTTGAGATTGTTTGAAAACAAATTGAAATGTATTCTTTTGGTCTTTTCTATTTTAAGTCTCATTTTAAGTTTAGCAAAACTTTGATCCAGTTCTTTGGTGAATTAACAGAACTAGGGAGTTTAGACCTGGGCCCCATTTCATAGAGCTGCACACATTTTTTAAGCATAACAAAATCATTCTTACCAGAATAAGGTTACCAGCCAAAATACTATGTCTGTGAGTGATATCATGCTCATTTTTGCTAAGCAGAAATTTGTTAAGCAATATTTGATGCAGCTCTATGAAATTGAACCAAGGGAGTAAGGGGTGTGACACTGCATCCAATAGTTTTTTCTCAGTCACATGTTGAGCTTCTGTTGGCAATTGAAACACTTGCAATCCATTTCTAACCCTAGTTGCCTTCTCAATTATTTATTCAATGTTTCCATTATGTATTTATTTATCTACTAATTTAAATGTTCTTATGACATTATTGTTCTTGTACTTGTTTTGTTGTAATGTTTTTATGATTTGTCTTGGTTCAATGAATAATGATAATGATAATAACATTGTAAGTTAAATAGAACAAGGACATCCAGACCTAAATTTAGTCACTCTGCCAAATAAGAATTCATTGCTTTGACATTAGTGATTACAGTAAGGTTTCATGCTAAGTGTGCTGTTTTTTTTATTTATTTGATATACAACACATGGGACCTTCAGCCACTCAACTTACAAGACCCATTGTTTCCTTGTTATTTACTTTTAAGTCTGCTCAAAAATTTCTCTTCATTACTTACTTTTTTGTGTTCATTGTGAAAGTTATGGAAAAAATGATTTTACCTGAATTGAACCCTGACACGGAATAATAACAATAATAATAATAATAATAAAATATTTATATAGCGCTTTATACGAGGGCCTCAAAGCGCTTCACAGATACAGAAAGAAGCAAAAAAGTAAGTAAACAGTAAAAAGTTAGAGCTTGAGTTTAGTGCACTAGACTGCTCGTTGACATTAATGCAAAATGAAAATATAAAATTTAAACATAAGGTGTGTTTTTATTCAAGATGATATCTGAAATGTTTGTGTCTCTGAGACGACAAGAGGAGCAGAAGACAGTGAAGATGAGTGGTGTAAGGGGAGATAACAGCATGAGAAAGATGAGACCATCCACCGTAGCAACACGCTTCAATGAGTCTCTGCTCGATCTCATCACAACAATGACAAAGTGAGTGTCACTTTAGTCAACTCAAAAAGCTTGGAGGGTTAATGACAATGCAAGGGGCATTGGACTATTTGGGAGACATTTTAAAGTTTTATGTTAGGGAAGTTTTTTTAACAAGTTAAGGTTTACTACTTTTGTTTAAATGTATTGACAATTACTCCCTGATGAGTCCAGTTTGCATCCTGTACTACCCTGTCCATATACCTGGTAAAAGTTTGTACTTAATAATATATTAACTGAAAATGTTGTTTTCTTAATTAATTATTATTTTTTCTTTCTGGGAATACCCACAAAAACAAGCCTTGCTCATGTTGTGACATCACTGATGAAACAAGGAAATAACCAGGTCTGAATTTCGTTGCTACCATATATGCTTGTTCTGTTGTGGTAGCAGGAGCATTTCTTAACCATTTCTTAACATACCTCATTCCACCAGTGACATCATAAGCCAGGGTTGGGTTTGCAGGTGTTCCCGGAGAACAATATTTGAAATGAAATAAATTGAGCGAAATATACAAAGGGGGTCGCAACAGGTATAGTTTCAGCTAGATTGATTATTCATTCGTCACAAACTTTTCCATTGCTTGAAGAGAGTAGATTGTGCTCAAGTTTAGTTGACAGTATTTCAAGTAGAGATATTCTGCATCATCCTGGATTCTGGATTCACCTTGGTGTAGCTGACATCAATCGCATTGGAACCAATTACCCTTATCGTACTCTTTGTACAATCCTATCAAACTGACTGTCTACCCCTTGTTTTGCAGGTGTAACCCATTCTTTGTGCGCTGCATCAAACCTAACAGTGAAAAGGCAGCAATGCAGTTTGACACTGATCTGGTATTGGAGCAGCTTCGCTACTCTGGCATGTTGGAGACCATTCACATTAGGAAGATGGGATTTCCTATACGGATGAGCTTCTCACAGTTTGCAAATAGGTGATAATAGATCTCCATTTTTGGTCCTTATGGGATATGTGAGAGCTGAGGTTCCAATGACTAGGCTACTATGACCAAAAGCTTATGGGCCTTCATGACTATGATTATGCTGCTATGATTTAATTGTTCCAATCAAACTAACTGAATATTTGGCTTGGTTTGGCCTGGTTTCAAGATAGCAGATCTTTTAGAGTAAAATAAATTTTATTCATAAATGAAGAAATTTTTGAGAGTAAGTTCATATTCATCATTGAAAATACAATGAAATGTATTTTTAGAACATTAATTTTCAAAAGAAGGGCATCGTCACACTTTGTGAATTTTACATCATCAGAAACTTGTTTCTAGTCATCAGGGTCGCCAAAACGAGCTCCAGAATACAGAAGTTTTAGCTTGATGTTATTTTGAGATTAATCAATGTTGACTAATGTACAGCCTTAGGACTGCAAGGAATAAACCCTTACAGAATGCTGGAGGGAAACATCCCTAGAATGTGAAATGCTTTTTCATTTGCTTTATGAGGGCATAAAACATTTTCACAGCTCACAATTATACTGTAGGTTTTGTTGTAAACTTTGTTTCCCTCGGAGTAGTGTAGCATATAATGATGCCTGTTTGTAAAGTTTATCACCATAGGCAACCTACCACAGACCAGAGCTGTGTATAAGGAGAGTTAAATGAGTGAGACTCTAATGTTGTACTTCCCATGGCACTGGACCATGAGGAGATCAGTTTCCCTTGTCACCACTCTCTTCTTCATGACTCTGGTGTTAACATGCTTAAGCCCCTCTCACACTAGACAAATTTCCCAGACAATTTTGATTGACCTTTTTATTGCTAACCCTGGCAAACTCCTGAGAAAAGCCATTTTAAAGGAAATGACTACCCTGACTTGGGAGAAGGGTTTAGCCAGATAATCCCAGAGTTAGCATACTGAGTGTTCATTCTTTCTAGGAAAAAAGCATCAAGTTTAAAATGAACATGAGTTGGCGGGGGGGGGGGGGGGGGGGGGTTTAAAACTCCAGAGGAATTTCTTAGAGTTATATTTCCTTGGAATTTTGTCTAATGTGAACAGGGTTTTAGTGTTGTGTAGGGAGGTGTAATACTAATTCCTGGAATGTTATCCCTTAATTGTTTATGGCTTTTATGCTTTGTCTCTTTAGATACCGCTTCTTGATGGGCCCAATCCCCTTCAGATCCAGCCTCAAGGAAATGTGCCGTACGATCCTGGTTAAGGCAGAAGGCAGCGCTAGTAAGGACTTTGTCATGGGAACATCTAAGGTACTGGCTTGAAAATGTTTTTGTTTTGACAAATAAGCTAATGGGAGACTTTTGGGGATGGTAGGTTGCAGCAGTTAAGTCCATTGCTCTATGAAGTGTGTACATTGTTTACAAGTAAGTAAGCAATGGAAAGTTAACTGGAATTTCTGCTGCCAAGTCTTCCATTTTAAACTCTTTAATATTGAAACAAAAATGGGTTGATCAAGGTATCATGATTAAAGTAAGGTTTGTCTCTTCTCAACATGAAATAATTTAACAACTAAATTTGGCAAGAAAAATTGTTGTCTCTAGTTGGTCTTGGTGAAATGATCATGGAATGATTCAGGGAATCTGATTTTTCATCTTGGTTTAAGTGTGAAAACTTCGTTCCAAACCCAATAAGTCTATGGTCTAATCAATGGCTGCATAAAAGCTTTTAATGATCTGGCCATACCCATCGCCAAAGTGTTCAATTTGGACATAAAGTAACAATGATTTGTCTCCCCTAAACAGGTCTTCATGAGGGAATCTCTTGAGGCTGATCTTGAGCTGCAGCGCTCTCGTGTGATGCGCCACGCCATTGTCACCATCCAGAAGTGGGTTCGCTGCTACCAGATGAGACAGCGTTACCTTAGGCATCGGGAAGCAGCCATACTCCTTCAATCACAAGTCAGGAAGATGATAGAGAGGCAAAGGTTTATGAAGATCAAACGGGGGATGATCTTGATTCAGGCAATCCAACGAGGAAGAAAACAGAGGAGGCTTTATCGACAGGTATGTCAGGGGAGCAAAATGAAGTACAGAAAAGGTTTCCCAAAATAATATATACAAAACTGTTTTGGATTTATCAGAAAAGCAAGTAAACATAATGTTTAACTTTGACTGAAAGCTTACATGTTCAGTTTTTACTGATACATAGCGTCGTCGTGGTGGAGCAGTCTGAGGCACTGAACTCAAGTACTGATTGTCGAGTCAATAGAGTGTGGGTTCAAATCCTGGGTCGTGACACTTGTGTTCTCCGGCCAGACACTTAACTATAACTACTTCTCATCTCCCAGGAGTAAATGGGTACCTGAGGGGGTTAGAGATTAATGATGTGATTGGTTAGCAATCTGGCAGCAATTTGGCTGCCAGTGATGCATGCTCCGAAGAAGTTCAGATGGTTTAATATTATTATGATATGATATATTTCTGGTAATGAAACCAAGGATGCCTCATAAGTGAACTTAATCACTGTAGCTCGCAAGCCTGAGGAAACCTGTGAACCAGGGTGCTTGCTTATGTGAACCAGAAACACCGAGTTTTACCCCTACTCTTCCACGATAAGTGTTCTGGGTTCTTGTACGTGCACTATAAATCGTAGCACATGGGACCTACGGCTTAATTAATATCACATCCGAAAAAGCAATTATGGTAAACTATCTTGCTAAAGAACACAAGTGCCACGGCTGAGACTCGAACCCACAATCTGCTGACCAGAAACACCAGAGCTTGAGACTGGTGCTTTTGACCGATCGGCCACGACACGCCACTGTGTTCTTCCATGAAAATAAAAATCAAATTTTTGAGGAGTGTACATGTTTTTAGATTTCAGAAAATAAAGTTAGCTGTTGCAAGCTGCTTACCAACCAAAAGGACCTATGGTATAAATGCAAACTATAGTTAACTGCCTGACGTTTTGACACTAGCAGAGTCTTTCTCAACGGCAGTCTTCGAGAAAGACTCTGCTAGGGTCGAAACGTCAGGCCGTTAACTTTTTTTTTTTTTTTTTTTTTTTTTTTTTTTTTTTATATAGATTTGATACAAAATTGTTCAGGAATGCTTAAGGCCAATAAACAATGGTAGCAATAGTGTAAGGTGCTTTGACACAATGCTTTATTATTACATAGTTGTCCCACTTATTTCCATTGAAATATACTGCCATCTCTGAACCCTTGTTCTTGTTTTTCTATCTCCATATATTTCAAAGTTCTTTGTTGAGTTTTATTTAATAACAGACAGTGAATTTACTCTGTGATCAATCATGCCTGATGATATCCCTTCTTTTTTAAGCGAGTGATGTGGGTTGTGATTTACTAGACCTGTGTGGGTTAAACATTACATACAAGTTGGCAGCAAACATTGCCATGGCATTATCAAAACATCATTTCATAGTGCACTGTTCGAATGTTCTTTATCTTTAATATTCAGGCATGATATTCCTTCTACTTAAGTCTGATTACCATTTTATAATTTTTTCCTTCAGAAAAATCAGCAAAGTTGTTTTTACATAACCTGAAAATCTATAAAAGCCTATACCATGTACATGTAGGTCAGCCCTTGTACGCAATTAAAATGTCATACTCTGTTCTGAGGGTCAGATATCATGCCTGAATATTAGAGTTAATTAAGGCAAAGAGGAAGCTTTGCAAGCATCCCTTTGACTGTTGGTTTTCTTCTTCTTGCCTTTTTAAGATGCTGGTAAGACACAAGAAGATGATGGAAGAGAAGTTGAAGAGAGAGGCTGAGGAAAGGGTCAGGAGGAAAGCGGAGGCTGCAATCAGAGCAGAAGAGGAAGCCAGACGAGCTAAGCTTTCAAACATCTCACTCATTGAAATCCCTGCAGACCTTGCTATTTGTATGGACAAACTTGCCGGTAAATGAAACTCAAAAGACCTGTAAAATGTTCCAATGATAGTTTTTTTTCTTTCTTTATAATGCATTACGCATTTTGTAATGTAAACTTACAGAAACACTTGCTGTCTTCAATTCTCTTAAATAGAATGAGTTCATAGAGGTGATGGATTTTCTTTCAAACTCAAAAATTCTATGCAACTTTGATTTGATTTGATTTTGTTTGTTGATTGTAACTTTGCTTTGATAACAGGTTGGAGCAACCCTCACAGTGAGAGGAACTTGATGAAGTGTATTGGTCAGGTTGTCCATCAAGACGTGATGTTTAGCTTCCCTCTAGACATTGATGAGCATCCACTCTCTAGATATGTCAATATCTACTTCAAGGTGATAGCTTTATTTATCATAGAAGTGTTGTAAGAGTCAATGACATGACTCGGAGCCAGACTCAAACATATACAGTAACTCGCAATTCACGTAATTTTCATTCAATACCTTTTATGAAAATGATATTTGATACATAACTTGGTTGCTAATTTTCTATCATCACGGGCAGAAATATTTTGTTACGGCATATACCCCAGCAAGTTCAGTAGGCCTACACATTGGACAAATTAATAATTGTCATTTCAAATAGTTTATTTGGTTAGTAATTAAAATATTTCCATCATTGCAATCAACTTGTAAAATGTAATTATTTTTCAAATGATTGAAACAAGTGGCTTGTGATTCTGACCCAATAAATGTGACTTGTGACTCGAACCAAATGACTTGAGACTCTGACTCGTGACTCGAACCAAATGACTTGAGACTCTGACTCGTGACTCGAACCAAATGACTTGAGACTCTGACTCGAGACTCTGACTCGTGACTCGAACCAAATGACTTGAGACTCTGACTCGTGACTCGAACCAAATGACTTGAGACTCTGACTCGCTCAACCTAAACAAAATGTAGCATTATCTTTTTAGTCCAATTAATGCGCATTTACACACTTCTCAATTAATGCGCATTTACACACTTCTCAAAATGCATACCAGCCTTGCATGTAGCAGTGCTTGTGTCTTTGGAGGAAGACAAGACATGTTTGAATGAGCTCCCTTGTACATGGTTTGAAAACATGTCAAATATCGTAATATTGTGGAAGATTTATTACAGTGTAATTTTGATTCAAATAACGAATACACTTGTTTTTTGACCTCTGCTACAATATTTGAGTTGTTTTCAAGTATGACCAACAAAACTAATATATAAGATAAATGTAATTAAGTAACAATATAACAGCAGAAAGCATTTAGCATAAAGTGATTTCTAACCATGCCGGTGCTGAGCAATACTGAACTAATATTTCACATTTCCAAAACACAACCTACATCAATTACAATGATACTTAATACAGTCTGATAATTCCTTCTTGTTTTATTATAGACGCCTCATTTTGGTGCAGCCATAGAACCCATCAACACCGGCTTCCATAAACTGAATGAGATTGAGGACCAAGAGGCAGTAGCCATCTTCAAACTCATTTTACGCTTCACCATGGAGGAGGGGCACAGTAAAGACAAGGAGGTCCTACTGGGGAACTACATTGCACAAAAGGTAGAACATCTTCATCAAATGTCAGTTGGTAGCAGGTCATGGCAGAGTGGTCTTGGGCATTGAGCTCAAGTTCTGGTGGCTAAGTCATGAAAGTGTGGGTTCGAATCCCAATTATGACACAATTGTGTCCTTGAACAAGACACTTGTTTATAATTGCTTCTCATCACCTTGGAGTACCTACAAGGGAAGAGATTGTTGATGTGTATGATTAGCAATCGGTGTGTCCATTTGGCTGCTGGTGCTGCATACTCCAAAGGAGTTGAGTAGGTTTCAGGAATGCTTAATAATAGGTCTCATTGAGAAGGGGTAGTTCTAGTGTAATGCACTTTAGTATATCCTCATTGGCTTAAACAATACAAATAATACTGTTTTTTACTCTTACTATATTATAACTTTCAACTGAATTAAGTCTGCCTGGTGGAAAAAAATGAGATGTTGTTTTCTCCATATGTAAATAAATTATAGTCTTTGATCTGCTTCTTAGGCAATGAGGACTGTTCCCAAAGGCTTCTTGAAATCTATAACTCCAGGGGTTGCTAAAAAGTGGAAATGCTATCATTTCAAAATTTGGATCCTGGTTTCAGACCTTTCAGTCATCAATGACTCTCACCCCTGAGTGATCAAAGTTTGATTGATTTGTTTATTTTTCAGGGAATGAGTAACAAAGCATTATGTGATGAGATATACAGCCAGCTTTGTAATCAAACCTGGGGAAGTCTTGACCCAAGAGTAAAGGAGAGGGCATGGCTTCTTATGGCCAACTTATTGAGTGCATTCCCTCCATCTAAGAGATTCTACAAATACCTCCTCAAGTAAGACCTTGTAAACATCTTATCCTTTTAGGAGATGAGCTTTTTAGCCCTTCAGAGACCATAGGGGCCACAAGATTTGACCTTTTTTCACTCAATCCTAAAAGGTAAAAATAAAGATCATGCCCTGAATTGATATTTTTCATTTTTTGTCACATGTTAACAGAATCTAAATTTCTATTGAAAGAAAAATGTTGGTGTTAATTTTCAAGACTTTTTCACAGAAAGAAAGTTGATCAAAAATGTTAGCCAATGTCTGGACGCATGGTCTCTAAAGAGTTAAATGTATTGTTCTATCATTTAGAGTATGTGTCAAATTTGTTCTATAAAGCGTACATTCTGTTTTACTGGTTCATCTGTGAGGAAGATTTATACTGATATTGTGCCTGTATCTGTTACGTTAGATAAATTGGTGAATGTACAGGGTCCCTTGCTCTTTGTGTAAACATTGCCCCTGCAGAAATCTGGAAGTTACCAGGTTGACAAAAGTCTAGTCACTCATAACTTATGCAGCTGTGATCACACCAGATTATTGAGCATGCACAGCCATCGACCAATGGTCAACCACAGTTTCTTGTTTGAGCTTGCTCATGTTTCAAGCCTATACATCTATAGATAGGGTTTGCTATATTGCATGCCATGTGGGACTCTAAGGTTCGCAGTAACACAAGGAAATAATCTTACTTATGAGTTTTGTTGCTTCTTAAAACCAGCTGAGATTTGTTTCAGAACTGCCACAACTCTATAATTTTTTTTCTCAAATCCTACAAAAGGTACATATCAGATCATGCCTACAATGGCTACAAATCCCATTGCCATCAGAAGCTTCTAATGTGTGACCCACAAGCTCTAGAGTTCCAGATTGCCCGTACCTACCCACCATGTCTCCTGGAGTGGAAGGCTAACAGACAACGCTGCAGTATGGCTCTTGTGGCTGAGACTGCTGATGGTGAGGAGATTCCAGTCGTGGTTAATTCCTGGACTACAGGGGAAGACTTTGCCAAGACATTGCTCCAGAAAAAGTAAGTTTCAGGAGTTTCACCCTGGTTTCACTTCTAACTGTATAGCCATTTTTTAAAGTATCATTTCTGCAAACTTGTCAAATAACTTTTAAATTTTGTGAGTATTGAAAACTGTATATTTTACTTAAATTTCTATAGACCTACTGAAATAATTTATTCACAATCTCAAATTTATTGAAGTATTTGAATTTTTGGTTTACTTTTTGTCTCATTGAAATGGTTAATAATATACTGTAATTTGACCCCCCAAAATTGCGTCACAAATCATAGATTAACAATATTTCCCACTTTACAGCATCTCAATCCTTGGAAGTACACAATTAAAAATAGATGCAGTAGTTTATGAAGTAAACAAACCAAACTCCAGTTTAATGACCAAACACTTAGATGCAGTAGTTTATGAAGTAAACAAACCAAACTCCAGTTTAATGACCAAACACTTAGATGCAGTAGTTTATGAAGTAAACAAACCAAACTCCAGTTTAATGACCAAACACTTATTAAAGCATTCAGACAATATTGGTAATTGTCAAAGACCTTTATCCGCACTTTATGTGACAAAACACATCCATGAAATAACAAACCTGTGAAAGTTTAAGCACAATCAGTCATTGGAGTCAAAGCAATTTGTGAAAAACCTTGTTTGTGTTTTCACTGTTTTCAAACATCGGGTTTTGGACTTGCAAGATCAAATTTAAATGTTTTACAGCATTTTAGGCAAAAATATTTCAAGTGAAGTTTCCCATTAAGACTATCTTTGTACCAAGTTATGTGCAAATCTCTGAACATTTATATATTTAATCTTACCAATGATGTGCTCAACCTTTAAAGGTAGAGTCATCATTTGGTTGTGTCAATGTAATGGGCAAAATTATCAAGAAAGATGCATAAAGTTCACCTGAGAAATTATTAATCTCCATAAGTCATCTTTAGGCAATCTTTGGAGATTCAAATTTGTTGACATTCTTTATTGATTTCTAATCAATCAACGAGGTCACTTCAGTCAGAATAATTTTGCAGGATGCTTACTACCACTACCATCTTTATAACAAGTGGCGTGTCGTGGCCGAGCGGTCTACATGTAGGTCACCGGACTTAAGCTCTGGTGTTTTCAGCAGCAGAGTGTGGGTTCGATACCCAGTCATGACACTTGTGCCCTTGAGCAAGGCACTTAACCATAATTGCTTCGAAAAAGTTGGGAAGGTAGTGCATTCTGCTCTACCAGACAGGCTCCTAGTGGATGATACCCATGCCTACATCCTTAAGGACTGTGAAGGGGGTAATCCTGTTTCAGCCCCAGGAGTAGGAGGCAACGTGCCCCTGGTGTCAATTGATTTGGGTCGATAGCCCAAATCAGTTATGTGTAGCCCTCACCTTGAGTGGCCGTCCGTGGCCTTGTGAGTTAGGCGATATCTCATTAAAAAAAAAAGCAAAGTATAACCCTTTCGTTAACCTGTCTACTTAGGGGCATAACCAAAGCGTGCCATGGATGGTCTGTACACATGATGGATGATAAAACTCGTTCAGAGCTGTCAGGATTTGACTACATCATGGATCTCATCTCTGAGCTGGAGATCTCACCAGACTTTCCAGTCTGTGAGTCACATTTCTTGGTTTCTTCAGAGGTGGTGCAGGATAGGTTACCAAAGCGAAAGTTTAAAATCATACGAAAGTAAGTTACTTTTGAATTCTTGTTACAAAAGGAATTTCATTGTGTTTTTCTAAGTTTTTGAAATAATAAGATTACTAGGCATTTATTAGGCACAATTAAGCATAGTGCATTACAATGATACTACCCTTGTTCATTGGGACAAAGGTACAGTATTCTAATGTTTTCTGCATTGTTCTTAATGTTTCTCCTTCAAACATCACATGGGACCTTACTTTACAAGCTTGCTTTTTGGAGAGTCTTACCACTTGATCATCTTTATGTGCAAATTGATCACTGTACATGTATGTTTATTAAATGAGTGGAAACAAATGGATTGATTGGTACGATGGTATTTAAATCGTCCCTTCCACCAATCCGACCCCAACCCACTATTGAGCATTTCTTGATTTTAAGTTTTACAACTCTTATAGTAATTTTACTTTGTTATGATAATAATATTAATAGTAATATGCATTTATAAGGCGATTTTTAAACATTGTGCCAGAGTGCCTAACACAACTGTTCATTGGGCCTTAAGCATTTCTGAAACCATCTTTACTCCTTTGGATTGTGCAGCATCGGCAGCCAAATTTGTGCACAGGTTGCTAATCATGTATCACCAATATTTATCCAGAGGTGGGTGGTAAGAATAAATTATAGTCTACTAATTATAAAACTACATATCATATTTCAAAAAGAGATTTCTGTGGTTTTTTAGCAAGTTTTGGGACAAACTCTGTGGATTTGGTTTTCAGCCCCAGTCTGATTGCATAGTTTTTCCCTACAGTTTTCTTTCTACATTTAACTTGAAATTTGTTCAAAGTCTTCTCTTTGATTTGTTGTATTTTAAGGCTAACAGGTTACAGTGCAAGGCAGAAAGATATAAAATAATAACAGTAATAATAATGAACTTGTCCTTATTATTTGTAGCAACTTGGCTCAAATTGATGCCCTACTTGAGATGGAACCTGTTGCTTTGAACTCAAGCATCCCCCCACCGCCAAACTTCCCTCCGCCTGCCCCACCCTTACCCCCTCCAGTAACCACACCCCAGGATAACACCAGAGAGAACAAGTCCAGGCAGTCTGTCAAAGGTCAACGGCCAACGTCAAACACTGATGAAGTAGAGTATGCATCAAGCATTTTGTATGCTAAACCTATGACGAAACAGTCTAGTAAGCCATTCTTCCCTGGTCACATTCACATACCAGAACCAGACTATGATGATGATGTAGCTGACCAAGGGTAATTCAATACTTTGCTGTTATGTTATGTTGAGTTTTGATCAAGATTTGTGTTCACTTCAAAAACAATGTCTGTAAATGCACACAGAAAGTTTTCCTTGAAGCAGTGGATGCTTCTCTGACAAGAGTTTAAATATACTATTTGTTGTATTGAAAAGGTATGTGAAGTTTGAGAGACTAGTTTATTACTTAATTACATTACCTTTTACAAATTTAGAATGATGAACAGCATTTTGCAGAAACTCTGCACCTGCTTTATTTGTAAGAAACATTTACTATTGAGAATAGTCTCACTGGAATACAGGCAATATTTTCTCAGAAAAAAGTTTGTTGTGTCAGTTAAATGTCGAATTTGTATTTCTCACAGCTCTGTGCAAAAAACAATCTTTAAATTTTGTTTCACTCCCAAGATCTAGAGCAGTTCTGTGCAAAAAAGTTATTTCCCAAATTTGTATAGCTCACAAGAGCATGCAGCTCTGTGCAAAAAGTTGTGCATGAGCAGTTCTGCCCAGATGTTGCATCTCAGTGCTGTTTGGTGTGTGTGTACAACTGGGATAATTTTAGCAAGATGTGATGTTCTTGTGGTTTGAAACACAGTCTAAAGGCTCTTTTTGGTGATACAACGTTTTTCTGTCACTGACACATTATCATCAACAATTGTAATTTTTAGGGATAATGTGTACGATGACACTGTGTTAGTACCTGTGAGTCCAATTCATCCCACCATGAACTCTGACCCCAGTGATGATGAGAGTATCAACTCGGATCACACTACTGGTCATTACATCAGGAGTGTATCAGTTCCTCTTAGTGACTCAAGACATCGATTAGATGACTATGTAGACAGGTTGGTATCATCAGTCAAGATCCTCCTCTTAGCAATTGCTTACTTTAAAAATAATTGTTTAGTGGGTGCTTAAGAAAACCAACCCAAACCATACACCATTCTTTTTACGTGTTCGGACTTCAGCCGAACACCTCTTGGTACTGTTGTTTTTGTGTTTTTTCCTTTCTTCTTCCTGTCAACTCGTCTCTACAGCATAACTCAATATTAAAGTTGACGTTATTTGAAACTCATCAGACAATTGAACCTTAATATCAACACAACACAAACTTTTTAAATATTGTTAATTTTGCATCGGGGAAATGAATATCATTTGTTTTTTTGCCCATACATCAATGTGTATTAAGCACTGTGTATACTCAGTACTTTTAAGAGTTCTGTGGCATATCACTCAGGTGGGAATTTTTCATGCTAGAGCAGGGCTCGATTTCACAAAGCACTAAGATTCATCTTAAGATGAGTTGTCAGTATTGCCATAGTGATTTGTATTGTGATATCACACTTTGCTTAGCAATTAAGGTTAATTCGCAGTTAAGATCAATCTTATCTCTTTGTGAAATCGAGCCCTGATGTCTTACCACTAGACCATCGAGCTAGCTCGTCGGCTAGAGGCAGTAGAATCCTATATTTTAGCATTGAGTACCGCAAAAATTTAATAGATGCTTATTTTGCATATCATTGAATTACAATAAATCAAATTTTGTTATTTGAAAGAAAAACAAACAGCTTGTAAACCACACGATATTCTATACATCATCGGAAAGATCTTTAGAAACTACACAAGAAACTGTGACAGAAACCCTCAGGTAGGGAGGTAGGGAGGGAGGGAGGGCAATGAGACTGCTTATGGTGAAACTAGGAAGGACTTTAGTTTGTTTTGAAACACACTGAGGGATTAACATTGGAAGAGATATAATGGGAGATCATTCAAGTTGATGAGGACTGAGTAATATTAGTGTTTCTCTTTAGTAGTTTTGTTTTCATTTGGCTGAATAATTCTCTATTCAATATCCTACATCCTGATTATCCATTTTATTTTCTCTCTTTCATTGCAGATTATTTAATCCTGTCCTTGAGATGAATGACACCTCTGATCTAGCCAACCTGCAGAAGCTGAATAAATCCCTTAGGGGTGGGGGGCGATCCCCTGTACCAGCACCGCCCCCTCCTCCTCCCATACCACCATCCATGACTATCCCAGGTAGGAATTTATGTATCAATGACAAAGACAAAAATTAAAAATAATAATTTGGCATTCTGTATTCTTCTTTATATTGGCTGAAAGTTGTCAGACTTGTCTTGGCAGTTTATTTTTAATCCTATGATCAAAATAACTCTGTTGAATAATACTAATACTCTACTAAATGTCTAAGACTACAGCACTTCAACTTTAGTCATTGCAAAACTCACATAGTGTATATACCTTAACCTTTGTAGACAAAGTTTTGACAATTTGACTTTAATGAATAACCCTAAACACCAGTTAACACCCGATTGTTACTGCTAGTGGTGTAACCAGCCCCTCACACAAAACCCTTGCCTCCCTCTTTTTGCTCCCCAAAAATGAGATTTAAAAAAGGCATGAATGACTTTTTCGATACATCAAATAGCCCCCCAAAGTACAAACAAACAAAAAGGGTGTCTTTGCCCACCCCCCTTGTCCTGTCCCCCCCCCCCCCCCAAGGAATAAGTCTTGTTACGCCACTGATTATTGATGACCTTACTAACAAGGCTGAAAGCCCTTTGAAGGTTAAATATTTTACACAGAAAAGAAGAGAAAGAAATAGCAGTTATCTACCACTTTAATCTCCTAATTGAAGCTATAGCTCTTATATAGTTGCAATCTACTGAGCGCTGTGTGTGAGCGGCTAGCCTAGGCCTGATTCTTAGGTGGTTTTTGTTTAGTATTTTTAAAACGAAACTAGATCTATGTTGGAAATTTACTTCACTAAAAGTTGAATCTTTTACATAGACTGTTTACTGACACTAAAAACAATTAGTTTTTTTAATGTGCAGAGTACTAACCATTTATGTACATTGATAGTCATATAATTATAGTCTTAGTTGGTGTAGTTTTGAGTAGATTGTTTGTTTAAACAGTGTAGTGTAACCTTGTGGACTATCAAAAATAACATTTTCAATGTCGGACAGAGAGTACCACCTGCCATCTTATACCTCTACCTTCACCTTTGCAATTTGTGGTCCCTGGACATTGTCTCTCCATAATGATCAAAGTTATATGCACAGCTATCATGAAAATCTATAGCTTTGTTGAATCCACCAAGTATAGCCCGGTTGATACTTTCTGCAAATGCGAATGCAAAGCGAATTTTGACGTCACAGGGCTGTTTTCACTGCGAGTGTTTCGTAGGAGTTGAGCACATCTCAACTCTTCCGAATAGTTTGTTGCGAATTTTTGACGTCAAAATTTGTATTGCATTTGCAGGAAGTATGATCCGAGCTTTAGACTTGCATTTCTTAACATTGTTACATGGCACCAAGATTGAAGTGACCATAGAGGGATGTTGAGGTTGAGCCTCAAGTTGACATTTTAGTAAACTTGGCATCCCTGGCTCATTGTACTCTATTTGTTCAACATTGAGAATAACCTATTATGTAGAAAAGTCCCTCATCCAGTAATAACTGTTTTACTAACACATGTAGGTTACCCTAACATGGCCACTAATCCTGTGTTGACTCATGGAATGATGCAACCAACCATGTCAGCCATGCAGCCAGTTATGCCCATGACTATGCCGGCTGTAATGCCAGCCACAATGGCCACTGCGATGCCAGCTGCTATGTCAGGTAACACTTATGGGTGAATTTTCAACACTTGCGTTTCATTGGAACTTTGAATTTACCATCTTTTGCTATGGCTGTGGTTATTGGCTGAGTGGCAATTTTAAAGTATCGTCAGAAAAGCTGAGCTAGTCATTAGCAACAGTCGAAGTCATTGTGGTGGAATACTTTTTCTAAAACTGAAGATTTGATAGCAGAATTTACCTTTCAAATGTTCTCTTCTTTGTCATCTTAAGTTTCCCAATCTTCTTATCAGCTCCTGAAATATAATACAAATTTGAATAAGTTTATATCAAAACCTTTTCTTCTAACATATTTTCTCCACATCCTAGTTTATCTGGCTTTAAAGCTGTATGTACTTTTCCCAAAGATCCTCATTTCAATTTATTTTTCATGATTTACTGACTGCATAATCTTTACTCACTTTTCTCTGGAACTGTTTTTCACTTTCTAACACTCACTTCGATCATCAAACCTACTTAAACATAATTGAATATTAACTTGAACTGGTTGAGGTATACTAACTCCCTTACTAACCCATTGTTTTGTTTTGTTCCTATGGTACCAGCATATGCTACTCCTGCCATGCCTTATCAAGGTAATATTAACATGGTGTTACATTGTTGAATCTCTTGGACAAATTAATCTCTTCTTTTATCAGATTATTTATGTACAGCTTCTTCTATCGGCATAAATGTATGATCATCATTTCACCAGATATTGCATTATAATTTTGTAAGAGTAGCTTATTATGTAATGGGAGGAGTGGCTGGAGGAATCATTCTGAGTGAGAAATTTGATATAAAGTATGGTCATGGATAGGGTATTTGTTATAGATAGTGCACCCTCTGACGTCACTGCGAAACCAAAATACTAAGTTTCTACCTGGCCACCTGATTCGACCCATATAAGTAAGGGTGTTAAGAATCACTGCCTCATAGAATGCTCATGCTACTGTCCTAAATAAACGTTCTAAATCTGCCTCGTTTGTAAGCATGGATGCTGTATCATGATGGCATGAAAGGATCATTAGTGTTATATAAGCAAGACAGTGATGTTTGACAGTCTGACTTATAAGGGATGATGGCTAGGTGAATCAGCTGGCCTAGTATTCAATGCATCAAGTTTTGTATAGTAATGCAACTTCTAAAGTCACAAAATATTTGTTGGCCCGAGACAGACTTTGACAGGTCTTAATGTGTAAGTCTTAGACTTTTTATGGTGATTGTAAGTAACTTTTTGATGAAGATGAAGATATGATTGGATGAAATGACTTAGGCCTACTCAAGTTTACTGTTGACACTGCAGCTCCTGCTCAGATGATGATGCAGCCAGCCATGTATGCAGCAGCAGTACAAGCACAGCAACAACAACAGCAGCAAGATTCCATGCTACAGCAGCAGACATATCTAAACCAGCAGACCATCCTGGTAAGTTGCACAATTTTTACTAGATTGTCATTTTCAATTTTTTGCATTTGAAATTTTCACCTTATTATCACAATTTTGTGGAACTTTTACTATCTGAGTAGAGTTTTTACAAATTTAAACAGTTTTAAAAAGTTCAGCTTGCAATATATTAAAATGAGCCTTTAACCACTGCACTTTGGTATTATAAAGTCTTTACTGTGCCTCTTTGCGATCTTATTTTGGGGAATAACTTTATTTATATATAAGATAACTAAGGTTCTCAAAGAAAGCATCAAGATTTATTGTTCTCTTTTGATTCATTCAGTGTGAATCACAAAACCTCTTGCCGTGAGCTACGGGCAATATATGGTCCCATGGTCGGAATCTAGACTAGAATCTCGGCTCAGTCTTTCACAGTGACAAACAAAGGAGGCAACCTCTCGATCTCTCGTAATCCTCTTCTAATAACAAAGGAAAAAAAGTCTGCAATCAGGGTTACACAACAACCTCGGGGAAAAAAGGAGATTTTTAGCATGATTTCCAGGACCATCTGTCCCTCTTCTTATGGGGAAAACAAAGCATTGCATGGTGAGTGCATTCACTGTGCATTCTACACAATGGAATGTCTGGGCGTGATCCTTCTTGTATTCCGAGTTTACACTATTGCCAGTTTGTTAGATCTCTGCTGTGCATTGTATAAGAGTTCTGCCTGTTATTGGGTCATCCGCAGCGAACTCGTTAAAAGTGCTTACAATTTACTGAACATTTTGAGAGTGCTGAGATTTGTCAAAGATGTAGTTTATGTTTTCTCCTGTTTTCTTAAATAGGCCCAGCAGATGCAGCTCCAGCAACAGCAGCAGATGCTAGAATCAATGCAATCCCAGCTCTCAGCCAAAGACTCTACAAAGAATACTCTGAAAAGTTCTCTCTCTAATACACAAGCTGCTGATGATTACTCATGGAGGAAACAAACCTCACAAGAATCCCCATCTAGTCGGCCCAAAAGCCTCCAATTCTCTGATAATGTTGTCAATATTCCAGCAGAGTCTTCCAAAGAAATGACTACAAGCAAGTTGAAAATGGAAAGTTTAGCTCAACCTAGAGTTTCTACACCAGGCCCTGCATCAGGTTCCCACCCTAGAGTTGCTCCACCAGGCCCTGCACAAGGTTCCCACCCTAGAGTTTCTCTACCAGGCCCTGCACGAGGTTCCCACCCTAGAGTTACTTCACAAAGAGTTGCTTCAAAGGGTCCTGCATGGGATTCCCACCCCAGAGCTTCTTCACCTGGCTCTGTACCTGCCCCACCTCCTCTTCCTCCACCACCACCATCTCCCTCCCCAGAGTCTAGCCAGGTTAAGGTCCGGTCCAAAAGTGGAAAAGTTATTTCCTTGAATGAGGCCTATCGAGCAAATACTATTCGTGTTGGTCGTGTGGTATGGCCCCCTAGGCGTGAGGAAGGTCCGAAACCTCAAGCCATTGGAATTGACTGGGGTGACTACACTGAGGATGATGACCCAAAAGAAATCAACCAGGACCCAGTACAATATATGCAACCCACTAGTCATATTAAGAGGGCAGTTAAGACTTCAAATGAACAGACCAGAGTTGCACAGGATACTTCTCTACAGGTGCTGATCAGCGCACGAGCTCAGAAGATTCAGCAAAAATTTGACACCAATTATGGGAAGTCAATCCCTGTCCATCAAGCTTCTCCAAAAAAATCTCCAGTCAAGATCCCTCCACCAGTCAAACCAAAGGGTTTCAGCCCTCACCCGTTGCCTAACAAGATCAGCATTGACGATGTGCATGCTGAAGCAATGGCCAAAATATTTGCACGGAAAGCTGTACTTGATCAACGAGGGTCACCAGAGGAGAAGACAAAGCCCAAAAGTCCAGCTAAGAGACCCACTTCCCCCTTGTACCAAACCTCTTTCCCCTTTCCGCCACCTACAGTGCCTGCCGGCCAAGTACCTCCCATACAGAGCATCAAAGTCAAGTCTGAGGCCTTCCAGAAAACCAACCAGGTGGTGAGATCAGACAGTAAGAGGGTCCCCAAGAAGATAATCTCAACAGAGAAGGAAGGGGTGCATAATGAAGCCATGCATATCCTGAAATCTCATGGTCATCGAGTCCGGACAAATACAGATGCAGTTACAGTAAGTTTTACACTTTCTCACCTAAATTTCCTACATTGAAATTTTCTGAGGATATTGATGTAGAACACCAAATAGAAAATCTTTAGACTAGCTCTTTTTGGAAGAAGACATACTAACTAAGATATGGTTGAAGAATTTATACAGCACTATACTCTGGCCAAATTTAGTTTTTGATCTCAAATTAAATTTAATAATTGGACTGATGTACATGTACTTATATTTCAAATTGTACAGTATGTGTGGTAATTTTATTTTTCTGTTTCATGGAATTGTACATTGTCCAAAAAATGAATTTTCAAAAACATAATAGCAAAAACACAAATTAATAGCAAAATGCTTACCTGAGGCTGTCTTGTGTAATCCAATCTGGCAACAAGTCTTTAGAACAATTTTGTTACCTTAGACTATTAGACTATAAATCAACCTTAAACTTTCCTGGAAATGTCCACCATTTTCTACTGTAGGCATTCCGTCAATACAAGCTAAGTGATAAAATAATGGATGTGAGTATATAATGCAATTTGCTGCCTGTCACTGCTTGCATGAAATGGCTGTGTTGCAGTTGGATGCATCGCTGCCTGTCACTGCTTGCATGAAATGGCTGTGTTGCAGTTGCATGCATTCAAATAACCATCAATGTCAAAATCATCTCCCTTATGTGCCATGTTCTTGAGATGTTTGACTGTCTCATCTAAACTAGAAATGTAATCAGGGTAGCTTGCAATGCATTAGTCCATCTGACGTTGAGGGCTGGGGAAGTTGCCAAAAGCTCCTCCTTTCATTTTGTAGTCATTTTAGCGGTTTTGTTTGTCCTGTTTTTGCATTGTTACTTTTGTTTGTGCGAACATGTGCTATGAAACACAGTGCTGGATAGCACAATGTGTGTGTAGCCATCATGTGCATAGTATGCCAGCATACGCCTCCTGCAATGCTATAGAAATGTGACATCAGTGAGAAGGCTCTATACAATTATTAATAATTAAGTTATCTGGACTCTGTCTGTGTGGGAGCATTCTCCAGATTAGATTAGAGTATACTGGTAGAAATGTTCAGCACAAACCGATTCTTCTTGACTTTTCTACTGGAAAGAAATTTATCACAATCCACATGGTTTACAGCAAACTTACCCCTATTATTTGTTTCCACTATGCATAGCTTTAAGTTTTACATATAAAACAATACCCACATTTGAATGCAGCTTTTCAAGAGACCATTTTCTTTTTTAGCACCAAACATTTTCCAGCCTTGTAATGGAGAAAATGTAAATTTAAGGCAGTCAACAACAATGATCAAATGTATTGAAACATTTCCATTTGTTATGTTTTAGATTTAGCTTTTGCTTTGTGTTTTTCCTGTGTTTCATTTCAATTGTTCATGTACTCAATTGTATTAACTTATTTTGTTTTGTAAATTGTGCTCTCTTTTATAATTTTTATTTTTTTTCTTCGTACAAGTGGAGTTTAACTCCGTTTGTTATCATCAATCACTCTCTATTTACAATATATCATCAATCACTCTCTATTTACAATATATCATCAATCACTCTCTATTTACAATATATCATCAATCACTCTCTATTTACAATATATCATCAATCACTCTCTATTTACAATATATCATCAATCACTCTCTATTTACAATATATCATCAATCACTCTCTATTTACAATATATCATCAATCACTCTCTATTTACAATATATCATCAATCACTCTCTATTTACAATATATCATCAATCACTCTCTATTTACAATATATCATCAATCACTCTCTATTTACAATATATCATCAATCACTCTCTATTTACAATATATCATCAATCACTCTCTATTTACAATATATCATCAATCACTCTCTATTTACAATATATCATCAATCACTCTCTATTTACAATAAATCATCAATCACTCTCTATTTACAATATATCATCAATCACTCTCTATTTACAATATATCATCAATCACTCTCTATTTACAATATATCATCAATCACTCTCTATTTACAATATATCATCAATCACTCTCTATTTACAATATATCATCAATCACTCTCTATTTACAATATATCATCAATCACTCTCTATTTACAATATATCATCAATCACTCTCTATTTACAATATATCATCAATCACTCTCTATTTACAATATATCATCAATCACTCTCTATTTACAATATATCATCAATCACTCTCTATTTACAATATATCATCAATCACTCTCTATTTACAATAAAAGAACACACGGAAATGTACAATAACATATACAAATGTTTAACATTTGAAGACAAAAAATAAGTTATAACTGAATCAAAGTAATATTAAATGGTAGAAAATAAAACATAAATAATAAATACAAAACAAAAAACCAAACCGAACGGCAAAATTACTCTTACGCAAACAAAAATAAACAACAAAATGTGAATTTGAGCTTGTCGTTTTCAAAATAGCACAAAGCACTGTTTTTAGCATAAGTCGGGACAAAACATTCTCGACTTATTCTGCTGTTTTCCATATGAATGAAATTTCTCAGTTTTCTCTTATAAACTTTAAGAATATCAGCGTCTTCCTTTAATTGAAATTTTTATTCCGCTTGTTACTTTGTCTTTATGTTTTTTGTTATTAGGGCCTATCAGGGAAGACCACATTGTTAAGGGCCTATCAGGGTGGCCCTGTGGAAGACCACATTGTTAAGGGCCTATCAGGGTGGCCCTGTGGAAGATCACATTGTTAAGGGCCTATCAGGGTGGCCCTGTGGAAGACCACATTGTTAAGGGTTATCCCGATGAAAGATTAGAAATAAATAAACAAATAAATTCAATAAATAGTTGTAGAGATAAGTAAACTGGCAATGGTTAATGTTTATGCGTTTTTCTATAGGAGATTGTGGTTCCACGTCTGTCTTCAGAAGACACAGCCAAGATGGAATCATTGCATACTAAGTCCTATCCAGCAGTCCCAGATGTCTTCTATACCTACAACAGAGTACGATGGCGTCTCTACATACGCAAAGAGGTCAGAACTAAGCTACTAGCTACTCTCTTTCTTGAATGCTGTACTCTTGTATGCCTATGATGACTATTTTTCACCAGGGTTACTTTTTTGTCAGTGGGTCAACCATAGGCAACCCAGGGAATTGCCACCCCAATCATTTTTTTAGTTGGCATTTTGAGCCCCAGTTGGTAAATGAAGCATTTAGAAAAAAAATAGAACAAGAGCATTCACAGTGATGTAACTAGAGTGAGTTGGGGTTGGGGTAGTCTCCCCCCATTTAGAACTCTTGCCCACTCCCCTTGCCTCCCAAATGAAATGGAAAAAATGCACAATTAAGTGGTTTGAAACATTAAAAATCTGATTAGGCCACTGGGATCCAGCTTAAACTGTAGTCATTTTCTGACCTAAAATCATCACCTTTCCAATAAACCGATTCAATCCAGCATTTAAATTTTTTCTCCGGTCCGTCCAGATTCGTTTTTGGAATGCTCAGGGAATGTGTTTGTTTGTTACATTCCACAACACATCCGGGATGCTGCTGTAATTTGTCCTCTGCCGACATTTCTCCGCCAACTTAAAGCCGTCTGTTTAAATCCTGTTTAAATCCTGTTTAAATCCTGTCTAACATTGTTTTTATTTAATCCCTCTGGTTTGACCCGTGTGTGGGAACTTGATCTTCTTCCCTTCCCTCTTATTGTCAAGTTTATTGTCTCCAGTTTTCCTGTTTTACTATGTGTGGGACAACATGCTTCCGAGCATCAGTAATTTAGTTTACTTTTGTTGTCCCTGACCCACATAGTATTGTTTGGTCCTTTTGTCGAGTAGTTTTCTTCTGTCCTTCCTCAGATTAACTTCTTATACGTGCATGCTCCCCTCATAGGCTCATTTTCATTGTTCTCTCTATTTGCCCTCACGTCATCAAAAAATTTTATATATTTGTTTTACTTATTTATTTACTTATTTGTTTATTTGTTCAGTTATTTATTTATTTTATTTTATTTTATTTTATTTTATATTATTTTGTTTGTTTATTTATTTATTTATTTATTGATTTAATTCCTTTTTAATTTATTGACTGATTGATTGATTGATTGATTGATTGATTTATTTATTTATTTGTTTTTCATTTCATTTTTTTATTTTTTTTATTTTTATTTTTTTTCTCATAATGTTTTGTTGCTTTGTCGTTTCTGTTTTGGGTTTTTTCCCCCTCCGTTATTGCATTGTATTGTATTTTCTGTACTTGTACTGTTGAGGTCGAATAAATAATAATAATAATAATAATAATACTTTGACATCATTGAAATTGAATACTCTGTCTGGGGTTGCATTATGGGCAGGCTATGTCTCTTTTCTTGAAGTACAGTCACCACCATCATAGATAGAGATAAATAATAACAATAACGACAACAATTATGTGTGTTGATTGACACAGGTGTTCACCCCAGGAGAGAGATTAGACAACCCCAAGGCTCAAGAGCTTATCTTCTATCAGATAGTAACAGATACATTCAGTAAGAGCTGCATCCGTATGAACAGGGAGGAGAAACGCTATGTCAGAGACATGTTGGGTCAGTCAAAACAATATACAGTAGACCTAACCATAATAAGACTAGCAATTATATAACAACAGTTATAATAATAATAATAATGGCTTCTTAGCACTCATATCTGTCACTCAGTGACGCTCAAGGCGCTTCAACAGTCAGTATTTTACCAGCAAGATATGTGGAGCTACGTTTTTGAGGTATGAGACCTACTCCTTTACACAGCACCATGTGCTTTGGCGCAATATGCAGCCAATCAAACCAGCAACACCGGGGCGAACCCCTACTCATTTCGATAAGTGCACTGGGTTCTTTTACGTTCATTACACAACACATGGGAACAACGGCTTTACATCCCATCCGAAAGACGCAGCAATAATGGTTAAGTGTCTTGTTTAAGGACACAAGTGTCACAACCGGGACTCGAACCCACACTCTGCTGAACAGAAACACCAGAGCTCGAGTCTGGTGATCTTATCCGCTCGGCCACGACACGGCAATTATAATAATCAATAAAATGAATTTTCATAATAATCATTTTAATTTGGGGTTGAACAGAGTTTGAAACTCCTCCGGACTATGGATTGGGTTTTCAGCCCTTACCTGATTATGGGTCTTCTCCAGTTTGTGGGGTTTGAGTTATTTAAAATTTGTCAGTTTCTATTGTGGTTTCTTACTTGATAATAATAATGCTAGACAATGTATTTGTTTTTACCTTCACATCAGAACAATTTATATAGTAAATGTCGTGACGCTTGTGTCCTTGAGCAAGACACTTCGCTATAATTGCTTCTCTTCACCCAGGGGTATAAATGGGTACCTGCGAGGGTAGAGGTTGATATTGTGTTTGAAAAAGCCTTCTGAGCGCCACCACGGCAGCTCGGGCTGTATACTCCCCAGGGAGCTGAGAAAGATTAAAGGAATGTTATTGGCCCAATGACCAGGGCACTAATGTAAAGCGCATTGAGACGTTATTGTGAAATGCGCTATATAAGAACTGGTTATTATTATTATTATTATTATTATTATTATAACAAGAGCGCAGGAAAGGGGCTTGCTTAGGAAAAATGCATAACGGAAACTACAGGTTTTTATTGGCCAGAAGTACCCCCTTTGAGAAAATGGTGCACCCCCCTTGTGTGCCCCCCCCAAAAAAAAACCATCTTAATTTTTCTGCTGCTGTCTTGCCAGAAACATTAGGTCAAGCCCTTACTCTTAAGTTTACTGATGTTTTTTATCCGAAGGATGAAGCAATTATGGTCAAGTGTCTTGCTCAAGAACACAAGTGCCATATGACCGGGACCCAAGCCCACAATCTCACCCCAGAACTTGAGTCTGGTGCACTTGACTGCTCATCCATGAGAACCCATAAAAAAGAAAGCCCAAATAAACTTGATATTGATAATAACCAAAATCTTTTCTTTTTTGCTGTTGATGTTTTTAGATCCCCATGGTGTAAACCCCGGAAATGCCGGGCAGAAGACCAAATTGAAGAAGGATGTAATTGAAATGGTCCGGAAATTTCCACTCTACTTCAGCAGGTTCTACCCAGTGACCGTAAGTGAATACAAAAATCATGCAGGGCAACATCTTTAACTCAATTTTTTTTTGATTTTGGGTTGAACAAGGAAAAATTGACTAGAGCGGGATTTGAACCAACGACCTCCGGATTGACGTGCCGGCGCTCTACCAACTGAGCTATCTAGCCCTATGATGGCGGTCTCCCTATTTTGTCAATATCCTTGTTCGGTGGGTGCCAGTCAGAAGTCATTCAACCGTAAACTGCCGTGTAGCCAAGGATCACACCCCAGGGGATCACCATAAGGGGATGCGACTTTTTATATCAGATATCAAATAACAAACCACAAGGGAAACTGACTGGGTAAATTTTAAATGATTTTGGGTTGAACAAGGAAAATGGCGGTCTCCCATTTGATGGCGGTCTCCCATTTGATGGCGGTCTCCCATGGCGGTCTCAAATTTTTTTTAAATGATGTGTTTGGCATTCAAACTATATTCCTATATCCCTGTACTAAAGCCCTTCTTTGATAACAGAGCCAATCCCATGAGCTTAAACCCTAGAAAATTGCTGGGGAATTTTAACCCCACTGTCATCCAATGTTTATTCAAAATTGATGCAATTTTCCTGGGGAAAATGAATGCTCAGTGTTATGCTAAACCCCAGGATTATCTCACTTCCCTATACCCATACAGGGGTAGCTATTTGGCTCTTTCTGTCCGGGAGTTTGCCTGAGTTAGCAATAGAAGTTTCAACCAAATTTTCCCAAAGGTGAAAGGGGCTTTAATCACCTGAACAAGAAGCTTCAGCAGGATTTTGTTTTGGGGCTGCTTTGAGTTAAGCAATACAGAATTAAGTTTCAGTTTCTTGGTACAGCTGTAATAAACAACCCATTACTAATTTTATTTGTGGTAATCCTTCTCAGTATTTAACTGTTCACCAGACAACTTGGATCTTTTAATCCTTTTAGAGAGGCTTAATTCTAAATGCCTCTGGTAATCTGTTAATTATTTAATCCCTTTATTCAGTGTGAATAGAAATAACTGTTAACAGTTACTCTAGGCTTTTCCACACAATGTTCACACTAGACAACATTTGGTTGAATTTTCCTTACATGATTTAGTATTACCCTGGCAAACTCTTGGGAAATAGCCGTTCCCCAGGAATAGCTACCATTGCTTCAGAAGATAGCAGGTTTAGCATAGGGTCTACTGAGTTTTCACGCTTTCCAAGGAAAATTAGGCCAAGTGCGAAAGGAATATGGGTTGGCGTTGGGGTAAAGCTTCCCTGGATTTGGCTGAGTAGTGTGATAAAGGCATTTGTTTCAAGTTCAGACAAGGATTATTATTGACTATTGTTGGACTACTGTTGGACTAAATTGACTCAATTGTTGTCTTGTTCCCTGTGGTTAGTCTTCTCTCTAGTCAACTATTTGGAACCAGCACACTGACTGGGCTGCTTTGCTGGTAATCATAGGATTATTATCTTTGACAAAAGTGCATGAGAACCACAATGCAGAAGAGTTGTTGCCTCAATTAGGCATGATCATATTCAAAACAATAGTCTTTAAATTTGTATACACTTTTTTATTTTTCAAGCTAATTCATTGTAATTTGGTTGAATTCAACCTGTATGAGTGACTTGAGTCATGAAGTAGGGTCCCATTTCTGCAACGATAATCTGTGAAAATATATTTTCAATTTTGTTGGCTTTGAAGACCCAAATTAAGCAAAAATTTCACGTTTTACACAAAACTCATTTTCCATGGTTTAATTGGTACATGTGCGCAGTTCCTGTCTTCCTGATATTTACATGGTGTCTACACTCATTGAACTCAACTGCCTGTTACACATTGTACTAAAAGCTTGGTAGAATTTGGAAGCAAATCAAATACCTAGGTGCATGAATGCTTGATCACATTCGGTGATGTTCGACCTTAATGTCTGTAAGTCTACTTATCAGCATATCTTCCATAATTTTTCATCTGTTTTCAGTCTGTCTTTCTGACCTATTGATGTTATGTCAGGAATTTGAAATGTTATTTTCAATAGTGAGGTTTGGAGAACATCTCAATTTTGTTAAACTTCCTTGTTTTTATTATCCTCTTGGTTATCATACAGGGTAGCAGGACAAATCGTCAAGTAGAGATTCTAGGAATCTCAGAGAGTGGAATCCGTTTGATCAAAAGAGAATATGATCAGTCTAAAGATCAGCTGACAGTACTGGAACACATCCAGTAAGTTCACCTTCTCAACTTTATTCAGCCATATTTGTCTTTATAAGTGTATTAATTAGTGCATGGTTAATGGAGCTAATTGTCCGTGTAACTCTTGTGCATATTCAAACATTTTGGTACCACTTACATTGAATGGGACCAAATGGTCAAATACGCATCAGCCTTTTATCATAAGGTCGCTAAAAGTACTAAAACAAATTAATACTAAACAATTTCTGTTTGCTGTTATAAGAGTTGATTGAAAATATTAATTTGTTTTTAACTCCCATTCTTTGATTTAATAATCAATGCTTAAATTACACTCACTAATTAGAATCAGCTGTTTTAGATTTATGAAAAGTTATTGCTAACACAAGCTGAGTCAAAGTATTCTAACTTGGCTCCCACTTAACAATCTGTAACTTCAGAAAGCAGCTCTCATTGGTTGAAAGTCGACCTTGTTTACAATCCAAAACAAACACTTACGTAAGCCATAAAGGGGGGGGCAATTTTGCTGCGGTGTGAACTACAATGGAGTAATATGCTGAGTAGACCATTTGATCATTTAATTGATAAAGTTCCATTTTATGGTAAATGTTGAAGGGAAATTATATCATTGGTAATTGCTGAAATTGTTTAGGAATGAGCCTAATATGTAATATCTTTCCAATGACCTGTATGTATTTGTCAGTCCGAGAAAAACAAGAGAAAGTGGTGATTATTTTAAACTGTCAGCCGGATCTTGTTGTATAAAAACTCACACAATCAAAGGACGGTCAGCCATCTCTTCAAAATGATACAAAATGACATTTTTTTTATAAATTAAACAACACTGGCAAACAAATTTCACTGGATACTTGGTGATAATAATTACTTTCAGTCAAGTAAGTTTTTTTTCATAGTAACAGGGAAGTACATTGCTTTCATGGTGTAATATACCTTTAAAGAGTAGGTTATAGTTTCATTAACTGGTTCTTGTTTAGCAAACTCACAGGAAGTTTCTGTTTCACTTTGCAAAAACACTTGAATTGGATGATATTCCAATACAAGTATTTTCGCTTGTTATTATTGAATTTGTCTGTAACTAGAATTAACAGTGTTCCACTAATTAATCTAACCCATTGACTTACTTTGTGTGCAGCTTCTCCGATATTTTACAGATTGAAGTAACCTCCAGTGGTACCATCAGGTTTACTCTTACTAACGACAAAGTAATACCCCTATTTACTCATAGGGTAGGTAATGTGTTTGCTAACATAACCGCATAATAACATGTAGCATATACCCCACACACTTATCCTGTCAATTGATTGGTGGAACATGCGTCACCTGTCATCCTATATTTGGCAAAAAATTTGTGCTCTAAAATTTAATATAGTGGTCCTATAGGGATAGGACTCTTTGCATGGCCGTTTCCAAAATAATCGTTCCCCGGCCATTTTTGTCCAAGCGAGGTAAGGTCGTGTCACAGTTGAAAAGGTTATCTACCTGGTGTCAACCACAATGTTTGGAAGGGGTTTTTAGATTTGGGATGGACGTGTTTCCGTGTCTACACAAAATTTCAAGGATCTATGTGTGAGTTGTATAAAACAAATATTGAATGCATTTCCTTCCTGCATTAAGCAGAATATAATCACTTAGTGAAATCTGGCCTTTGCACTTGGCTTCACAAAGGGAGAGTAAATTCAGATAACACTAACTACAATTATCTCTGTTAAACAGCCCAAGTGGTCTCAGAGTGTACCGGACTTAAGTTCTGGTGTTTTCAGAGGGGTTCAGGTCCCAGTCATGGCTCAAGTCCTTAAACAAGACACTTGACCATAGTTGCTTCATCCTTCTAATGGGATGTAAAGCTGTAGGTTCCGTGTGTTGTATTTACACTCATTAAAGGATGCAGTACACTTGACCGTTAAGAGAAGACGTTTTTGCCCTAGTTTTCCTGGCATGGTTTGCTGCAGATTGTGATGAGATGTTCACCTCCTTGAATGGAATAATCCATATTTTAATGAATAACAATATTGTCTCCATTGCTTGAGAGGCCTGATACTTCACACATAGACAATGTGGGAAACTGCCTCCATTGCCCTCAGTCACTGCCTTGGTGCCCCTTTATATGTTCCAAAAGAAATTTACAATTTCCTAACATGAGGTGCCCTTTACCAATGAGAAAATTCCTTAGTGCCCTTGCAATTCAAAAACGAAGCATCGGGCCTTTGGTTTTCAGGTCTTATTGACATCTATGTAAACTTACATAGTATCCTCTACACACCCTTTTAATATATCAGGCACAGCAGATTCGGAGTATGATTGAAGCCTACATCATTGATCTTGAGAGAGACACTCAGTACATGAGAGCTATCCAGGATTACATCACAAGAGAATCTACTCTCCTTAGCTTCAAGAAAGGAGACATCATTAAACTGACTACAAGACACTCAGCCACTGATTCAGGTACTAAGAGGCAAACATTTTCTCTCAAAGAATTCTTCTTAACCAGTTCGGTGCGGGAAAAATTTTCATCGAATATATACCTCCCACGCGGGATATTTCTATGAATTGAAGCAGCTTGGGGTTGTATGCTCCCCAGGGAGTTGAGAAAGTTTGAGGAATGGTCTAAGTATGCCTGAAGAACAGGGATAATAATGTTGTAAAGCCCCTTGATCTAGCTACTAGGATATGTGCGCTATATAAGAACCAATTACTATTATCAACTGTGTTGCTATATTTTCACACACATGTAGAGTGGTTGTTTGGAATGTTGGATGGACATACTGGACTATTCCCAAGAGAAAGTGTTGTTCCTGCTGCAGGACCTGAATCAAGAAACTTCTTAGTAAGTGTCTTTATTTATAAAGCATCTTATACAAACTTTAAGATTAAAAGTGAGGTAACTGACATCACAGGCCCACCATCTACCGATGATTTGCCGTTATTGGACGAGTCAAATTGCTTGAAAAGATGTGGAGAGTGCGGACACTACAGAAAATAACACATAGGGAAACTGATTCCCAAAATGGCCCAACCAAAACTTAAATAAGATGACGTCAGGTGAATTTGGTCAATACATTTTTTTAAATGCTGAATAAACTAGAGCTTTTTCACAAGTGTAGACCTTAAGAAAATTGAGGAAGAGCAAGTTATTTCTTTGTTTGCAAGTTTGCTGAAGATTTGTTATCCGAGGCACTTTTGTGGAATACAGTAATTTATTGTGGGTCTGCGTCTTGGCCTTTGGTCTCCTTGTATATTATGAGACACACGAGCATTCTGTTTTTCCATATTCCACTTCCGCTTGTGGGATAACAAATAATAAGTGTGTGGGTCAAAGTGGTTTTACAGGTACAAAGTGTTTGGGGTCTTTGTTAATTTTTATCTAGCAAATTGATTTAAATATATCTGGATAATTGATACTATTCTTGTGATTAGGTGAAAGGATTAGCAACCAATTTTGCTGCCAGTAACCAAGAAGAACCAGCAAAACCAGGGCCTCAAGTAAGTTATTTTATTTTCAGTTGAAACTTTTATTTTTACATTTTCATGGTTATTATTGGTGGTTATTATTGAAAAACTCATTTTCTGAAAAACATTTCCAAATCATGAAGACAGTTTTGTATTTGAGTCCTCAATCCTTGAGTCTGAGTTGGAGTTCTCAGTGTTGAGGCTGAGTCCAAGACCGAAGCAATTTGGGTTGAGTCACAAGTCCGAGTCATGTATTGCAAAGGTCAAATCTGAGTCTGAGTTATTGACCATCATGACTTGTGTCTCATACCAGAAAATGCAACCAGAGTCAGACTAAAGTCTGAGTCCAAATCCAGAGTCATACAGCACTCCATGTGGAACGAGAATTTACACCTAATATAAACATGAGCAAGAATTGTTTGATTAATTTAAAAATACAAAAATGGAACTTAAGAGGAAATCATGATGATGAAAAACTGGCTCAACTTAATAGAATTGATTGAGTTTTCATGTAAGGACTTGTCTTTTGTAGAAGCAATCCTCCCCACCACCTTCTCCTGCTAAGAGTCTTGTTAGACAACTCACCCAGGAAGAGATGACCAGGTTCTCCATGGTAGAATTTGCTTCAAAGTACTTCAGGGATTATCCAAACAAGTAAGCTTTAAAGTTTGAACAAATAAAAACACAACATTCAACTGATATTACTATAATACACCTCCTGCATAGGCCACCATTGCTGAGGTCAAATGATGGTAACTTGCATACGTGTGTACAGTATGTGCCACAAATACGTGTGTATGTGCCATGGCATTCGACCTCAGTAAAAATAATAACAAGCACTTTGAGACTTCTGTAAAAAAAAAAGCGCTTTATAAAAACTAGTTAAAATTATTATCATTATTAAGCCATCGCATCAGACGATATTATGGCTAATAGTTTGGTTGTCTTCACCTTTTCTGAGAATTGTTTGATTTTTATTGACAACCTTAAGTTTGTTTGTTTGTTTGTTTGTTTGGTTTGTTTATTTGTTTGTTTGTTTTTTGTGCAATTTTTCTCTAGGAGTTACACATTTTTTCCCAACCTTAGTCTTGTTGTTTTCCATTTGATATTTTAAAGCTAATTCTATTGTCATTGTACTTTATAGATATGTAATGCAGAGGAAGACAGACGGCTCCATAAGTGGCTCTCTTAAGTTCATGGGTAACCTCAAGAAGTCACTCAAGATAAATTGTGAGTATTTTCCTCACAAAGAAACCGGCTTTGATGCAAAAATCCTTTCCCCATTTTACAAATCAGAATTACAATCAAAACATAACGCTTCTGTTGACAAACCATCTCTGAGTCATCACTGACCAATGCCTATAATGTGAGCTTCGTACACATTTCATGCAGGATTCATCTTTCCCCTTTTCAAATGCAACAGTTTTAATACTTTTGCAGCAGCAAACTTATATGTTTGGTATTGCTGAGTGGGACTGTTATTAACTTATACACTAAAGTATTAATTTCAATCTGTAATAATTGATTTTCAATGTTTTATCTTCAGCCAAGAAGAAGCCTGTACCCAATCCACAGGATTGGTCACTGTTTTTGGATGCTGTGTCTTACACAAACTCTCCTATCCAGGCATCTCTGCTTGAATTCCCAACCGTGTCGATCAATAAACTTGCTCTGGAATGCTTCATTGGTAAGTCACAACAAAACTAGAGATGATTAGAAAAACAGAAAAACGATTTCACAAAAGATAAAAATTGAATAAACTAATGTGCATTTTTAATTAAAAACTTCTCAAGAATTTAATTTGTTTTACCCCTACACCGATGTGTAGCATTTCAAAGACTAAGAAACAAAGCTTGGTATTAAATCAACTTTTTATAAAAAGTAGTGTATGCATCTTAACATTGTCTCTAAATACTGGAATGAAATGAACTCCTTGTGCATCCATTATTGTCTTTCTTTGTATTTGCAGCACTTATGCAATTGATGGGTGATTATCCCGTCAAAGTGAAAACTGATTCTCTACCACAGGATAACATGTATGAAAGAATCCTCTTCATCTTCAAGGTAAATCCATCTAACAATCCTTCCACTTCCAAGACGAGTTCAGATTCACAAACTAAATATTTGGACATCCCCCAAAATAAAGTGGCAACTATCTGTAAGCATGTTTGTTGTTATTGTTAATTTCTCATTTGAAACAGGCGGGAGTGTGGCTACAAATAGCTTTTAATCTCGTTCAGTGTAAATTCAAAGTAAACAACAACATCAACATATGAAAAAAATAAATGTGGTTTATATGATATATTATTTATTTCTCCAACACCTCTGGTCAGCTTTTTGTCAGAACCAAAATGCTCATATAGAGAGCAAGTCTCTTTTGCTGTCAATCCCCATTATAAAGAATGTATACAACAGTTTGAAACTGACAGATTTAACGAATTCCCTTGCAGTGTCTTAAAAAACATTTTTCACATTGAATAAAACGTCTGTTACCTTTAAATATCAAGGGTTGTTTTGAGCACCATGAGTTATGTGATGAAATCTACTGCCACATTATCAAGCAAACAACTAGAAACACCAGTGCCAAAAAGTAAGTCTTAAGTAAAGATTAACTATCTAACAATAATACACAGTTCTTATATTCTACGCCTGATGAGCATCCCAAAGTGCTAGTTATTTTTTACAAGATGTATGCAGAGCTATGTTTGAATTATGAGATCCCTTTATATAGCACATTGTAAGAGTTTGCAAGGTGGTGCAATGCAATCTGCACTCAAACTGTGCCAGAAACCTGGGGCAAACCCCCTTCTCCTGGGTTCTTTTACATGCACTGCACAGCACACAGAACCTTTGACTTCCTGTCCCACCCAAATGACAAAAGTGTCTTGCTCGATATAACTGGGACCTGAACCCACATTCTAAAAACACATGAACTTGAGTCCATTGTTTCTGTTAAACATGTAATGTACCATGCTGTGCCTCACAGAAGAATGCAACCAACTCATGCCATGCAAAAGGTCATAAGCAATTATTGTGCCAAATTATGTTTGAAGAAAATTAAGTGTGAAAGTTGATTGTTTTTTTGCCATTCATAAGTTGTTACTGGAAAGTTAAATTCCACATTGGATTGGAAAAAATATGTCTTCGGAATAGTTTCAGCAACTGACATATAACAATAGAACCTATTTGTTTTTCAAAGAAACCATTTTCCTACTTACAACCTTCTGCTGAGACAAAACATACTTTGGGTAACCTCCAGAAAGTCTTACAGCCTTATACCCCTCCTCCAGCAACCTGAAAAAATAATTATATTTTCTGCTGTGCAAAGCATAAAATCAATACCTTGTTTTCTCAACGACAGCAAATTGAGATTTTGTCATTTAATAATCGTTAGGTTTTAAGCTTTTTAAATTTCAGATCTTGAAAGATAATTATTTTCATCATATTTTGTAATGTTCAGATTGAGTTTACTGCGTGCATGGAGGTTCTTTGGTCTCCTCACTTCATACTTTCGCTGCTCACCAACTCTAAAGCCTTACTTGTTCCAATACCTGACTATGGTAGCCCAGACTGCTGAGTACCAGTATGGTGGAATGGCTGGACTCTGTCTGTACAATCTACGGAAGACATTCAGGCATGGTGGTCGACGCTTGCTGCCAGGTACAGTAGAGGTCGAACAACTTATGGTGAGTTCAAAGACATATCATAAATGGGCTTAGATGCTTGTGGTATATTAAGTTTATGGCATTTGAGGCTGTATATTAAGTTAGTAACAAGTTTGAATTAAGCAAAAACAAATTGAGATAAATCCATTGATACAATTTTACATTTTACAGGCATTGCAACAGAGTTTAACCTGTTGAAATGAACAGAAATTAAGAAAAATTGTAATAATTCTTCATGAGTTCATTACAAAACTTCAAAACTCAATAGTACAGCTGTTGTCTCACTACGCAGAAAATTTCAATTTCCAAAGAAAATACAGTTCATGTTTTCTGATGTGCCTTGATAACATTGATTACGGTATCAGTGTTTGTCACTCTGAATTCTTCAAGGCCACTTCAATCACCAATCTTTTGCAGCATGCTAACTCCTAAGCTTAATCGTAACTGCGAGTGGTAGGCCTATTACAAGTAAACACTCTAATGGAAACACATAATGTCAAAAATTCTGGAAGCAATCTTGACTTTAAAATCTGTTTTGGGACATTGTAGGTTCCACTTTCTGGACTAGATAGAACAGTTGTTATATATGCATAATTGTAAAAAAATACAAAAGTTTGTTAATAAGTCCCTAGTTGTAACACTCCAGTTCCCCAAACTAGCAAGACTTTATTTGTTGATTGTCTGATTAGGAGGGGCGTATTGTCAGACGACAACAGATTCATCTCCCTGGTAATATGCGGACAATGGTTAAGGTATCAGGCTGTACAGTGGTATGGGATATACTAGAGGAGTTATGCACTGAGATGGGTATACAGCAACTTGAAGCTATTAAGGAGTTTGGTCTCTTTGGATTGGTACCTTCAAGTAAGTTTGTACACTAATCAATTGAAATAAAAATGAAACAGAGAGCTTTACTGTCTTTATTATCAACTGCAATTCTGGATCTGTGAATAATTGGGTTTTTCAGTGACCAATCCAAATAAAAATTGTGTGTAATATGTTTGTCCAAATAAAACCCTGTTTGAACAAAGTAAAGAGAACAAACAAGGTGTTCTATGGCACTGGGATTTACAGTTTTCATTTGAGAACATTGCATGAAAGCCCTGCTGATAATCACTGTGGATCTTGAGAACATTGGAAATCAAAATCCTTGTATGTCAGTTTAAAGAATGATGGTCTGGTATCGGGAGATTACACAAACAATCCTGGTAAAGGGTGAATTTGATCATTAAACCCAGTGCCTTTTTTCCATTCACAGTGGGGTACCACATCAATCGTACCCTTCACAGAACATTTGCACCCGGTCTTGATTAGGTATCATTGAAAATACTGAGTCTTTACGCGGCATTCACCGTTAAATTGTTCAAAAATTTTAATATTTTAGTTTCTCTTTCCCTTCGTTCAGAGAAACGAGTGGTTCCATTCCAGCTGTCTGACTATTTGATGGATGTCACAACTCACTTTGAAAGTCAGGAATTTGAGTTTGCTCTCCTCTTCAAGAAAGTATTATGGAACCAACCAATGACTGTCAGCAATGAGTTTCATTCCTCAATCATCTTTAATCAGGTTAGAGGATCCTGCTGCTAAAATAAAGGATTCAAACTGCCTGTAGCTACCAGGCAAGCTTGGTGGTCTAGTGGGAGACATCTGCTCTAGAATGGCAAAGGTTGTGGGTTCGAATCCCAACTGAGTAATATGCGTGTGGGGTTTTTTCCGGACTCGATCAGGAAAGCACCGAGTCTACAATGCTTAACGCATCTCAGTCTATGGGTTCAACACAAATAATATTCTTTGTTCCCGATGCAAGTTTAACATCTATTTCAATTCACATTGTTGGGTTTCAAACAAGTGTGATTAATAATAAATTATGCAAATTTCAGCTTGTGTTAAAACGTTTTCAACAAGCCTCTTTTTTAAAGCGAGCTTCATTACAATGTAAGTGCTTTTTTACATTGTTGTCGAGTGTAAACCTAAAGGCCCTGTTCAGAATCATAGCTTAGACTCCAGCTTTGGCTAGGACAGCACACATTTTCTAAATGATTGTCTGAACCAAAGCCCAAATCCAAGCTGTGGTTTAAAATAGGCCCGTATTTTCTTTCTCTCTTCAACACCAGGCAAAGCTGAAAGTGTTTAACTTACAAAGTTGCTAAATTATGAGATTGAACACTTAAACATGGTATAGTTAGTGGTTATGAAAAAAATTAAGAATAAAGATTGCTTTTTCTCAAGTGTACCAAGGCCAATCGTCCTCTGAATTGCAGTAAAAAAAATCTCTTGCCTTGGAAGTTTGACTTTTGGTGTAAGGGTAGGTCCTCTATTTTCTGAAAGGACAGTTATTAAGAAATGCATATTTTGTTATATTTTTGATGCAACAGCTTGTTCCTGATTATCAGAGCGGTCGTCTTACTGTGATGGAGGGATCTAATCTTAGTGACCAGCAAGCATCGCAGACTGTTAGACTGGCTGCACTACAACACAGGGCAGCAGATAAGATACAGATACCCACACTGTCAGTTCACTTTTATATCACTTCTCACCAGGCTCCAAAAATGCACTGTCAGATGGCAGTATTTTAACTAACAGTGTTGTTTGCAAGAGCTTCAGATCACTTATGCAGTGTTGAAAAATGTTTAATAATATTATGACAATAGACTGAACGACTGAAGTGGATTTCCTTTATGTGATAAATGCGAATAATAATAAATAAAAAATTAACGCAGGCTCTTGTGAGGGCACATCATGTGCATAAGGTGTATTATATATTTGATTCTAAGAACCCATGTACACATTAGCTTCTTTGTGAATTCACACATTTATTATTTACACTTTGTTGCAGGAAAGACTTGCCTGGCGTTCTTCCCTCTGCAGTGATAGACTGTATGAATCTCCAGCAATGGTTAAATCTAATCCATGATGAAATACCCATACTAGAATCCATGAGTCCACACGAGGCCAGAGTGGAGTTCATTGAAATCATCAAGAAGTGGCAACTCTTTGGCTCAAGCTTCTTTGATATCATAGTAAGATTAACAGTAATTCTCAAGACTCAAATCCATCAAAATCAATCTGAAGACTCTGATGGATTTAGGAAGTGTCTGAAAAGTCAGACTAGTAGGAATGTTCCAATTGTATTGATGAGTATTCCAGCGTGTGCTCATGGACGATTCCAATGGACTGCCAAAACTTTCCACCAGAACATTAAGAATACTGATGCAGGTATTTGCTCCTGTAATTGGGCACAATGATGCAGTCTAGTGGAACCTTCTGGCAGTCAAGTGGATTGCAGGCCTGTGCCCACAGGAACAATCTTTTGTGCCAAGATTGTGCTTGACTGTAGAGATGCTCCTTTAGTATTGCATATCCACAATAAGTAACATGCACTTGGCTTGCACAACCTTCCCTTATTACACAGTCCATAGGTTTGAGTTGTTGGATCATTTTATGCTGTTGTGTGCTCATGGATGAAAAGGTGTAAGGATTGTCGTGTAAATCAGCGGCAACACTTTCAAGATCACCAAACAGCACAAACTTCAAAATGTAAAATTGGCCACATAAACCTTTTTTGAAGAGAAAGATTTTCATCAACTTCACTTAGATATTGATGACCCAATGCAAGAGTAACCTCTTTTTTGACAAACCTGAGCAAACTTTTGTCAACTCTGGAACAAATGTTTTTGTCAGGTGTGACCAAGGCCCAATTTCATGGCCCTGCTTACCAAAGAATTTCTTGCTTATGGTGTCCTGTAAAAGCATTTGATTCTATGGACAGCAAGGGGTTGTAAGCGAAAAATTCTGTGGTAAGCAGATCTATGAAATTTGGCCCAGCATGTAGTGCTTCCACAAGAACAACTGTCTTAAGACAATCTAAATTGAATCAGGCATCTGTTTTACGTACTGTTTCTTATTGTGTTATTCAGCATGTGTCAGATTCTCGTGTTGGAGGAGGATGCTTATTAGCTATTAACAAGGCTGGAATTCACTTGTTACATCCACAGTCACATGTAAGTTAGTATGATATAGATCGCTATTGCTTTGTTGATGTTATTATTAGTACCATTATTATTATGTGCGTTAATGTGAGTATTTACTACAATCTATGGGAATATAAAATAGGGGCTGGAAAGTAAAGAGAATGGAAATATGAGTTGTCATTTGGCAAAGGTTGTACATAGCAGAGAGACTTTTAAAAAAATTGCCAAGTCTTGTTTTTTGCTAAAGAACTTTTACCACATTATGGTAGTTTAAATTAAGCTTTTCTATGACACTTTGAAGGGATGGGTAGCTGTGTTAGTCAGTTGATTGCAGAAAGGAAACATAAAATGCTAGCTTTTGACTAATTAGTAAAAATAGGTAGTTATTAAAGTGCTGATTTCGAAAATTGCCTTAATGACATGTGTTTTTTGTTGTTACTAGGAGATGTTAGTGACTCATGGCTTTGATGAGGTGGTGTCATCTCGTCATCTTAAAGGGAATGATGGCAGGCAGTTTGTAGACCTCAAATATGGCAACTTAATGGTGCAGAAAGTGACCAGACTTCAAGCAAACCTGGTAAGAATTATTATTTTAAGTATTACAAGTCTATTATTCAATAATGACTTGACACATAATTTCATATGATTACAAAAGTCGCTTGGTCTTAGGTAAACCAAATCTTATGGGGTTAAAATCAAATCTAGATTTTGAAGATGCATTGGGGAAAAGTACACATTTCAAACCTTATCCATTGGGTTATTTGTTGGTTTTAAATCAACTTCAAGTTCTCACTTCTTAAAAACCTTAACAACAATATTGCAACTTCTATAATTGTTTTCTCAGTGCACTGAAATCATTTGTGAGATTGGCCTTCACATGCAAGCCCATTCATTCAGCAGGCACCCAAACCACCCATCTGATGACATCACAGACTACAATAACATTCAGCATCCTAACCAGCATTCCAACCGTGGTGACGACAGCCCACACAACCCTGCCAAGCGCTGGGGAGCAGTACCAATGCCTGAGATGACATCTGCTAATGTGACCCGTTCTCCAAGTGATCTCTCTGATTGGAATCGAGGGATGTCACCAGGTGTACAGTCCCATCAGAGATCCTCACCAGCTTCATCAACTGGGGAAGCATCTGATGCTTCATCTGATGTGCAGATGACACCACGAGGGCAACAGGATGCCATCTCAGCTGCTGAAGGTCTCTTCTTCAATCCAAATAAAAGCCCAAAGAGAAATACAGATGGACATAATAGAACACCATCAGGAGGGGTTCACATCCCACAGGCTCCCCCTCCACCCACTGGTAACATTCTTCAAATGGGTCAACCACGCTATGCAAAGATAAGACAGTCAGCATACAAACAAGCCCCTGTCAAACATGCAGGAGTTAGTAATGGTAGTGCTCATAATAACACACAAGCTTCTCCAAGTGGTTTCTACACTGGTAGGAAGTAAGGACTACCGTCTATGGCTTTGTATGATCAATCGCATATCAATATATGAGTACATCTGTTTCAATTCATAATGCAAATCAGTTTCCCTAAAAGTAATGGGAGACTTTTGAGATGATAGAGGGCGTCCCACTCACTGGTCCTTTCACATTGTTTTCAGTGATACAAATAATTCAAACGAACCAGTGAATGGAACGCCCTCTATCGTCTGCAAAGTCTCCCATTGATGGTTCAATCTATAAAGGTTTATTCTTCAATGTTGAAGCTGCAGCCACAGCCATAGATGGAGTGGTTTATTTCTGACGTGTCAATACTTAGTCCCGATTCTAGTGTGACAAGGGGAGGCCTGAAGGTTTATTTGTGGGCCTAAACATATTTCAACGCCAATCAAAAATCATCATGCACAATTTTTTTTTTAAATCTGACAATTTTATCTGTGATAAGATTTCAACTCTTGATGGAGTATGACTTCCAAATTTTAAGAATGAAATAAAACAAAAAATTGTAGCATACAAATTAACTTGGAACTTATATTATTGAATAAATGTTTTCTGTTTTCAACTCTTGATAAAGTGTACCTTACACAGTATCAACATCAATTCAGCCTTAAAGGAACTACAAAGATGCTAATTCCATAGATGTAACACTTTAAGTCTTTAGTTATTAACAATTAAGTATTCCTTTAAGTTCAGAACAGATTGTTTACTAACAAGTTTAAGATTTGTTTTGTACAAAACTAATTCACATAAAGTTACTCAAAGATTGATATATTTTAACAAGATGACGAGTTATTTTTAACAATGATTTATTTGTGATATATGAGTATGACATCAATATATTTAGTTTTATAACGTTAGAGGATAGTGTTATGTACTTAAACTTACTGCATTGCCAAACAGTTAACAAAATGTACTGTGTGTCATTCTGCTGGGAAATTCTTCCCTTTGGATAGATATAAATTATAACTGGATTAGTTATATTCCAGAACATTATGAGAGTACAAAACATAGTTTTTAGTTTAGTGAGGTTTGCATGTACATGAACTGTGTGGGTGTACAGCTTGAAATACATGTTGTGGATTTATCTATGGTTTGCAAAGGCAGGATAGCCGGAACAGGAAGCTTGTGGAGACAGTTTAAAAAAAAATTATTTCAGCTCCGCTGATGAGACAGGGAGGCCTACCTGACGCACTTATAGACGGTATGCCTAAGGGTACAATTCGAGGCAGAGGTCGCCCTAAGCTGCGCTGGATAGACAATGTGGAGTGGTAGAAGTGTAGGAGAGCTGAGAATAGCAGGAGTGCACACCAATTACAATTTGAGGATGAGGCGGCAAGTCTTTGCCGAATTAATTAAAGAAATAATTTTAACATTCATTGCAATAGGTGCTCACATTTGTTTGCTTTATATCTTTGCAACAATTGCCTTAAAACATTTTTTTTAATTCAATCATCATTTTATAAATGATGATAAAAGTTGGTAAGCTTTTCCAATTTTCTTTTGCACAAATAAACTGCAAAAGGAATGTGAAAATAGAAACATGGCAAAATAAATATTGACACTTTTAAAACTTGCTAAGTTTGTTGTTTTAAATGCATAGATTTTAGTTGTAACAGCAGTTACAGTAGGCACATTAACTGTTATGAATGAGTAACACAATTAGTTTTGATCTCACAAGTGCACAATCCTTATGTTTGAAAAGAGCTAGTAGAAACAATGGAATTTTTTTTTTTCACTAGTGTGACTCCTATGGTCCCAATTGAGCTTAAACTTTCACAGGTTTGTTATTTTATGTAAATGTTGGGTCACACAAAGTGTGGATACTGGTCTTTGACAACACCAATGTTTCCCACATGCAAAATGAAATTGTAATTTGTAAATTGTAATTTATATTTTAACCTAAATAGTTTTTGTAATGTTTAATCTGTCTGTGGTTTAACTTGGACAAATTTTAATCCAGAAATATTTGATACATTGGGAGATTAATTAAACTTATCTCCACATCATGCTGTTGTTACAGCGCTCCTTTATTTCCCATTGATGGTTACATAAAAAAATTATTGCACCATTCGTGCGAAGTAATGGAGTGCTGGAACAATATAGCATGACGTCACAGGTGGAGGTTGAGTCGCATAATGCCCTCAGTGTACGCGCCATTCGTGAGGTACAAATGGCCAACGGGCTTTGGTTTCGGGCCATTTGTACCCACGGATGACATGCACTTCGGGCATTATCCTGTACGTAAAGCTACTCTACATTCAACAAACAAATTAACTGCCAAAGATATAAATGTAGTGTTGAAACTGTATAATTTGAAAAAAAGTGTTATAAATGATATAATTTTTAATAAAATAGAATACCACCGATAACTGTTTGAATGTAAATGAGAACTATGCACCTCAATGTCTAGAAAGATACTATTGTGGTAATATATTAACCCCCTCCTTCCATGTGCAGACAATAGTATTAACCTTGTTCACATCAAGATTTACTCAATGTGCATTTCATGGCAGGAAAGATACAAGATTTTATCAAATTAATTTGATACAATCTTTCTACTGGCAAGGTACAATTTGGTTGCACTTAATCATGCTCAATTTTCATTTCTACTAAAGTCTATGCAACATGTTATTGCCCATCTCACCATTGGTATGTGCACAAAACAGTTATTAAGGAAAGGTTTCAGGCACTAACTATTCATAAACTTTGGCCAATCAGGTGCTAGGTTTAGGCAATTTTGTTGGACTGTGAGGCCTGTCACTAGCCACAACTTCCAATTCATACACTCTCTCTACATCCAGGCTTCCCATCCCAGGTAGACACGACCCAATAGATTAGGATCTGTTGCTTGGTCTATCAGACAGGCCACCTGTGTCTCCACACTAAGACCAGACTCGGCGCATGACGCACGGATGTTATCCTTCCGATCGCCTTGCACAACATTCTTGAAGGCTTTAAATGCAACATTTCGGCTGTGTCCAAGGGTCAACTCACGTCTGCAAAATAAGAGAAAAAGGTGGGGGGGGGGGGGGGGGGGAGAGAGAAAGATCGAGTTAGGTAGGTTTGAAGCTTGAAAGAAGAATAACATATAATGGGATTTGGAGAATGCCTTACTTGGTTATGTCGGATGAGTTCGCTCCTTGTAGTTTTCTTTTTGCATAGTTGACTTTTTCTCTAGGATACCAGGCCTCATCTTGACTACCACCATCTACCTCAGACTGGCCTTCAACTACCTGTCCTGCATCCCGCTGGGTCTTAGCTTGCTTGTTTGCATTTGACTGAGAATTGACAAACATTATTCTGCATATCAAACATGGGCTATATGTATGAACGAAAGAAACTGCATTTAATGACAGTCTGGGGTTGAAAGAGTACTTACTACAGGCATGCAACTGTAACTTCACCAAAAAAGAGGAAATTACAAAATTTCAATGATTTTGTACAGTATTTTTCAATTTTGAATGGTAAAACTGAGAATAAAAAAGAGTAAAAGTTGCATGCCTGTTACTAAGACAAGTTTTCATATTAAAAGATTTTGTTTGGACTTCCACGTTTTCAAAAGCTGAAATGTAATTTATCAATAAGATCTGAATGAATTGATTTTCTGGGAGTATAACAACTATTGGATAACACAGGCTGACTAGCCTGGTCTTAGAGGCTGCTCACTTCCTATTGAAGCTAGTTAGTTGTAAATAGTTGTTAAAAATCAGTTGTCAATTGTGCATTCAGGGTTGCTCAGTGGTTTGTCCCATGCCTTTTACCTCTGTGGACATTGGCTCCGGACTGCGTTTTCAGTCCCTACCTGATTGAGTGGTTTTTCCCCTTTTTGGGGTTTTCCTCCCACATTTAAAACTGACATTTCTTCATATTTTTTTCTACACCGGGCTGTGGGTCACAATGCTTGTTGCTTTGTGGGTCACAATGCTTGTTGCTTTGTGGATCCCTTGGTTTCATAACCAGAAAGATATAATAACAATAATCTGTTGATGGCATGTCAGTTGATCTGTTGGTGTAGCTGATCTAAAATCAGAGTACAACTCTTAGGTAATACCTACCTTCCAGTCAAGCGAGGGCTCTTTAATGAAGACATCCATGGTGTTAATAAGTAATTCATGGTTCTGTCTCAAGGCTCGTAAGGTGTGCACCATACTACTCTTTAAGATACCTTCTTTCTTGAAGGGTAGCATGAGATTAACAATCTGACGTGTCAGTCGGAATGGCATTAGCTCAGGAACAGGCAGAAACTAAGAATGAAAGACAGAGAAGACTGTGGTCAAATCCTTGCACAGCTAAAAGCAATGGAACACTTTGAATAAGATGGTAGCATTCAAGTAGCTTGGAACACTTTGAATAAGATAGTCCCATGCTAATGATGGTAGCATTCAAGTAGCTTGGAACACTTTGAATAAGATAGTCCCATGCTAATGATGGTAGCATTCAAGTAGCTTGGAACACTTTGAATAAGATAGTCCCATGCTAATGATGGTAGCATTCAAGTAGCTTTCCTGATGTCACTTAGCTTAGGTCATATGAGTGCGCCCTGACAAGGGATAAACAAAATACCCTAGTGACAAGTGAGTGATGGCTCAGAGCAGAAAGGACTTATTAAGACCTAGAAAGACCCAGTCGACTCAGACCAGAAGTGGCTTAAAATACCTAGTAAGACCCAGTCGGCTCAGACAAGACATGGCTTAAAAGACCTAGAAAGACAGTTGATTCAAAGCAGAAAGGATTATAAGACCTACAAAGACCCATTCGGCTCATAACAGAAAGGGTTTATAAGACCTAGTGAGATCCAGATGTAGTATTCCAAAGCTGAGTAATATTTTTTTTTTACAATAATAATTTAACGTCGCTGCACATCAACATATTTTAGTGATGTCACTCATTGAGGTTTGCCTTAACTACCCCACTTCATAAGCAAGGCAGCAGAGGCTGACACAAGTTAGGCATCAGAGTTGTCGTGAGCTACTGGAATGACACTGGGAGACCCAGGCTAGATTAGAGGAAGGAATTCAAGAGCACCCATTGTTTGATTTATGACATTACCAAACTATTAACTGACCTGTGTTGCTGACCCAAAAGCATGTCCAAAGTCAATACCAATCATGCCACCAGTCTTCAAACTGACCAAAAAATTGGACAAGTGACGATCACCAATTCCCAAGATGTACTGACAGATGCAGATAACAGCGTGGGTACGTGCAAAGTGTGCCCTCAGTGTCAAAAAGGCTTCAGGAGATGCGCTTAGTTGCATGAAGGCCCTCCTGTTGACAAAGAATTGAAAAAAGTATTAGGTTACTTAAGGTCCTAATTTCACAGCACTGCATAAGCACAACAAGTTGCAATGCTCAGTATAATATGCTCACCGAGATTAAGGTTACCAACTAAAATTCCATTCCCCATGCTCTAACTGTGACTGGTGTCATGCTTATTTCTGCTAAGCAGAAAATTGTTCAGCAATATTCGCTGCTTAAGCAACTAGATGAAATTGGGCGCTGGTCTGAACTAGGCATTGTTAGTTCTAGCTCAACATGATAATCGTCAAGAATTGTCAAGTTCACAAGTTACTTAGTGGCTTCTGCAGTAAGCAAAAATTCCCTTACATCCAGCAGATTCAAAAGAATAGTTAGTTTTTATTACCAATCATTAGCATCAACTTTATTCTGTTTACCTGAGTAGATCCCATGGTGTAAGTGCTTCATAAGTGCGGAAAGTCTTGACGGTATCCGTGTAGTTTGCTTTACTAAATGAGAGAAAAATATTTCAACAAAAGAGCTATCATTCAGGATTGATACAAAGTTTTATAATGACAAAAGCAACGTTAACCAAAACATCAGGTATCAATAATGCTCACAAATTTATTTTATTCAATTATTCCTCTATTATTTCTCAAAGTCTTTTGGTTCTTTTCATCTACATTCCCTACCCCAGCCTAACTGAGAGGGTTGTTGTGAGAAGGGGAAGGAAACAGACATCCACAAAAATTATGCAGTTTAGCTTGATAAACTAACTTTACAACATATCTTTTTGTCCAGTATCTACAGCCCCACCCCAGCCTAACTGAAAGGGTTGCTGTGGGAATGGGGAAGGGGACAAACATCCCTAAGAATGTCAATCAAAATGTTGTACTTTAGTTAAATAAACTTACTTGTAGACTGCAGCGTATCGTATACCTTGATTAGTCTGGTTTCCAGCATACTTGCTGACCCATTCATTGTGTTTCGTCCTCGGCCCATGGCTGCAAATACAAAAGAAGAAAATAAATGTAGATTAGACAACACAAATGTAGATTAGACAACATAAACCACAGCATTATTTTCCCTAAATCAGGTCTTCTACACGAGGCATTCAGTTATCTAGGGTAATGCATATCAAATGCAGCACTGATTTGAATAAATACAACTTTCTTGTCAATAAATGTACAGAATAAAAAGCAATCTTTAGGACAAGTTGCCCAAGTTTTTTAGAATAACGCAATATCTTACACTTATTCAGGCATATTTGAATTTAAGAAAAAAGTAGGAGAATATGTTGAAGTACACAGACTTACCTACATACAGTATAGGCTTTATTGCAGGGGCCAATTTAAAATGGAAGAACTGTATGTGTCAATTGAAATTTCTGAGGGCAAAACATCACAAACCAAACAAGAACATCACGCCTGTCTTATAAAAGCATTGCTTTTGATCAAACCCTTCCTACAGACAAGGACCATCATTGTATCAGCTATGATAACTTATGGGTTAAAGTGCCTGATCCAATTTCACAAAGAGCTAAGACTGATCTTAGTGACTATGGCTACAGCTAAGACTGTTGCTAAGGGTGTTGCTATGGATATCCTATTCTTGAACTCATGATGACATGGCAATCCAGCCATAGTTGAAGCCATAGCCACCAATTCATACACAGTCTTATGACCGTTTATGGCCACTACGTACGTTTTGGTACAAAGAGCTTGAGGCTGCTATGGTCTCCACAAAAAGGAAAAACAAAAATCATAACAAAATCTAACTTCAAATCAGGTTGTGATAACTCATTTATAAAGGCACAAACAAACTACATTTGTTTGTTTTCTGCCTGGTTCAAAATAAGACTATGCATTATATTTATTTGGATTGGTTAGAATCTTACTTTGAGTTGTACAATTTCCGTTCATCTTGTGTCATGGCGGAGTCTAGGAAATCTTTCAATGTGTTTGTGTGTTGAAGCCAGGTTATCATTCCAAGTCTGACAAAAAATAAATAAATAAATGACACATTAAATTGAAGAATTAGGCAATGGCTCTGGCTGTTGACTGACACTTGTGTCCTTGAGCAAGACACTACATTAAGTGTTTTTCTGAATATAAGTTGTACACACATTGAGGTCATCGGCTCATTATCAAGTATGACTCACAAGCCAACATCTGTATCAAGTGGTTTTGGCTGTGGAAGGGATGTCACTTGGGACAACTTTTTAGAACAGTTTTCAGCAATCCGGCCAGAGCCATTGTCAAAGTTACAATTCAGACACAGAAAGTTTGTTTAATAGTTGGCTAGACAGTGGTGTTGACTGTACATTTGCTCATGAGAAAACAACCAAATGCATCAGCCACACCTTTTCTGCTGTGAATACTAATAAGGTTTATATTTAACGATTCCAAGTTGAGTTAACCATTAACGATGGAAGTCACGCCTATCGTCTTGTAAAACTTGTTGAATAAAAAGAAGTATTCTGACCTTGGGGTCATGGGGATGACCTGATAAGTGACCAATCGAAGCCCTCGTTGGCTGCAGGCCGCATCCTGCCCAAGGATATCATTCATAATCTCAAAGAGCTGTTCTACCCGCTGGTCCTGTCTCAGATCTTCACCTCCTTTCACAAGGAATGTATATTCCTGTTCATCATTGCCACGGATTACTATCGTCTTAGGTTTACGCAAGGATGATAACACTTTCACCTGTTAGTGTTAGAGTTCAAATGACTTCAATTTTAATGCATTCAATTTCCCCAAAATGTAAGACTTGTATTAATGATAATATAGCACTTTATCTAAACCTGAGGAACGTCTCAAATAACTCATTGTTTTTATGACAGGTAATCGGAGCTATGTTTGAATTATAAGACCATCTACATAACACCTTATAAGAGTTTGTCTGTAGCCAACCATACCAAAAGCACTAGAGCAAACCCCTTCTCTTAACACAACACAAAGAACCTACGACTGAAGCAGTTATGGTTAAGTGTCACAAGTGTAATGAGCGGGACTCGAACCCACACTTTCCACAACATAAGAACAAGAATTTGGTGCACTAGACCACCCAGCCACAAGTGTTTTAAAATGTTGAAGTGTTTTACAAATGTGATACTTAATAATAATCTAAAAAGACATTTCCAAGTTTCTTCTGATTCTGCAAGCAAAAATCTCAACTTCTTCATGTTTGTTTGTTGTTGCTCACGTACCTTCTCATCAAAACCTGCTATGTTGACATGATACTCAGGCATTGGCTTGGTTCTTCCAACATACTGTCCTGAAAATGGAAAATAAAATCAGTTTGATTCTTCAAAATTGGTAGAAATCTGTTATCTTCCTGTTCAAGGGAAGTGTTGCACAATGACATTCACGCAACATGACTGTGTCAAGTGGTTAAGTTTAAATAAGATTTTAATAAAAATAATAACAATAATAATAATAATAATAATAATAATAATAATAATAATATAAGGGGATTGCTGAGCGTGGCGGACAGCGTTAGCATCGAACGCAGGAGTTTGCAATGTCATGTCGGGAGGTCCGAGGAGAGGTTGTTGAAAGCTGCGCAAAGATATACGAGGACAGACGAAGTTGGGCCAAAGGAATACAAAAGGGTAATGAAAGAGGAAAGGCAACAGGATTGGAGGAATAACCGCTTCATGGCCGATTCTTGAGATGCACTGAAGAAGTGGCGAGCGCCAAGTCCTGGAATTGGTTAAGGAGCGGAGAGCTGAAGAAGGAAACCGAGGGCTTGATTACTGCGGCGCAAGACCAATCGCTAAGGACAAATGTAATGAAGGCAAGGATAGAGAAAGCAAACGTCTCCCCTATGTGTAGAATGTGTAATAAGGCTGAGGAGACTGTATTTCATATTGTCAGCGAATGAAGTAAGATGGCCCAGACGGAGTACAAAGGAAGACATGACAAGTTGGCCAAGGTGATCCACTGGGATGTGTGTAAGAAGTATGATGTCCACGTCACTGCGAAATGGTACGAACATGTCCCGGAGAAAGTTATAGAGACCGACCAGGTCAAGATCCTCTGGGACTTTAACATTCAGACTAATCATGTTATAGAACATAGGCGTCCGGATGTTGTAGTCTTAGATAAGACGACGAAGATGTGTCGTCTCATTGACATAGCAGTGCCAGGTGACATAAGGGTAGCTTCGAAGGAGTTAGACAAGATCCAAAAGTACCAAGACCTGGCCAGGGAACTTCGTAAGATTTGGCAGGTGAAAGTGAAAGTAGTCCCTGTGGTGGTTGGAGCACTTGGCACCATTCCGAAAACACTGGGGAAACATCTAGATGAAATAGGTACAACTGTGAGGTTAGATCTGTTACAGAAGGCAGCACTTTTGGGAACAGCGAGAATCCTGAGAAAGACACTTGAGATCTAAGGCTACGGGACGTAGCCCGACTCAAGGAGTTACCGGCACAAAAGAAAATGTGATCTTTCTTTTGTAGGCTGTGATGAAATGAAATAATAATAATAATAATAATAATAATAATAATAATAATAATAATAATAATAATAATACACAGCTTTTATATAGCACTTCACACAAGGGTCTCAAAGCGCTTAATAAGAAAAATAAATACAAAATAACAGGATTACATAAATTAGCAAAAAGGAAGCATAAACACGAAAAGCAGCAGAAACAACTGTGGACTACTGGAATAAATGGGTTTTCAGCAGTGATTTTAATGCGAATCTTTTGAGTTAAAAAATGTGTCTGTGCATTGTGGAAAGAAGAAAAGTAATAATTATACTCAGAGTCTCTGATACAATGATTGCTGGAAGTCACTCCTAAATAAAAAGTCAATATTGAGAATAGGGGATGATATCACCAACAGCTAAGATTGTGCTCATATTCAGTACCTTATGGAGACCGAAGATAAAACGAAAAAGCGAAAACAAAAGGTCTACTTGTGGAAATTGTTAAGACCAGGTTCTCCACGAGGTAAAGTCTATGGGAAGAAATTAAGTACAGGGACAAAGGATAGAACAATAGAAGTCTCCACAGGGATGGGATGCATTGTTCAGAAGTGAATCAATCTTAATTGCTAAGTAAAAAGTGATGTCATAATAGAAATCAATATGAGACAACTCGTCTTTAGATGAATCTTGGTACTTCATTAAATTGAAGCCAGGGTAGTCTTTCATAAATTGAGTTGTGAGGGCTTCGGGATATGGGAGGGCAAACAATTAAAGAAACACATGGTCTGACTGACTTTTAGCCTGTACTAGTCCGGCAGCCAAAAGGCACTTTTTACCTGAACCTTGCAGCGGAGGATATATAACAGGTTTTGACTGATTTATGTTCAGTAGACCTTGTACAAACAGAATCTGCATGATGACACCCTGTGAAGTTTGGGCAATTCGAGATATAGGCGGAATATTCCTCCAATTTTATAATCCAGAATAGTCATGATATAAGGCTAACTATTGGTGGCGCTGTTTGCTTTTTATGTAACTTTAAAGTTAATTGAAATATTGCAAGTACAAAACATATTATTTACATCACTTTAAATAGTACACAAAAACATGTGTAATACAATATTGTTTATACTTTCCAAATATGTTTAAAAACATATTTTTAAAGAAGAAAATATTTCCAAATAATTTAAAGTTGTAGAAAGAGCCTGCAGTAGCTTGACAGTTATCAGACTGGTACCATTCTGGTGCAATGTGTGAAATATTTGATAAAGTCTGGGTACACGCTGATGTAAACAACAGGACACGTGGAGAGAATTATTAGCCACATGATAATAGCGGTCTCGCTGAACATTCGATTGTTAGGGCATAAGGGTAAATATGTGACGGGCTCTACGAAAATGAGTCGCTTGTCGCACAACCCACTTTCATTTACGGGGCAGTTGAGTGTTGGTAGGGTGAAACAAAAATTGAAAAAAAAATTTGTGATAAAACGGTTTCTTGCCTCTTAAGGGTCTATCTTTTCATAATTCTTAAATAGAAACTTTTTTATATTTTTATAAACATGAATAAAAACAGTTTTTAATTACCCTTTTGTTCCTATTTTGTACTTTACAAGGCATTGTAAATGTCTCCCTTTAATTTATTTCAGATATGCAAATAAGGTCATTTGTAATTAGTTTTGAAAATATTAAAATTGCATGTCATGTGAATACACTAATAAAACTTCCCCCAAAATTTCAAGTCTGTAGCAATTGAGGAACATTGTGGTATCTATGAACTCAACAAAATAATAGTATTTCTCTTTTGACATCAATATTAGATTTTTTTTTATTAAACGGGCCGTTTCTCCATTAGGGGTTATTTTCAGATATCGACATAATTTGTTTTTCAAAAGGTCATAACTTTTGAACCAAAAATGACACAAGTGTGTAAGAGATGTCAAAATTAAGCTTGTTGTGTGCTCTTTACAGCCATGTATAAAACTCAAAAGTGAATTGTCCCCCCAAGTGACTCATTTTCACAGAGCCCGTCACATATTGTTTAGCAGCTACATTTTAACACGAACTTCCAAAGATGTAGCATTACATTCATATAATTAACAAGTATTGTGACTTATTTACAGAGCCAGATTGTCAATGTCAGCATTATTTGCAATAAGTTTGGATTTATAAAGACCGCTTACATAAATTATCAGAAACCTGGTCTGAGGTGACAAATGAAATAATTGTATTATTATAAATCATGCTATCACATTGAGACCTGCCGTGTATTATTAGGACTTAGAAAGGAGTTTTAGTAAATTACATTTCCATCACATGAATCAGGACACAATTGTATCCTTACTGTGGGCATTGAAATTTGCATCGATGATGATAAAGTACATCAAGCAGAGCAGATTATTCAGTTTTTGTCTGATTAACTGCACCTGGTTTTGTATGATTTTGATTTTTTCTTGTCTGAATCAAAGCGACGGACATGAACAGAAGAATGTCTTCTCAGATGTTAATATAACTACCCCCATGATTCAAGCAACTTGTCTGATGCAGAGCCTGAAAGAATAGGCCATACATAACCTGATAATCTGAAACCTCCAGACCGGAGAGGATGTAGGGTTTTAGTTTTCGCAACAACTTAAACGGCAAGCAAAACAAACGGAGCTACAGGGACCCAGTCAGCCAAAGAAGCAACGGAGATGCTAAAGATAATAAAATAATGTTGATACTGTCCCATCCATTGACACTGTATATGTTTACTTGTAATTTGAAAATTGTTTTTGTGACAAAACAAATCCAATTTATGTTAACTGTGCTGGGCTATCTCCACTTGTGTTATTTTATAACAGGGAAGTGGTGGGGAAATAGTTAAACAGAAATTCCGTGACCCTTTTGACTGTGCGGGTCAGTAGTGATGGGGGGGGGGGGAGGTGGGGATTTTCAGATCCTTTGTACGCTTCCTCATCTGTTGCATGTGGGTCGATTACAAGATTCGGGTAAATCTCTGTACAATTTTAAAAGATGTGGGGTTGCAACAAGTGTATGGGAAATAAAAGAAACGTGGGTGTCCGGGTATGTTTGTGTTTAGGAGTCACAAGGCGTTTATCCTTTGTTGTCTTCAAAGAAAGGTGGATCCCAAAATATTTCTGAAAGTCTGTGGTCGCTCTGAATTGTAGGCAAGAATTTATTGATTACCCCGTATATAACCTATTGCCCGGTTTTAGGTTGTTGTGAACACGAGAGGTGTTTTGGAGTTTTATTTTACTTCTGGTTTCATACGATGTGATACTTTTACGATCTGCGTGTTCATTGCTTTCAAACAACATTGATCATCCTCCCTCAAATAATTCATGTGAATTACAAAACTCATAAGGATTTGAAATGTCACAAATACAATTTTCAAATAACAACAGGTCAACAGATACAGCGTCACTGGATGGAATAGCACCAAAATGTAGGTCATTATTAGATAGGTTCAACATTATAGGATTTGTCGAGAATGAAGAGGCTTTTCATCTCTTGGGGCTGGACTCCCCCTCCGTCCACTTTCTCCCAAAATGCAACTCTATCTCCACAGAAATCAATGTAGAAGAGGGTACATGTACATATTTTTACTTCAGGGTTTCTTTAGTCGTACAAATACGCAGGTTGGATTTGAAGAATACTATACCTTGGCCACGCCCCTTGATGGATCGTACCCCACCCATCATCTATCATCCTTAAATACATTAATGTACAAATCTCTTTCAAAGATTTATTACAAGAAACTCTATCATAAATAAATGTACTTAGTTTTCTAATATCATGTGTGTTTGAATACAGTTACCGCCTCCTCCCACTAGCCACGCCCCCTTCAGCACCTTACACCCTCTTTAATTTTTTATACACTACTTCTTGGCAAGCTAATTGTATGTTTTTAATGCCATTTTGGGGGTTACAAGCTTGTATTGTTTGTGTTTACACCATAGGTATTGATAAATATCGATAAAAACATTAAATAATCGATATAAAAAATTGCCCAACCCTGAGGAGGGGTCATCACTCAGATTCTTAAACAGTATGACCTTCTTGTGTGGAATCTGCAAAAAAACATTATATATCCAACAAAACATGGTTCACCCCTTTGGCTGCCGGACTATACCTGGTATTTCCAATTCTCTGTCATAGCTAAGTTGTTGGAAGTTGCCAAACCAAGCTGCATATTCCTTCAGGTTACCAGGATGGTCTCTCCTCTTAGCTGTCATGTCTTTGTACAGTTTACCAAAGTGTCCATAAAAAGTCTACAAAAATAACATTGACCAAAATAAAAAATATTAATTAACTAACCAAATCAAAAGACCAGCGACTATGGGGTCAATTGGGGGTCAATTGGAAGAGAATAATGTCCACAACCATTAGTCGTGTATATTGTGACCTAAAACACCTGATGTCGTCATCACAATAATCTTGGTTGAGCTATTTTGGGATTCAATGTTTCCGTGTGTTATACAGTGTAGAGCACGAACAGTATACTCTGCTCAGAGTATACTGCTCGAAACATTGCGACCACACCGGCTCTTTTCAGAAAAGAGATTTAATACATGGTTGTACCCGCAAGTTTACTAGTTATTTATTTATTAATAGTTACTTCTTTTTTTCACACCATGCAAAGCTTCAAACACCACTAATAGTGTAGTGCACGTTTCATGCAGTAGTGCTTGTACACACTTAACTGTTGACTCCAAAATGAGGAGCATGGAAGAAAGTGGAAGGAAGTAGCTCCTTGTGACATTGGTGCAAGGGATTATTATGTAATTTCCTATAAGAATTTTATAGAAAAGACAAACAAATTTTCCAATATTTCAAGAAAACTATTGCTATAATGCTTTCTACTTACAGTAGAAAGAGTCAATTACCAAAATGTTACAACTTACCTTCCATGTCATATCAATGATCTTTGAACCATCTTTGCCAAATGCTGCATCAAATTTCTTTTGCCAGTCCTAGCACAAAATACATGAATGGTTGGAGTTATTAAATGTTCAAATCTTTAAAAGTTGACCAAAGTTGGACATACATTTACCTAAGAACACAAATGTTACCTGTCACTGCCAAACCTGCACAAAGTTGCAAACCCAACATTTCTTGTAAACAGCATTTTAAGGACATTTTTGTTAAACTCAGTGTTTTTTTGATTTCAATACATTTGTAATTTCAGGTATTTATCTTCATAGTTCCTGAAAACTAAATCAGTTCACTATAAGTATGTTAATGACATGGATTCAAGAGAGTGAGGTTAAAGTAGACTGAGTAGAGAATGAAGTCAATCAAACATCCTCAGATGGTTCTGAAACAAAGTTCACAGTTTGAAGCATCTTGACTATCCTCCAACAAACCTTTGGTATCGCTGGAAAGCTGAAAGGTTTATCGTTCTATTGTGTGCTCTTTGCACTTCCTACACAAAATACTTCTTGTCTCACACTTGTATGATACCTTTCATCTTGGCATTTACCTTATTCATTTATGTCATCAAGCTGTGATCTTAGAGATAAAACAATGATGAAACAATGAAAAATGCACTAAATGTATGCAAGCCACACAGAAACTAGTCAATGAGCAACCTTCTTTTGGCCTCTAGCCAAGGGAGCCTTACTCAAATGGCGTCAAGTGCATTATAGTCTACTGAGACAAGCACCCAGTTCAGGACTCAATTTCATTTAAACATTATGAACAAATGTTAGAGTGTTTTACCTGAGCAAATCGTCGTCTGTAATTGCCAAAGCCAACACTAAGAGAGCTCTGAGTGTCCTGTGATCCTCTTTGGCCAGCTGGTGCAGCTCGGTAATCCAGCAGATGGTTATAGAAATCTTGACAGGCTTGAAGAATCTTTGTCTTGTCTCGTTTGCTGGCACTCAACAACGGCTTCATTTCGTCTTCAGCCCAATCCTGCCAGAAATGATATTATACACTTATGTAGTCCACATACAAGATAGGGTTTTTGTATAAATGAGGAGGGTGGATTAATAATTAATGCTTAAAAATATTGTATTGATTGCGTTAAGGGTTAATAGCACCTGGGTAAGCTTGCAGCCCAATACGCATATAGAATGACAATGAATGGCTATGAATGACGAACGCGTGTCGTAAACAACTTCAGCTATGTCTCTATCAGCCATTTAATCCAGGTAAGCATGGTCATGTGACATCTTTCAACCAATAGCACTACCTTAACTGTATAGGGTATTTATGAATGTATTTTATAAATATTGTGTAACTTTTTTGTACCTTGAATACAAATTCTGGGTTGCTGAGCTGCTCCAGAGCTGCAATCAAATTGTCAAGAAGTGGAACCTTCTCTAATACAGCCCTGATGTTCTCAACGGCAGTACGGTTCTTCTTGCCAACAGCGGAACTGTCAAACCCAAAACATTCGCTGCTGATCTTGAAGGGGTAGCACAGAGCCTTGTTTGAAAGAAACAACATAATACGTGCATTTGTAAACCTGATGCTATAAACAAAGGTTGTTGGGTACCTGGTAGAAGGTTGAAAACAAAGATTGCTCTGCAGAAAGGCATAAGAAACGAGCGCACAAAAGTGTGTTTCAAGGAAAACAGATATGAAAAATTTGAATATTTCTTGATGACAATTTTAAGTCAACATAGGATTTTTAAATTCAGAATAGAACTTACTTATGCACTTTTGTTAAATAAAAATCATATTATAACATATCATATTATATTATCATTCAAGTAAAAAACCACAAGGGAAACTGACTGGGTACAAACAAATATATTTTGGGTGAATAAAGAAACATTACGTAGAACAGGATTTGAACCTGCAGCCTCTGGGTTTCAGTGCTGGTGCTCTACCAACTGAGCTGTCTAACCCTTTATCAGCAGTTTCCCTATTCTGTTAACATCTTTGTTGGGGGGGGGGGGGGGGGCTGGGCACCAGTCAGAAATCATTAAAATATATACTGCCACATAGCCAAGGATCATGCCTGGGTTACAATGCAACCTGGGAAGTGGCAGTAATGGGATCATGTTAAAGGGAAGCTATTTTTTATTTTTAAATATGAAGTAATAAACAAACATGGAAACTTACTGGGTACATATACAACCTTTTGCTGGGATGAAGAATACAAAGCTTACAATCTTTTCTGCCTGACACTATACAGATTAACAGATGCTGTAGTGACTTACCATGGTACCTTGTTGTACAAGGATTTACTTTGAATAATACATACATATAATATTTCCAAAGAGTAAAAACATCACCTACCTGTGGGTATTCCTTAGCAATATCCGTCAAGATGCCATGAACCGCTGGGCCTTCTGGCTTGTCAAGAAGAGCAACCATCTGACTGATCCAACCAATAAACATCCAGCATGGAACATCAGAAACCTGTCAGTTAAATGAATCAAAAGAAAAAGGGATTCAGGTTAATTTGTTTGAATTTAAAGATACAACCTCCACATTGCATATTTTAGGCAGCGCGTGGTGTGACATCAGTGCAAGGAGTCTGTACACAATAAAAAGGACCATCCGATGCAATGTATCTTGTAGTAACAAGTCCCAGTCTAGGGTGCTTTGAGATCACGACACACACAGTAAGGGATGAAGTACTACCTACCTCTTTGATCATAAGTTGCATGGAGTCTGGACAGGATTCTACAAGTTGTAGTAAGCGAGGATAACGCTGCATTGCCTCATCTGACCCATGATGCATTGCTTTCAGAGTGTACCGGACTACTGTCTGAGAGTATGTGTCCAATGAGGGTAGGTTTGCACTGGGAACATCCCCTATAAGAAATCAACATGAGACAAATTTGAGTTTACAAATCATGTTTGAAAAGAAAGACTACGGCTTGGGATGACTACAGCAGACTCAATGAGACCAATAGTTATTCACTCCGCGGCAGTGAAGTAAATCAATAGTTTTCCCCTCCATCCACTAAGTTACAATTAGTAATCCAGGTTGTTTTACCTACCCCACATAGTACTTAATAAGCAGAACAGTTCTTTCAGAACTAAGAAGAACCCCCCCCCCCCCCCATTCCAAAATCTACTCCTTGTCAGTACCAGCAAGACAAGTTCACTCTGCACAGCTAAGTAGATATACTCACACGGTGCTACTGCAAACCAAATACATTCTGATACCTCACAATGCAATGCCTCAAAACCTACAGGCGATTTGATAAGTATCAATGTTAAAACATTGATACTTATTGAGTCTATCTCACCTTTTCATGCCTCAGTTGACCATGTGCAAGTTGAGATTGACCAATTTAAACTAATCCAACTTGACTTGGACACAAACTCTGGGACTCAAAGATAATGACTCAACACTCAACCTTCAGGACTCAGAACTCAAATTTGTCACCAAGGAACCAAAACGGAGGTTTGCTTGGCAGGCTTTTTAAGGACATAAAAGATAACAACGCTGCTTACCTGAATCCTTCAGTCGTAGCATCTTATCACAGAAGCTGACTAGTGCCATGTATGATGATGTGATACTTGTCTTTGAGTTTGTGGAAACATCATGATCTCCGTCAGCCAGTTGAACAGATTGATGTAATTCACTATATGCCTTGGTAAACAGAGTACTACAAATCTGTACAGAGAAAACAATCAACAGATCACAAACTATTCAAAAAAGATTATACCCAGTTTATTATTCCTATTCTTGTTATTATCATTAATATTCATATTTACTTAATTGAGACTTACCTGCTCTGGTCGCATATCTCGTTGACCAACCACTGCTAGCAGTTTATCCAACTTTCCTGCAGTCCGTAAATGTGTCAACACCTCAGTTCCTTTAGCGAATATTTCAAAACGTATTCAGAATCAAACATCAGAAGTTCAAATGGTTCAAAGGTATTTTCACTTTAAATGAAATCTTTGGTTTAAAAAGACAGTTGCAATGGCCAGAGGATGGTCAGTTCATAAAAGTTACTGTGCACCAAAGTTTTAAATGTTAGTAAATAATTCACATTACCTTAGTTTTTTGGTAACATTTATTTATTTATTACACACCCAACAGCAGAATTAGTGCCAATAACAGGATGAACAAGAAACGAGAAGAAATGTTCAGTTTTGGATGAGCGGGGAAATACCAACGGGGAAACACCACGCAATTAGGTAGAGACTGAAAACCCAATCCACATGCAAGACTCCAGTCTGAGGTGGGACTTGAACCAAGCGTCCACAGAGGTAAAAGGCGGGGAAAGAAATCACTGAACCAACTTGATCCAAAACATAAAGTATTCAACAACCAAGTTATAAGGTCTCGTGGCAAGACATCTGCTCTAGAGCGGAAAGGATTGTGGGTTTGAATCCCACGTCATGTGAGTAGCATGCCCTTAGATTCTTTTTCCACAAGATTTTGGAAAGCATGGATCAGTGATTATCACACACCGGAAAAAAAAATATATATATATATTTATCCCATTGCACTTATTACATCTATTAAATGGAAGGACTTAATTGATAAAGTAAAACATGGGTAAACATTCTGTACATAAACCTTGACTGGCAAATGAAACAAGAAACATTACTTTCTCTCTAATTTGATCAGCAACAGAGAAACAATTGTTTTTTGTTTACCTCCTTCTAGTACGGCAGACGCCACCAGATCATGTGACTTGCTGGAGAGTATTTGATGTTTTCTGGCAAGACTGTAGTCTCCAACTAAGGCTGAGGAATCAGACAGCTTGGCTGTGGGAAAAAATAGAACATAAACTGTATCAATCCCTAACAATAAGGTTTATAGTCTATGTGCAACAAATAAACCCCTCAAAACAAAAAAGGGAAAACAAGAAATGGATAACAAAATTCCTAAATGAAGATGAATCTACAACAACAAAAATTATTTAAAAAGCTAACCTTGATCAAACATTTTTATATATATTTTTATCAAAGCACTCATCGAGTTTATAAGACTAACGTATAACTAAAGACATATTCATATTACAGAGCAAATTACCATGTAATAAAACCTCATTATTATTATTATTCCTGGGGAATTTTGAACTATATTTGTCTCACAATCGTTGGCATTTTTCTGGGATAAAAACCAACACTCATATCAAGGTTATTATTCACTTAACCCTACCCCCAAACAGGAGCAGCTATTTCCCAGGAAATTTCCTGAACATTTGCCAGGGTTAGCAATTCAGGTTTGAAAAGGTCAACCTAATTATACTTAAACAGTTTTATTAAACTGGTGAATAGTAAACGAATTTACGCCGATTCAATCTGACAGAATTACCTAGTAGGTCAAAGGTTGTTAGAAGGGTTGTAATCTGCTCATTGAGGTCAAGTGTAACTGCTTTCTGTTGATGCATCTGCACATAGGAATGAGTCCAAAGGGGTCGCATGTCGTCATGTGATGATAAGCTTCCATAGGTAGCTTTGAGATGCTTCTGTGCAACACTGAAGTTTCCCTAATACAAGGTAAATAAAAAAACACATTTGAAATTTGCTGAAAAGGTTACAGAAAAAGGTTTGTTGTCATAGAGATAGTTTGGTGTGTGTTATTGATAGATAGGTGTGTGAGTTGGGCTATAGCTCCATGGTGGGCAAGCATTACACACAAAAAAGTCCACACAATGTATGGACTTCAAACACTATGTGGACTTACACACATCCACACAGTGTTTTCACCAATGTTGAAGAATCCCTTGTTTCTTAAGTGCACAGAACAAAGGAATGTCCACAGAGTATATGTAACACAGAGCTGTGTGTGTGTGCAAATAGATGTACAAGTTGAGTTGCGACCCCTTAAAGGCATGAGTTTGTCTCCATCATGCGGTAATGCAAGGTACGTGGGAACAAAAGTGGTTCAAAATTATTTGAATACGCACAAGACATGCACAGTCTATACATGGTGTGCACACAAGTGCCATGCCATTAGTCTACCCAACTGACAAATTAAAATATGCCAAAGCTAATATGCATTTATGATAGACGTGATAGATGAACTGGTACCTTTATAGTTCAGGTCAAAATATTAACTACACATCAAACTTGTCTAGTTTTAAATGGTGCTAAAAGCTGTTAAAATTGTCTTTATTTAAATATTTGTTCTTGAAAAAGGTCTTTCCAAATCCCATGCACATTTTTCAATCAAATAAACTCTATTATTGTTTAAGATCCCTTTAAGTTGACCACATGTCTTACCTGTTGGCAAGCACTATCAGCCATTTTGAGGCCCAACCAAAGTCTTTCCTTTACAATCCTGCCTTCAAACGTCACCTCTTGATCACCCTGTGAGCTGCTCTGTTGTGAAGCTGAACGGATAAACCGATTAGCAAGCTTGTCCATGTACAAATACCTGTAACATAGACATAATAGTTTAATGTCATGGATTGCAGTGGTTTAGTTCGTTAGGTTAGGGTTGGTGTTAGAAATAGGGTTGGGGTTTGAGTTACGGTTGGGGAATGGGTTAGCTCGGGTTATAGAGTTACTAAGTGTTAACTTGGTTAGAGGTACTTGGTTTGGGTAAAAATTAATTTATTTATTGAAATATTTCTGGTAATGAAATGAGTTTTTCAAAAGCGACCAGCATTGTATCTTTTGGTCCTGAAGAAAGCTGTGTAATCAGGTAGGGACTGAAAACCCAGGGCTATGGTTTGAGGGTGGGATTCAAACCAGGATTCACTGAGCTGAAAGACACCGCTAAGCCCAACCTATCCATAAATGAGGTCGTGCATGCTGTATGGCTTTCATTGAATTGGTTTTGCAAAATTTTCGAACTGCTGGTAAATGGAGTTCATTGAACAAGAGTGGTCTCCAAGGACTTTCTGAGAAAAACATTTTTATTATTTTTTTTTTTTTCAAATTTATACAAATTGTTTATTTATAGCCCTTTTGATCATTGTGTAAATGAAATTACAATTAACATCCAGTAGCACTGAGTGACAAAATGGTAGTTGATGATGTTGTGTGCATACCTGTGTGACACTACATCATCCCAGATACTAGTAGGGTTCTTCTTTGGATCCAGAGAACGATGACCCCAACGGTCAATGAGTGATAAAGACTTCTCAATGCCACTGCTACCCGGCAAATCTGGCAAAGACATTTTGCAAAACATTAAAAATGGTCTGATATTTTAATTAATTTTTACTACACATCCCAAAACAGTGAGCACTACTAACAGGAGGAATTTTTAAAAATATAAAAATGTTTAGTTTTAGATTTTGGAGGAAAAACCCCAAACAGGGAAACCCATCGTCAGGACTGAAACCCAATCCAAAAGCAAGGCTCTGATTTGGGTTGGGATTCGAACCAGGGTACACAAAGGTAAAAGGCAGGGAAACCACTGACCCCAAATAACTTTGTAATATGACTTTGGTAAGTTCTTGTTGATAATACTTACTAGCCTCAACAGCAAGTTGAAGGAAATCCTGTGTTTCAGTGAGAGGCTGAAGGGACTGAAGTTTGGCTTTACGACTGGAGGTCATTAAAGGACCGAGACCAGACCAATCCTGAGTAAGGTAAGAAAGACATAAATACTTATATCATGGTACAGTCATTCTGATTTTCCTGAATTCACATCAATGTAACCAAATCAAGGTTATAAGGAATAAACAGTCTGGTGACTTTTAGACATAATAGGAGACAGCATTCATTCACAAAGGGAACATGACAAAATGGTGCAACATGATTATAACAGCACTTCATCAAACCCAAATACATGCACTCATTACTTTTAAATCAGGTATGCAGGTCTGTTTGAATTAAGCCACCCATTTCTTCAGCGCCTTGTAAGGGTTTACAAAGAGATTTGACAGAATCTGAATATTTCAATCTTGCTGCAACTCACCATCTTTTGTGATGTCACCAACCCAATACTTGAATCTAGTGGTGGACGACTCAGGTCGATTAACAGAATGAGGTCATGATTTACTCGATTGACATGGGGAGACGAGGGGCCAAATTCATAGAGCTGCTTAAGCATGACAAAATCATGGTTACCAGAATAAAGATACCAGCCGAAATGCCATACCACATAAACCATCTGGTACTGGTATACCAGCCGAAATGCCATACCACATAAACCATCTGGTACTGGTATACCAGCCGAAATGCCATACCACATAAACCATCTGGTACTGGTATACCAGCCGAAATGCCATACCACATAAACCATCTGGTACTGGTATACCAGCCGAAATGCCATACCACATAAACCATCTGGTACTGGTATACCAGCCGAAATGCCATACCACATAAACCATCTGGTACTGGTATACCAGCCGAAATGCCATACCACATAAACCATCTGGTACTGGTATCCTGCTTATTTTTTAACTTCGCTGAAAATTATTCTGAAGCAGCTTTATAATATTGGGCCCTGGGGGATGACTAATCGAATTTACACTGCACTCTTGCTACATTACTGACCTGCAGAAAGGCTTGTCTGCAGTTTGCCATGTAGAACATTGCCCTGTCATAGTCTTCTTGAATTGTGTACAAACAACACAGCTCCTCACTGTAACGAGACTGATGTCAACAACAACAAACAATTTCAATAGATGAACAAATTCTTGATTTAGAATTGGAGGCTTTGCATGGTGGAAATAAATATTATTGTAATTTTTTCGGGTACACTATCCACTAATCTCTTCTAGGAAGAGCTGTTAGGTTTGTTTTCTTGGTAATCAGAAAACAACAAAGATTTGTTTATTTCTTCTTTATAGTATAGTCACATAAGACAATTTCAGCGACGTGTTGTGACCAAGCAGTCTAGAGTATGGGACTCAAGCTCTGACAACTGAGTCATCACAGTGTGGGTTTGAATCCCAGTTGTGAAACTTGTGTCCTTGAGCAAGACACTCAACTATAACTGCTTCCAACCACCCAGGAGTAAATTAGCACCTGTGGTGGTAGAGAGTGTTGATGAGAATTGATTGATTGATACATACTCCAAAGGATGGTTTTAGGAATTCTTATGACCCAATGAACAGAGCTCTAGCAATAGTGTAAGGCACTCTGGTACAATGTAAAAAAACGCCCCATAAATGCCTATTACTATTATTATCATAACAATATAAAACTTCCATGAGAGTTATAAAATTTAAAACCTCTAAAATGCGCAATAGTGGGTTGGGGTCGAGTCAAAGAAAGGGAAGACTGAAAGACCACTATACCTCCAAAAAGGATCGTCTCTCAGTATCTTGCATAGATTCATCAATAAATCGTAGCAAGGACTCATCCTCACTTCCTTCCATTAGTTGTTTCAACATACTGCGGACCATATGCGGCATATACTGCTCCTGTTGTACAAACAAACAAACACGCAAATCATTCAGTTAAACTTGGAATAGAAAGATCTTGCATATTAAAAAACAGTTCTAAGTAACATATTTTCCTAAGCGTAGTTTCAACTTCAATCGCTGAGCAGTCTACTGTACAGTACTCAAGTTCTGATGGTTGAGTCATCAGGGTGTGGGTTCTATCCCAGTCAAGACACTTATGTCATTGAGAAAGACATTTAACTAAAAATGCTTCTCTTCACCCAGGGGTAAATGGGTACCTTAGAGGGCACAGATGGTTCTTGTGATTGATTTTGCTTGGTGTGCCACATACTTGTACTCCCAAGGGAACTGAGATGGTTTAAGGAATGAAATAAATAGCCTGGTGCCCAGGTTATATTGTTCATGTGCCATAAACATTATTGCTTATCTTCACCAATTAGTAAATGGGTAACTATTGTGTGTAAGAGGGCAAGGATGGCTATGTGATTATCTTAGCTGGGTGTATAATACCCAGGAAGCTGGTGAGATGGTTTTAAAGAATGAACAACTGGCCCAACAACAGAGATTACAATGTTGATGAGCGTCATACCAATTGGCATATAGTGGTGCTATATGAATGTCTATTCTTATTACATAACTCACCTGATAGAATGCATCTGTCCACATCTTGTTAAGGTCTGGTGGAGTTTTCTCATCAATGTTCACAGTGGAGTATTTCTGAAGATCCTTCCACTGTGTCAACTGATTGCAGCACTAAAACCAAGACAGGAATTATAACAAACAAACCATTTAATATCAAATTAGTGTTTATGTGCAGAGTGGTTATTGTCTGTACAATATATCAACAGAAAAATGCATTTTCCTAATCACTTCAACTGCCGCTACAACAGGTTTGTTCCAATCTTCCGGCTCTTAATAAAAGAAACAAAATATTTCATTGAAATAACAACCAAAGAAATAAAAAAGATAATGGGAACAAGATAAATCATTGGGTGCCCAGCAGAAGGAAAAAAGGTTGTAGGACCTGCTGCCAGACAAGAATATTTCATCAAGCAGAAAGTTGTAAGCAATAAAATGGACTTAAATAAAAAAGAAAGAATAAAAAAGAAAACTGGCTTAATCGTTTCAGTTTGTTGTTTGAATCTGAGAAGAGGTATTTTCCGATCCTGTGGTAAATTCAATATTCCTATTGACTCCTTGCACCAGCATCATACCACAGCTATACTGCCTGCTGCACTTGCCAATTTTAATAGTAAAAATTGTAATCAATTATATAAGCATTTAAACGCCATAGTGCCTAAAATGCACAAAGCACATGGGGACATGGACTCCCAAGAAATGGCACAACCAAGATTATTGAGATGATGACCTCAGGTGAGTTGGGTCAATATTGACTTTAAAATGACTGACAGAAAAAACACTCAGTTTTCTTGAAACACAATTTTGCTCAATAATTGCTTCCAACCTTTTGCCACATACAAAGAGAGATCTTCTGTTATTTTTAACAAGGTCACTACAGCATGGATGAAATATCTTAACCCACTTTGTCTCCTTACATTGAGCCTTGATTCATCCCATAGATCTTCTTCAACTTGAGGAACCGATCCTTCTTCCCAGTCTGTTTCAATTGCCTTCAAAAAGAAAAGACACTCGTCAGTCATGTTACATGTTATCAGATGTGACGCTCTATGCCAAAACCAGGCACTTTCTGCCAAAACTTCAAACTGGGTTTATTTACTCATCAACTACATGAGAATAAGAGCTTTCTAATAACACACATATATGGCCTATAAGGCAAGTATTTCTCAACATATAGAATGTTTAAGATATCACATACTATTGACATCAAAGCTGGGCCCATTATCATGGTTCCGCTTACTGCCAAATTCTGCGCTTGCGATCATCATTCTCCGCTTACCGAGCAAATGCTGAATTTCTTCGCTAGCTGTGTAAGCGTAGAATGCCTAGTAACGTGGACTACGCAAGCGCACAAGCAAAAATTCCCTGCTAACCCGTGAAATATGCTTGAGTAAGCGCAGATTGTCCTGCTTCTGTAAGCGCTGAGTCTTTGCTTACAGTAAGCGCTGAGTCTTTGCTTACAGTAAGCGCTGAGTCTTTGCTTACAGTAAGCGCTGAGTCTTTGCTTACAGTAAGCGCTGAGTCTTTGCTTACAGTAAGCGCTGAGTCTTTGCTTACAGTAAGCGCTGAGTCTTTGCTTACAGTAAGCGCTGAGTCTTTGCTTACAGTAAGCGCTGAGTCTTTGCTTACAGTAAGCGCTGAGTCTTTGCTTACAGTAAGCGCTGAGTCTTTGCTTACAGTAAGCGCTGAGTCTTTGCTTACAGTAAGCGCTGAGTCTTTGCTTACAGTAAGCGCTGAGTCTTTGCTTACAGTAAGCGCTGAGTCTTTGCTTACAGTAAGCGCTGAGTCTTTGCTTACAGTAAGCGCTGAGTCTTTGCTTACAGTAAGCGCTGAGTCTTTGCTTACAGTAAGCGCTGAGTCTTTGCTTACAGTAAGCGCTGAGTCTTTGCTTACAGTAAGCGCTGAGTCTTTGCTTACAGTAAGCGCTGAGTCTTTGCTTACAGTAAGCGCTGAGTCTTTGCTTACAGTAAGCGCTGAGTCTTTGCTTACAGTAAGCGCTGAGTCTTTGCTTACAGTAAGCGCTGAGTCTTTGCTTACAGTAAGCGCTGAGTCTTTGCTTACAGTAAGCGCTGAGTCTTTGCTTACAGTAAGCGCTGAGTCTTTGCTTACAGTAAGCGCTGAGTCTTTGCTTACAGTAAGCGCTGAGTCTTTGCTTACAGTAAGCGCTGAGTCTTTGCTTACGGTAAGCGCTGAGTCTTTGCTTACGGTAAGCGCTGAGTCTTTGCTTACGGTAAGCGCTGAGTCTTTGCTTACGGTAAGCGCTGAGTCTTTGCTTACGGTAAGCGCTGAGTCTTTGCTTACGGTAAGCGCTGAGTCTTTGCTTACAGTAAGCGCTGAGTCTTTGCTTACGGTAAGCGCTGAGTCTTTGCTTACGGTAAGCGCTGAGTCTTTGCTTACGGTAAGCGCTGAGTCTTTGCTTACAGTAAGCGCTGAGTCTTTGCTTACAGTAAGCGCTGAGTCTTTGCTTACAGTAAGCGCTGAGTCTTTGCTTACGGTAAGCGCTGAGTCTTTGCTTACGGTAAGCGCTGAGTCTTTGCTTACGGTAAGCGCTGAGTCTTTGCTTACGGTAAGCGCTGAGTCTTTGCTTACAGTAAGCGCTGAGTCTTTGCTTACAGTAAGCGCTGAGTCTTTGCTTACAGTAAGCGCTGAGTCTTTGCTTACAGTAAGCGCTGAGTCTTTGCTTACAGTAAGCGCTGAGTCTTTGCTTACAGTAAGCGCTGAGTCTTTGCTTACAGTAAGCGCTGAGTCTTTGCTTACGGTAAGCGCTGAGTCTTTGCTTACGGTAAGCGCTGAGTCTTTGCTTACGGTAAGCGCTGAGTCTTTGCTTACGGTAAGCGCTGAGTCTTTGCTTACGGTAAGCGCTGAGTCTTTGCTTACGGTAAGCGCTGAGTCTTTGCTTACAGTAAGCGCTGAGTCTTTGCTTACGGTAAGCGCTGAGTCTTTGCTTACGGTAAGCGCTGAGTCTTTGCTTACGGTAAGCGCTGAGTCTTTGCTTACGGTAAGCGCTGAGTCTTTGCTTACAGTAAGCGCTGAGTCTTTGCTTACAGTAAGCGCTGAGTCTTTGCTTACAGTAAGCGCTGAGTCTTTGCTTACAGTAAGCGCTGAGTCTTTGCTTACAGTAAGCGCTGAGTCTTTGCTTACAGTAAGCGCTGAGTCTTTGCTTACAGTAAGCGCTGAGTCTTTGCTTACAGTAAGCGCTGAGTCTTTGCTTACAGTAAGCGCTGAGTCTTTGCTTACAGTAAGCGCTGAGTCTTTGCTTACAGTAAGCGCTGAGTCTTTGCTTACAGTAAGCGCTGAGTCTTTGCTTACAGTAAGCGCTGAGTCTTTGCTTACAGTAAGCGCTGAGTCTTTGCTTACAGTAAGCGCTGAGTCTTTGCTTACAGTAAGCGCTGAGTCTTTGCTTACAGTAAGCGCTGAGTCTTTGCTTACAGTAAGCGCTGAGTCTTTGCTTACAGTAAGCGCTGAGTCTTTGCTTACAGTAAGCGCTGAGTCTTTGCTTACAGTAAGCGCTGAGTCTTTGCTTACAGTAAGCGCTGAGTCTTTGCTTACAGTAAGCGCTGAGTCTTTGCTTACGGTAAGCGCTGAGTCTTTGCTTACGGTAAGCGCTGAGTCTTTGCTTACAGTAAGCGCTGAGTCTTTGCTTACATTAAGCGCTGAGTCTTTGCTTACAGTAAGCGCTGAGTCTTTGCTTACAGTAAGCGCTGAGTCTTTGCTTACAGTAAGCGCTGAGTCTTTGCTTACGGTAAGCGCTGAGTCTTTGCTTACGGTAAGCGCTGAGTCTTTGCTTACGGTAAGCGCTGAGTCTTTGCTTACAGTAAGCGCTGAGTCTTTGCTTACAGTAAGCGCTGAGTCTTTGCTTACAGTAAGCGCTGAGTCTTTGCTTACAGTAAGCGCTGAGTCTTTGCTTACAGTAAGCGCTGAGTCTTTGCTTACAGTAAGCGCTGAGTCTTTGCTTACAGTAAGCGCTGAGTCTTTGCTTACAGTAAGCGCTGAGTCTTTGCTTACAGTAAGCGCTGAGTCTTTGCTTACGGTAAGCGCTGAGTCTTTGCTTACAGTAAGCGCTGAGTCTTTGCTTACGGTAAGCGCTGAGTCTTTGCTTACAGTAAGCGCTGAGTCTTTGCTTACAGTAAGCGCTGAGTCTTTGCTTACAGTAAGCGCTGAGTCTTTGCTTACAGTAAGCGCTGAGTCTTTGCTTACGGTAAGCGCTGAGTCTTTGCTTACAGTAAGCGCTGAGTCTTTGCTTACAGTAAGCGCTGAGTCTTTGCTTACAGTAAGCGCTGAGTCTTTGCTTACAGTAAGCGCTGAGTCTTTGCTTACAGTAAGCGCTGAGTCTTTGCTTACAGTAAGCGCTGAGTCTTTGCTTACAGTAAGCGCTGAGTCTTTGCTTACAGTAAGCGCTGAGTCTTTGCTTACAGTAAGCAGAGCCATGAAACTGGGCCCTGATGTTTTGGTTGTCTTCACTTCTAATATCATTACACTATTTTCGGATGTCATAACCAAGAATAAAAAACACTATGTGTCGATGGCTACGATGCATTCTGGGTAATCCTCAGAAATTACAAGAAAACACATCCGCACTCAGAATGTCATAGCTTCATTTTGAAACCCAATATTCTTCAAAAGTTGCCCCCAAAAGGTAATTTTTACACCTGATGACCCTTAACATTCAAAGAATGTGTAATACATATTAAGAAGATTGTTAATATGTACCTGGTTGTAGAGTTTAACAGCAGCTGAATAGTCACCTCTAGACTCTGCCTCCAGCGCTGTCTTGGTAATCTCATTGGTACCAATACCACCACTGAATATACCCTGTACAGCATCAAACTCACCCAGGACTTTGTACAGTCTGGAAAAAAGACCAAGTTATTTTTTTGAGATGTTTAAATGATGGATCTTACAGAGGCTTTTCAAAGAAAATTCATCAACGTGGCATTCTGAATGAGATGGATACCAGTCACAAATGGTACAAGTGACATGGTATTTTGGCTGGTAACCTAAATATGGTAAGCATAATTGTTTATGTGGTTAGCTACTTTTTGTGCTTAAGTAGCTCTATTGGGCCCTGCTCCGATACCAGGATTCACATATAACCTGATCTCCCGCAGCTGCTCAAAACCTTTATAATAATCTTTCTTATGAAATCCATCTACCATTTTTCTTACTGAATTCAAAATATCGCTCAAAACTCATCTTATATCAGAGTTATCTTTTGTCATAGCCTGTTTTATCTTTTGTACTCTTCTGTTTTTTGTATTAGATGTATTTGACATTATCTGTTGTTGTACAGCGCTGTCGTACATTTTTGCGTAAGAATGTTATGTGCTTGGATGATGATAATTATTATAATTATAACTGGTACCTTGCTAATTCAATCCAAGTGCTTATTTCTGGGGATGGACCCTTGGTAGCACCCCTAGCTCTCTTACTATTCCTTTCCTCTTCCCATGTCTTCATGATCAAGTTCTCCTCAAGGAGACGAATACCTATCAATACAAAATGACAAGTATCACAGTCTACTCCTACTGATTCCTGCCATGTAGTTATGACTACTTTCGACACAGAAAGACAAACTGTAAACCTGTAATACCAAAACAGGGAAGGGCACAAGTTTCAAACTGAAAAGTTGCAAAACTGCACAAGGCAGAGAATGGTGAACGTAAGATGCTGTAGTAGAGTGCTTGTTGCCAGAATGCTGATGGATAACAACTTTAAAGCTCAAAGTCATTTGAAATCCTGGAATAAACTTACCCATGTGGAGTTGCTGACTGGTCAGGCTGGCTGTGCTCACAGATGAAGGGTCAAGGGTCAACTGCTTAGAATGGTAGTAGCCAACCTCCTACCAAAAACAATACAAAACAACTTCCACTCTTACAAACAGTTTGAGCAAACACGGTACCTCTACTGCACTGGATGCATCAAACAATATGAACATGATTTAAGAATTTTTGTTTATATGACTTTATTGAAATACTGGGACCTTTTTTGTGCGATAGCTTCAGCTGTAACTACATAGACTTTGTAAATCAAATTAAAGTTTCAAAATGAAAAACTAGGATGAAGCCCGGATGCCAAATGGCTAGGACTGCCAGCTAGGGCCAAATTTCATGAAGCCTGACAGCACAAATACTTGCTATATAGACAAATCTTGCTTAGTAAAAACAGGCTACCAGCCAAAATACCATACAGATTGATGCGACTGGTACCCCTCAAATTTCTTGCTTAGCAAAGCAATTTAGAATGAGCATTACCTGTATGCAGCTGATGAACTGAGGAGTAAACTGTGTGGAGAAGGAGAGCATTGCATTCAGATGTTTGTCAATATCCAGTTTCATGGCAGTAGCCTCTCGCTCCGTCTTAATTTCTTCAATCTGTGAGAAGATTCCCTTGAAGAGAGAGCTGAAGAGAAGTTTTGCCATAGTAGCATCTCGCTAAAAACAAACATCAAAGTTAAATAGTAGAATCTCGCTTAAAACAAACATAACAATTAAATAGTAGAATCTTGCTAAAAACAAACATAAAAATTAAACATAGGATTTGAAAGTGTGGATGATATACAGTAACAAAAAATACTTGATAGTTTTGCAGCTTTTATCTCTCTTTTGATGTAGGGTTCCAAAGAAACTGGTGAACATAGTGTTTTGGACAATGTGCTCTGTCCTTGGTCAGGAGATTGACGATGGACTAACAGAGCATTTCGTTTATGCATTGTTGCAGATGGGTGAAATCTGACTCTCTCACTAGGAGTAGGCCAGATATAACCTCATGGTTATATACTTCAACAATGCACTCTCAGTCTCACATGCATCCAATTTATGTCTAATCAACATTATATACTTAATGCTTTATTTTACTTCAACAATGCACTCTCAGTCTCACATGCATCCAATTTATGTCTAATCAACATTATATACTTAATGCTTTATTTTATTGTCTTACCTGTGCAAGAGCTTCAAGTGGAGCAATTAAATCAGAGTGTTTGATTTGGATATCAGGTAAGTCACCAGCTCGGTATCTTCTATACATAGTGACAGTGCTGAACTTGCGCTCTCTTTGCTCCTCAAACAATTTCTGTAAAAAGTCAGGGTAGAGAATAATTTTCTGTCAAAAAGCTGAAACTAGAATCCAAATTTTAGGGGGTAGTTTGAAATGACAGTATTCCGCCTTTTAGTACCCACTGGAGTTACAGAATTCAATACACTTCTGGAAACAGTATTCCACTATTAGAAAATTACAAGTAGTTCAATTAGCAAAAATAACAGGTAATTTTATCACCAGGCAGACAAAAGTTCTAAATTCAGATGTCTGCTATGTAGGGAAAACTAATCATTCTATGCTCTAGGAGCCTTTGAAATCAGCCTTAAATAATATTAATAATAACTTATATCACTCTTGCATCATTCACAGAAGTTTAGATGCCTAAAAATTACAGTAAAAAATACCCATTAACTTCATCTAATAAAAATAACCATACAATATAAAAAATACCAAAATCCCAGACAGGTTTGGTTGGACCAATCAACCCACAACCTCTATGGATAACTTGGAAACAATTCCGGAACACTGATTAACTTCCCAACCTTTTTCATTTGACTGCGTCTCATTTCCCTTCTTGCAAAGTGAGCTCGGTCGTCCGTATGATCTTTGAGAAATCTACGCTTCAGACGGTTCACCTCTTTCGCATCAGAACTTCCTGTTACAAAATAGAAGATCAAAGAAATAATGTATTTCAATATCCCCCAAGATTATTTGATAATCTCATTTGCATATATGATGCAATAAGGTAATAAATACAAGGTCTTAAAAAGCTGTTTAAAACCTGCACGGTCATGACCATGTACAGTCCCTTCAACCAATAAATATAAGAATATTCTTTAAGGTCGAGGTGTTGGCTCAAAAAGAGCTGATTGGTTCTTCTTAATGCTTCAGCTAGTGTGCCTTATTCCAGATTGACTAAGAGTGTCCTTTTACCTGCTTTCCTTGAGTCTGATTCATCAGTTCCTCTTTGTTGACTAGTTGTAGCTTTTCCAAACCCAGGGTCAGTCGCTGTCTTGTTTGCTGCACGTCTGCCTCGACCGGACTTCCTTCCAGCTCCAATTGTGAAGAGGAGACTGGACTGGTCTGAAGCTGAGCTTGAAGAATAATCAGCAAATGTATCCTGACTTCCAGTCAGCCAATTGTAGGCATTCTTACGACTTGTAACAGCATCTAAAAAACACAAATTTAATCTCACAAAATTGAATCTACAGCTCTCACTTCTTAGATCTAAAAATATATGTACTTGCTCAAGTGTTATGACCAGGAATTGAACATACACTCTGATGTTTCAGCCATCAGAACTGGTGTCCAAAGCAATGGACCGCTCCCCCACGACACATTTTACCGATGTATATTTGAAGCCATCTTGACTTATTATTTTTGGTTTATTTATTCAATTAAACTCATTTATAACAGTTACCCATTCAATCAAGGTTGTTTAATTAAAAACATTTAGTGTGAAGTTTGAACAATTTGCCAAACAAAACCTGTAACTTAAATCATAAAAACCTAAGACATATAATTATCATACAAAAAGAAGAAAACAAATTTATTAAAAGAAGTCAAATAAAGTAGGAATTCTATGAATAAATGGAACTACAAGCACACAAGAATACAATTAAAAAACAAATAAACTAGGAACTTAAATTGATTAAAAATTGTACAGGATGAAGTTTTTTTCCATATATGAAATATAAATAATGTATTTGAGAATCTGCCAGGCATTGATCTACCTAAGTCCTGAGTGGCAGTGAACTGGTTCCCCTCCTGAGTGGCTCGTAGCTCCCCTCTAACCCCCAGGGTACCATCTGAGGGGGTTTGTAAGAGGGAACCTGAGGAGCTTTGACTGGACTGTGTCTCTACAAACATTGGTGTGGAGATGGCCATGTGACGTTGCTTCCAGGAATGGTCAATAGTCACATCCTTAATAAGAACAAAAAGGATAACACCTGTTAGTCTCAGTTCTAACATTGCATTTACTGAACTTGAAAAAAACAGATCAAAAATTTTAGACAATTCATAAACTATGTACTATTCTTTTTCGGAAAGTGTGGTAAACAATCGTTGGAAGCTATTTCGTGAACTGTGACGCTGTTAAATTCTGATGAGCATATCCTTACAACAATGTTGCCTAATAGAGAAATAACAATGTTGCCTAATAGAGAAATAACAATGTTGCCTAATAGAGAAATAACAATGTTGCCTAATAGAGAAATCAAAGACATGTCTCAAATGGATTGGTTTCTGGAATGGTTCCAAAAGATTTAACGATCCATTAAACTAAACAATAACACTCATCAGTTACATGTTTCAATTAATTAATATCAATTTTGTTGTTGTGATTAGTTCCAAAACTTAATTTAAGGGGTTGATAGACGAAAACTGCTTGACATTTTTGAAATATAAAGCAAAAGGGATTCCAACCTGGAATTTGCATTCTGAGAGCGGATGTTCAAAGATTTCCCTCTTGTAGTCGGGACTCTTGGAGGTCATTTCTAGAAGTAGACTGGTGGCATAGCTCAGATACTGGTGCTCTGTCCCTGCTGAATACATACATCCTAGCATAGCAACCAGCCTCTCCAGGGTATCGGTTGGCAGTCTGGTTTCATGACTCCAAAAGTTGCTTACTCTAACTCTGTAATGAGAAGAAGGAGACTCGGCCCAATTTCATACAGCTTATAAAAAGAAAATTGTGCTTAGCAAATATTTCCGCTAAGCAAAACTTAGCAGGGAACCAGTAACAAACAACACACATTACATGGTATTTTGGCTGGTACCCTGTTTCTGCATAGCAAGGTTCTTCTGTGTTAAGCAACTTGTTGTTGTTGTGCTGAACAGCTTTATAAAATTGGGCCCATGTGTATAAGCAGATCTTCAATGGCTTCCAATATCCCAGAGAATTCAGATCAAACTTGGATTATTTATTTATAAGATCCACCGTAACAATAGTCCAGAGTAGCTCTCCAACAGTTACAATCTCAGGAGGCAATTTAAAGGACTAACCTGAGACTGGCTTCTGTGTCTGATAATCCTTGTAGCAGTGTGTCTTTAGTCATACTGAGTATATCATCAGCCCCATCTTCTTGTAGTGATTCTTCATCCCTACAAAGAGAAATCACCCAAAATCAGCTCTTAATTATCCACCACAGATGGGTGCCGATCAGGGTTGTAGCTAGAACTTTTTGAGTGCCGGCTAATTTACAATCAAAATAGAGCGAAGCTTTTAATTTTACTGCTTTAAAAATGGATTTGTATGGGTTTTCTGAGACATGATTTTTGTAATGCATTTTAAGGTATGTAAATCTGTTATTTAAAACTTCATTACAGTTTCAATAGGCTTCAACATTTTTAGGGCAAGGCCACTTTGGTCTTGGAGCAAACAAAATTTTGGAGGGCTCCAAAGCCAGTAGATAGAGCACAAAGGCCAAACATGTTATTTTAACAAAGGCCTGAAGGCTATAAATAAACTATTAGTTGTACTCTGAAAAAAGCAATTTACAAAAAATTACTATTTTGAAAATTGGCCAGGGGTTTCCCCATGGGTGGTAAACCCGATGGAACAATTTGCATGAATAAAATTTTAATAAATCATCTTATTCAAAAACAAACATTAAATCTAAAAGCCAGCAGATGTCAACACACTTTCCAGGTTTAAAAGAACACGAAACCCACTCCGAGGAGTCACAAAACCAGGTCACAACACCACACAGACACCGCGCACGCAGCTCGCTTTGGAGTAAAGCAAGAGTATTACAAAGTAAAACAATTGTATAACAACTGTAGAGGATTAGCTACAAAGGCACCGCGCACACGGCTTGTCTTTTGAGTGAAGCAAGAGTATTGCAAACTAAAACAATTGTGTAACAAACTGCAGAGGATTATAGATAAGAGTAATTGGGTCTCAATTGGAGGGTCAATCATTCTCCCTGACATGTCTGGATAGTGTCCAGCTGTCTGGGGCTAACATTAAAGAAAAGGACATCCAACTGTCGGCTTCCTTTGGGTTGAAAATGTGTTTTATTTAATCATTGACAACTGGGGAAAAACAAGTTTACCGTTCAAACTGAACAAGCGATCGACTGTGTAAAAGAGGTAGTTCATTTTATTGTAACTTTGTTGCATTTTGTGCCGGTCGGTAGGAGGTTCATCTAGTCTGTGTGGCGGTCGGCAATAGCAAATGCCGGTTACACCCGACCGGCGCCGACCGGCGTGGCTACAACGCTGGTGCCGATATTAGCTCATTACTTTTAATGACAGGCATGCAGAGCTATGAATTATGAGAGCCATTTTATCTAGCACATTGTAAGGTTTTACAAGATGCTGTGGTAAATTCTGCTAGCCATCAATGCTGGAAAACACCTGAGAAAATCCCCTCTCTTAGTAAACCGGTCTCTGGGTTCCTAAACATGCGTTAAAAAACACACAGGATGTACAGTTCTACGTTCCACCCAAAGGCCAAAGCAAGATCCAAACCAGACCTCAAACCCACACTCTGCTTTACAGAGCACCAGAACTTGACTCTGGTTTGCTAGACCACTTGACCATGACATGCAAGAAGCCATGTCGTCTTATGTGTACATTAGTCGCAGATGCAGGTTTTTCTTGCCTCATTGATGGCGCAAATTTGTGTATTCAGTGTAAACAGTTCACCAGGCAATTCTCTTGGCAAACATTTTTATTTGTGTTAATCCTTTTTGTGTTTTGTCTCTGCAACAGACTCCAGGTGAAGAGTAACTGCAAGGCTTTATGGTTTCTTGAAAGAAATCCTTAACAATGAACTTTGGGTTTGATATCCATTGGGGCAAGAATTAGGTTACTCTTAAGGTGGTTTTTCTGTCATATTTGGCGATAGGATAGATTTCACGGAAAATAATCCATTGTTAAAGGTGATAGAGCCCTAGAGAATTTGAATTGATGTGGATGCTTTGAACAAGCGTTAATGCAATAACATAACCATGCAGTGTGAGACACTATTGGTTGTTGATCTTATGCACAAAAACTTATGCAAAATCCTGCGACACCCATGCGACTACAGATGTTGAAAAACTCAAGTAATAAACTGCAAGGCAAACTAAAAAAAAAATAAATCAACAAAAATAAGTACATTTTAAGGCATGCACAACATACATTAGCTTCATATGTATATACCTGACCATACATACCCAATAGTAATAGTTCTGTCAATCCAATAAAATAAGGTAAGAGGAAAGAAGAAAGTAAGATGTTACTGACCTACATGTATACAACATCTACCATTTATTTCAGCTTGCAATTTAGAGTTCGACCTTAGCGGATGCCCGTTTGTCAAATGCAAGTTAAAACTGTGGTGGGTGAGTCAAAACCCTTCCCTTTGCAGGCCAATAAAGGAAAAAAGAAGCTCGCTCACACCATTTTGGCCCAGAGTTAAACAGTTTTCAGCATTTTCTCACCTCCTTTACTTTCTTTTTTAAATTAATGAATTAACAAAGACAAAATTTGGAAAACATTAGGAGAGAGATTTGATCGAGATTCTAGACAGCATATGTGGACTGATGCAAGTTTACCTGAAATTATCGTAGATCCACATGAGTATGTCATACATGACCTCTCTGCAGGCAGGGCTTGGGATGTTGAATAGCGCCCTCACTGCTGGTAGAATGTCCAGGATCTCTGTTGGTTTCAGGTTGGGCAGCATGCCATTGATTAATTTGAGAGATGCTAGCTGGATGTCTTCATCCCTGTCATTCAAGTAATTCATTTAATAATAATGTAGGATTCTTCTAAAGCTCATAAGAAAGTATCTGGACTGAGGACTTTGGGATATTCTCGGATTTGATAATACGCTATACAAGAACTGCATATCATTATAATTATTAAACAGGTATATTCAGGCCTACGGGTTACCTGGTAACTGTGCTAGTTGCTTTTGAGGGTCAATTAGTTTCATCACCAGAAAGATTTAAGATAATTACATTTTTTTAATGAAACAAAAACATCACTATTAAAATAGTCTATGATTAAAAAATTCTGTGGAAAAGAAGAGTGTCTCACAAAATCCCAATTTAATCATGATCTTTGAAGCAGTGAGGGTCAAATTGGGGAGGTTTTACAAGCCTGATACTTCACTGAACCAATTGCCTCCATGTCCCTGGTCATTGCCTTGGTGCCCCTTGGGGGATATACATACAGGCCTGTTCCCTCACGGAGGCAATTGCCTTCATGCCCCTGGTCATTGCCTTGGTGCCCCGTGAAATGTTCAACTAAAAATTTACAATTTCCACATAGAGGTACCCTTTACCAAGAAGAAAATGCCTTGGTGCCCTTGCCCTTTAAAAAACAAAGCATATGCCTGGAGTGATTGTTAGTTTTGTTTACCTATGAGTCAACAGCTTCACAATTCCTTTGCTCTTCATCTCCCTGAACAAATTAGGAATATGGGTAGCTCTGGTTGCAATGACCTCCAAGCACAGTGTCCTGGGCTGACCGTACAGTGAAGGTAACATAAACAGCAGCTTGTTCAGAAAACTGACCACAAAACAAAGAGAAAAATACATTACGACTGTGTCAGAATTGGTGGCTATGGCTGTTGCTATTGGCACCTTATGCTTCAATACACGTTCACATGACGTCAATCCACAGTCGCAGCCACGGAAGCTTACTCAGACACGGGCTTACCTTTACAAATTCATTATATCCTAGTACAAAGCCAGCCTCCAAAGTCTTTGAGTACCTTCTTTGTTTTCAGTTTTGCATTGACAATTACTAACTTTTGGTCTGTTACCAGAGCTCCAAACAATCTGATTTCAGAAACTGTACTTTTCATCAAGCCGGCAGTCACCATACGACAAGTCAGCGAAAAAACAGAGAAAGGTACAGTCAATCCTATCACAACAATTCATTCCCATTTTAGCTTCTTTGGTAGACATGTTTCAAACTGCTGTGAATAGAAGCATCCTGCCAAGATGGTAAGTGCACCCAACAGTTCAGATGCAGCCGTTGTAATGTATCAAATTCAGTAATCAATGTGTGCACACTTAGTTCAACAGACTAGTTACAAGTCCGTCAGTTGTCCTGAGTTGGAATGTTTGATGATTGAGACAATAAACAGACCCCGTGCTACAGACCAGGCAGAACAGACTGTGTAGTCTGGCCTGGAATTGACCCAGATTATGCGCACACATTGAACCATACACGTTGGGACTGATTACACACAAGACTTGCATTGCCTATTGCACTTTTGAAATGAACAATTCTTTTAAATGGGCATCAACAAAAATTAAGAATAAGATCATTGAAACAAAAATGGTTACAAATCGTAAAAAGTACATCAAAATTCTACATTGGGAGATCTGTATTACCATGAGAAGCAAAGTGGTAATTATGAATGAGAATGGAGGTATGAGGCTTGGTATTGATGTCATAGTTTATCAGCCCTCCCCTCAACTCTACCAGCTCACACATACTGTTTTAAATCCAATCTGTCTTTTCCTACAGAAACAAAGTATGTCCCTTTTTACTTCCTTTAAAAAACAAATTGTATTAATCTTACCCATCGGCAAACTCTGGATAGTGCAGATGTATTTTATGAATGCACATAACGAAAACATCTGGTCTGACTACACTAAGCTGAGATAGCTCAGTGGAGACTGTAGAATGTAAAAAGCCATCTGTCACCTACAAGAAAAAATAAGGTATACTTGTGTAAAATACTGAACAAAAACTTGTTGATTTTTTGCCCATGATACACTGTGATAAAACTCTCCTGTGCAAACTGTAGAGGGTGCACAGTACTTTATATCACCTGTATTGCCTACTTGGATAGTTTTATTGGATTTAACCCTCCCAAACCCTTCTACATCCTCTTTGCCAAATTGAAGACTTTAGAAGAACCGAGGATTGTAGGCCCAAATAACAATTGCTTATCACCGGGTCAACAGCCTTATGTGCATCCAGGGACAAAGAGGATAGGTAGGTAGGGATCAGTGGGTCAGGCATTCCAATCTTATCTATTAAGTCCGAACAGTTTGGTTTGGAGTGACTCTCAGAAGACATGATTGAGGTCACATAGACAAAACAGTCTAAAGAATAAGGATTAATGGAAGTACATGTACCTTATCAACCTCTGCTTTCTGCTTCATGGCCATACCAATCACCTCAGCTGCCGAAGCATGCACCATCTTAAAACGATTCTTCAGACTGAATGCCAAAGCTGCATAAAACCTGTCAGCAGATAAACAATACATTGTTAAACGGTTATCGGACAAGCTCTGTGGTCTAGTAATTAAGACATCTGCTCTAGAATGTGGAAGTCGTGAGTTCGAATCCCACCTGAGTAGCATGTGAATTTGTTTCCACAGGACTTGGAAAGTATGGAGTATACAACACTTATAATACATCCATCTAAGGATAAAATCAAAAATACATATTCTTTACCACTGATGCAATTTTTACATCATTACACAATACACTGTTTCTTCAGTTCCTAAACATTTTTTGTGATGCTTTAAATACAAAAGAAATAAACACAACAAAAATAATTCAAATTAAACAATTATATAGGAACAAGAAAGAAAGTTTGTTTTCCAGATACACAATTTTTTTCAAGCTATACTTTGTTGTAGTCATGTGACAGAATGAACCCTCTTCACACTACCAAGCCAAATCCAAAGGAATAAAACCACAGGATTGCCTGGTGAACTTTAACCCCATGTTCATTTCTCCCTTGATGCAATTATCCCAGGAAGAGAGAATGCTCGGTTTGCTAACCCTGGTGTACCTCAAGTAATCCTACTCACAAGCAGGGGTAGCTATTCCTGGGCAAGGGACATTTCCCAGAAGTTTGCCAGGGTTAGCAAATCAAGTGTGAACAGGTCAACGTCTTGTGTTAAAGGAAAGGTGTGTATCAGTACTGACCTGTCCTCATCTATATCCGAGTCTCTGTCAATAGGATGAAGTCCATTAGCAAGGATCAAACCAAGAAGCTGGATTCCTGTAGAACTGTCTTTCTTGTCCAAGTCTTTGTTATCAAGACTCCTAAAAATCTCACTGCAGATAACAAAAGAGAGGATCATCAATAGAAGATCTAGCAGGGGAGGAGTGGGGGAGGCCCAATTTCATAGAGCTGCTTAAGCACAAAAATTAGCCAAGCACAACAAAATTATACTAACCAGAACATAAGGTTACCAGCTGAAGAATCATGTACCATCTGTAACTGGTATCCTGCTTCTTTTTGCTCAGCAGAAAAGCAATAATATTTGTTGCTTAAGCAGCTCCATGAAATTGGGCCCAGATATAATAACACCCGTTTCCCCATTGCATGACATTTTCAGGGTTGTTTATTTTTGGAGTGGTAGGAGCATGACCTGTTTTTGGTCCAACTCCACCCTAGATCTGCCTCTAATAGACAGTCTTCGAAATTTTATGATGTAATAATAATCAGTTTTTATACAGCGCTTTATCAACGAGCATCTTAAAGCGCTCATTAATATGTTTCTGAGACAGGTTTGCTAAGTTGCAGACTTTTAAAGCACCATGTAAGGGTTTTACAAAGTGATGCAGTGCAATCTGCAGACAACCATGCCAACCAGGGCAAACCCTTTCTCTTAATGAAAAGTGCTCTGGGTTCTTTTCAGTGAATTAGAAACACGCAGGACCAACAGCATTATGTGCAATCCAAAGGACACAGTAATAGCAGGAATGGGACTCGAACCAACAATCTATTGATCAGAAACACCAGAGCTTGAGTCCTGTGTGCTGACCACTCGAACAAGATGCCTGACAACCTTATTGTGCTGTAATTTTTTATCTTGTGCTGTAATTTTTTATCTTTATCAACTTTGGGTAAAAAGTAACAATTATAATTTAAAAAGTAAATTTATTGTAAGTTTACAAACTTTGTAGGTACAGTGATGATCTCCCTCCAACACTCAACAAGAGTTTTAACCATCTCCAGATTGTTGCGTAGCACTTGCATGTTGCTATGGTGACAGAAACGCATGAGAAACTCTAGCAACCGATTTGCCAACCGCTTCTCCTGAACAAAAAAATCATCAGTAAGTTCATGTTAGTATTAACTTGTTGGTAAGTCATTGCATCACACGTGTGTATCTGATGCATGCCCAAAGTGTTTGCTACTTCTGGCTCAACACTCAAAAGCATTTCTTACGACAGAAACTTCCAATTCTGAGAAGAAATTAATTAGTCTTTGAAGAACTTAAAGCCAAGTCCAATTATTTTAAATTTCTCAAATCAATTCTCATACAGAAACAAGATCAATGCAATTCCTATGGGCTTCTGGTAATCAGTAGAGCCAGTTTGTGTGAAGTGGGCGTTGCTCACAGTGAATTTCCGTCACACTAACAAACAGGATAGTGGATTAGTTAAAATACCCCTCATTTTATTAAGACTTTTTTTAAAACATTATCCAAATGTTTGCACTTTGATGATAAGGTTGGTTTGCTTGGCCTTACAGTGCTAACATTTTGTGGCTAAGGGTAATTGTCAAGAACTAGTATCCACACTTCATGTAACCCAACATATACATGAAATGTGAAAGTTTAAGCTCAATCGGTCATTGGAGAAAATGGTTAAAAAACCTTAAATGATTTTACTGTTTTCAACCATCAGAGGGGGGAGGTGATGTTATGCAACTCAATGCATTGGTATACAGTTAAATCATGTATACTGACCTCTGGTATAGCAACCTTAGCCCAACCAAGAATCACTACAACAATGTCCACTACCATGTAATGAATCCCCTCTCCACCTGTGTTTCCACTGACCAATAGCTGTAGAAGTCCACTTAGCCAAAACTTGGCATACGGCTCAAACACCTGCAACAAATAATACTCATTTTCAAAAACTCTACACTTATTTGTCACCTCTGGGCCCAGTCTTAAATAACTAAGCACAAACAACTTTGCTTATCAGGATAAGGTTACCAGCCAAAATAACCAATTTACATAATGTATGTCGTCACTGGTTTCCTGCTTTATTTTTGCTTGGCAGAAAATTGTTAAGCAACATTTTCTGTTTAAGCAGAAAAATGAAATTGGGCCCTGGTCACCAGGTATACTTACAGCAATGCCGGAACTTTCTGCTTGTCATTTAACTAACAATTATCAAGTGTCCACAGGTTGGTCCTGTGGTGTGTTTGTTGAAGTGTCCACAGGTTGGTCCTGTGGTGTGTTTGTTGAAGTGTCCACAGGTTGGTCCTGTGGTGTGTTTGTTGAAGTGTCCACAGGTTGGTCCTGTGGTGTGTTTGTTGAAGTGTCCACAGGTTGGTCCTGTGGTGTGTTTGTTGAAGTGTCCACAGGTTGGTCCTGTGGTGTGTTTGTTGAAGTGTCCACAGGTTGGTCCTGTGGTGTGTTTGTTGAAGTGTCCACAGGTTGGCCCTGTGGTGTGTTTGTTGAAACTAGAGGATGGGAATTAATTTATTCTTGAAGAAACTACTGATGGATTTCCCTTTAAAGCACAAGGCCAACATTGGTACTTGTCAAAGACAAGTATGCATTTTATGTGATCCAACATACACATTAAATAACAAACCGGCGAAGAAAGTTTAAGCTCAATCAGTCATCTGAGTCACGAGAAATAGTGAAAAAAAAACACTCATACTTTTTCACAGTTTTCAAAACTAATTGTTTTACTCATTTCTTAAAAACTATAACACTTCAAGCAAAAAGATTTCAAGGGAAGTTTTTCATCATGACCAACTTTGTACCACGTAAGCTATGTTTTCAATCTGACACAAGATTTACACACCCTTTTAAGAGCAAGACATTTATACCTCATTATTATTTATGATCAATCTTGCGATGAATAACTTGATGTTAACATGAGTTGAATGACTTGACAATTTCTTCTGCAGGTTGGCCATCCAACCTGGCATTTCTGTTGGTTTCGTCCCCTAATCAAATAGAAAAGTTTGAAAATGCGAGAGTCAGAGATGAAAACAATTAATTCTTTAACCACTTGGCGCCGTAGAATCACGCACACATTTATTACTAACACAGATTATTATTAACAGCAAGGTTAAGTAAACAAGCTTTCAGGTTGTGTGGGTGAATGACAGGGCAAGTTGTCATGTGCGGTGAGCTCAACATACAGGTGATCCATTCGAAAGGTTCTGTGTGGATCGTGAGCTGGAAGTTTCTCACCTTCTAGTTGAAGTATTACAACAACAACAAAAATGTCACTCAGGAGTAGTAAAGATAATTTAAAGTTCTTGGCGTGTCGTGGCCGAGCGGTTAAGAGCACCGAACTCAAGCTCTGGTGTTTCTGTTCAGCAGAGTGTGGGTTCGAGTCCCGGTCGTGACACTTGTGTCCCTGAGCAAGACACTTAACTATAATTGCTTCTCTCCACCCAGGGGTAAAATGGGTACTTGTGAGGGCAGAGATGGTTCTTGTGATTGATTTAGCTTAGTAGCGCATATATTGCAGCACAGGCTGTATACTCCCCAGGGAGCTGAGATGGTTTAAGGAATGAAATAAATGGCCCAGTGACCAGGGGTAATAATGTTAAGAAGCGCTTTGAGACGCCCTTGGGTGTGATAAAGCGCGATATAAATCCATATTATTATTATTATTATTATTATAAACTATAAGAAAGTGCAAGTCTCTGGTTCCAACAATCTACTCCAAGGCAGTTGCTAAACAGCAGGACAAGTTCTTTCTGAACCAGGCTGGATGACTTCTCATATAAATGTTATCCTACTTAAGAACAGTACGGTAGATAATATCATAGTGTTACCGCACAATGAAGTGGTAGAAATGTTATTTATTTTGAGAATAGTGCATTCAACATTACCTTAGCAACCTCTGGTGTTATCTTGTTAGTCTGCATGTGTTTCAGTAGAGCTGTTATCGATGCCATACACTCATGTTGATTCAGGGTATCAGATTCCATTTCAATGTAGTCACCTCGGACTACTACTGTAGGTTTTTCCTAAACAAACATCAAACCGAAAATCTCTATCTTCTTATAAAAATAACATTAAAATGTAGTTTTATAATGTGCATAGCTCCATCAACAACTGCTCAAGCCACAATATAAAGAAGGACTTTGAAGCCCGGTTCATACTTCACACAATTGTGAAAGCAAAGCGAATTTCCCTTCGTCACAACTGGAAAACAGAGCATACATGATTGCATACTTTTGCTTTCAATTGAAATATGACACGGGCTTCAGACTACAGCTTAATTTTCCAAACTAAATAAATTACTAAAATAATGAGAACTACAATTGTTATAAGAACTCTTGTTATATTAAATATGTCTTGAGAGCATATTTGAGTTGAGCTACTGATGAATATTGACAATTGGCCTCATCGTGTTTTTAATACTTTGACTCATCATTGATACTTGGCCTCATCATTCCAATAATAAATGAAACTTATATAAATACTGTTCCCTTTCCACTTATAGACTTATCATGATGCCTTTGACATGTTCCCTATGCGCGATAACATCATGGGAATACCAATTCTCATATTACCACAACAGGATCTGACTATTTTGCCCTCTCAGCCTCGGTTTGGTTACATTGATTTGATCGGGACAGAACAAAATGGCTGTAATCCCAGTCCTACCTCATCACTGTATATCTTCCTAGCCTGAGTGACAAGTCCTCTCTGACTAAAGCTCTGATCAGAAGATGGAGTGAATTGCTGAACACCGCTGGAGAAATCAAACTGCTGGATGTCTTCACTTAAGCTGCTGTTAGCAAAGTATTGGGAGGACAAGTAACGTCCTGGACCTAATAAAAGAAGTTACACAAAGCAGAGGCTTATAATGAGTCACTGAATCTCCTCACTCAATCTCCAATCCCAAACCCAAATAGCTGTAACGAAGTATAAGGATGAATTGTAACGCACATTGTAACACACAAGACCTGATCAAAAGAATTCACACAATGCAGAGTCTGAATTGGTCACTGAATCTCCTACTTCTCCCAGCAGCAACCTCCAACCCATAACCCTAACCCAACATCCAAGCCAAGACAGATGCAGCAAGAAAGCTGCTATTGGCGAGAGAAAGTGATATCAAGAACATCCTAATCCTTAAAAAAAATAAGACAATGTAAAAAATGGGTCACTGAAACATTACCCAGTAGCGCATCCCTACCCCCAAAATGTGCTGTTCATTGGACACAGGGTTCGAAGATAAAATAAATGGTCTTCAATTGTCAATAAGAATGTTTACCTGCATACACTGACGAGCCTAGACCGGAGTCACTGGATACACCTGTAGCATCACGTACTTGGTTACGGATTGACACAAAGCGTTTCTTGCGTTCCATTGGGGCATTCATTTCAATATCAAATGTGTAAACTCTCTGCACATCCACCAGATTGTCCAACAAAAACTGCCCCTGTGGTTATGAGTTGAAAGACTATATTACAATCTTAGTTTAAAAGATAGATAGAGATATATATATGACCTGATTGAGACAGGTGTATGCACAGGGACTTGATGAGGCTGAACTATCATTGTGTGCTATGATGAAGCATTTAGGGTATCTTTATACTAGGCAATTGTTACAGCCAACTTTGAGGCAACTAACTGCACTGCATGCAAAAATGAAAATTTCAGCAGCTTGAGAAATCTTCTGTTAAATGTCTTACCACATGTATATCAAAGCATATCTGAACTTTAAGAGTGACATTTTTCTAATTGGAGATTGCCTGGAACTGGTTGTCAGTTCGAAAACATAAAGTGAACGCCTAATCATTTAATGTGCATACCTTTGCACAACACAAAAGCAAATTCCATAAAGAACATTCAGTAGCATAAGATAAATTTTTTTACGGGGTTTTAAATAAATCTCCAAGGAAATATGAACTTAAACTGTGAACAGTACTTTTCTTTGAGTGACATGACCACACAGCTTTATATATTTCCTAGAGCATGCGTATATTTGAAATAAATTTGAGACACTTCACGCTTCATCAAAGTCTGAAATACTATCTCTTTATGCAAATCTGAAACATCGACCTCTTTAAATGTAAGTTGCCTAACCTTGGATGGGTTTTCAGAGAACAGAAACGCATTGTAGAATTTGATATCAGTTTGTGTACAGGTAATGATGGCAATGAGGGCATTGTAAGCTGCACAGTGGAATAGACGACGTAGCTCTAGAGAGCTTGTCTCCCCTCGGATGTCTTCACTTTTAGCAGCATGGCTAGCTCTGTAAGAATAAGGTCAAATTATAAGTGTAAGAATTTGACGAAAGTGAATATATCCAGTTTTAGTAGAATCAAGCAAATGTACAAACAGAAATCAAAGATTCCAGCCAACTACAAGTTTTATATCACATGAGTTATTTCCATGCTGTCAATCAATCAATCAATCAATCAATCAATCAATCAATCAATCAATCAATCAATCAATCAATCAATCAATCAATCAATCAATAACTCGCTAAAATTACAAGGGCACCAAACCAACAGTAGCTTGTCATAGCACAGTACAGCAAGCTCTTGAAAAGTGTAGGGTTTAAGCAAAGTTTGGAAAAATGGCTTTTGAAGGAGATTGTGTGATGCTCCGAGGAAGTTGATTCCACGTCCAGGTTGCAGCAATAAAAACAGCATGATCTCCCCAACTGGTGTTGGCTTCTTAAAATGTGAAGGTGCTATACAAATGGGTCTCATAGTTCAAAAACTTAGCATACCTGTCTTGAAACATTTCTGCACCTCAGATTACTTAACTATATGGATGGCCCAAATACGCTTAACTATATGGATGGCCCAAATACGCTTAACTATATGGATGGCCCAAATACGCTTAACTATATGGATGGCCCAAATACGCTTAACTATATGGATGGCCCAAATACGCTTAACTATATGGATGGCCCAAATACGCCTTTCTTATAATTTTGTGTTGCAATTCTTACTTTGTTAAAGCCTGGGTCATTTCTTTTCCTGTCTTGACATCCTGAGTGTAGGCCTTGTTGATCACTGAGCTCATCGAGAAAAGATCCTCCTTAGTGAGGCGAGAGTACATTAAGTCAACTAGCTGGAAGCAGCACGTCTTGGAGACAAGTTGGCTCTGGAATGCTCCTTCTGATACCTGATTGTTAGAGGGAGAGAGAACAGGTATGAATGAGCTTAGAGGTGATTCACCAAAATGAGCATTCAAAAGGAGCGAGGCGGCCCGAGTCTAAAATTACCATGTATGACTTGGGATATGGCTTTAACAACTGCCTGAAAGTATAGACATCTGCCAAGTGACAAGTGGTGGAGTAATAGAACATAGAATGAACACACAAACGCTGTTAATTACCTACCTTCAGGAAAACCAATCAATAAATGTTTTTCTTTCTTCTCTTGTTATTTAATAGTGCTATGAGGTGAGAAATATGGCAAAATATGGTATCACAGTAAACAGATTGATGCACTAGTTCCAATAGTGTGCAGTGTGTTGGGTTGCGTTCTGCCCGACAGTAAAAATGAATGTTTATTGTAATGTAGCATTTAATCCCTTGCACTAACTTCACATGCAGCTACAGTCTGCTACACTCGCCATTTTGGAAATCAAATTGCACATATGGTAAGCACGTCATTGCCACCTCGCTTTTAGTGTGCACTACACTGCATAACACACAAGAACATTGAATAAAAAATGGCAACACCAAGATTATTGTCACGATGACGTCAGGTGAGTTGGGTCAATAGGAATTCCAAACAGAAATATAAAAGGTCATACTAGATTAAATCTAACCTTGGTTGGTTTAGCTTCAATAGTCGACACCATCTCACTGATGTGTTCCTTGAAGAAGGTGTGTAGAGATCCTACCCTGGCTAGTCTCATAAAAGGAATACAGACTCTCTCAATTGCAGCTCGACGTATCTCTTTGTTAAAACTCTTCTCTTGTTTGAAGATCTTGTAGGCGACATCAAACGCTGATTTCTGTTTATCTTCTGGTAGTCTAGGAAGTTCAAAACTAGTACAATTAAACCTGCTACTCTGGCCATTGTGATCAAACTAGTACAATTAAACCTGCTACTCTGGCCATTGTGATCAAACTAGTACAATTAAACCTGCTACTCTGGCCATTGTGATCAAACTAGTACAATTAAACCTGCTACTCTGGCCATTGTGATCAAACTAGTACAATTAAACCTGCTACTCTGGCCATTGTGATCAAACTAGTACAATTAAACCTGCTACTCTGGCCATTGTGATCAAACTAGTACAATTAAACCTGCTACTCTGGCCATTGTGATCAAACTAGTACAATTAAACCTGCTACTCTGGCCATTGTGATCAAACTAGTACAATTAAACCTGCTACTCTGGCCATTGTGATCAAACTAGTACAATTAAACCTGCTACTCTGGCCATTGTGATCAAACTAGTACAATTAAACCTGCTACTCTGGCCATTGTGATCAAACTAGTACAATTAAACCTGCTACTCTGGCCATTGTGATCAAACTAGTACAATTAAACCTGCTACTCTGGCCATTGTGATCAAACTAGTACAATTAAACCTGCTACTCTGGCCATTGTGATCAAACTAGTACAATTAAACCTGCTACTCTGGCCATTGTGATCAAACTAGTACAATTAAACCTGCTACTCTGGCCATTGTGATCAAACTAGTACAATTAAACCTGCTACTCTGGCCATTGTGATCAAACTAGTACAATTAAACCTGCTACTCTGGCCATTGTGATCAAACTAGTACAATTAAACCTGCTACTCTGGCCATTGTGATCAAACTAGTACAATTAAACCTGCTACTCTGGCCATTGTGATCAAACTAGTACAATTAAACCTGCTACTCTGGCCATTGTGATCAAACTAGTACAATTAAACCTGCTACTCTGGCCATTGTGATCAAACTAGTACAATTAAACCTGCTACTCTGGCCATTGTGATCAAACTAGTACAATTAAACCTGCTACTCTGGCCATTGTGATCAAACTAGTACAATTAAACCTGCTACTCTGGCCATTGTGATCAAACTAGTACAATTAAACCTGCTACTCTGGCCATTGTGATCAAACTAGTACAATTAAACCTGCTACTCTGGCCATTGTGATCAAACTAGTACAATTAAACCTGCTACTCTGGCCATTGTGATCAAACTAGTACAATTAAACCTGCTACTCTGGCCATTGTGATCAAACTAGTACAATTAAACCTGCTACTCTGGCCATTGTGATCAAATGGCCACCTGCCCAATCAGAACCCAATTTTACAAAGCTGCAAAACTCAGCCAAGCATAATGCTAACCAGAAAAATGTTACCAACCAAACTACCATGTCATGCATATGTATACCGTTTACAACTGGTTTCCTGCTTATTTTTGCTTAGCAGGAAATTATTAAGCACTATTGTCTGTTTAAGCAGCTATTTGACTGCTAACCACACAATTCTACGCTTACAAAGCCCTGTGAAGCAAATGAATCAAATTTTGCTCAAACTTGCCAATGGGCACATTTTCATTTACTGAACGCACGTTTTTCTTAGTATTTTAACCTCCACATATTGGCCATAAAAACTAAAGGGCACCAAGCTGAATCTAGGAACAGCTCTAGAAAGCTAACGTTGGAACGTGGTGTTGGTGAAACCATAGAGATGAGTAAAACCCAATAACACTTTGAGAAAAACCCTGTCCTAAATAAAATGTAAAAGAAACACACGTATGACTACGCATTTTACTTCCCTGTTCATAATATCATATGCAAATGAGCATCCATTACTATGCTGTCAGTAAAAGTGATGTAGTTCCACTTTGATACATGCCCACTTCATACAAACTGGATCCAATGATTACCCAGTGTAGCCCATAGGAAATGCATAAAGCAAGGGCTTCTTTGTGAATTGATGTTTGCAAAAAAATGCTTTTTGGGCTTGCCTTCCTATAAATATAAGCCAATTCCAATCCCTTGGAAGGCCACTTGTTTGTATGATTAATAATGCATTCGTCCAGTCCGTACTGTAGATAAAGTGTGGTTTAGGTATGAACTGGAATGTTTACCGTTTAATAAAGGATGCCAGTGACTCTTGTATTTCTTCTTCACACACATGTTTGTCATCTCTACACATGATGCTTATGAGTAGCTCTAGAAGCATTAGCTCACCAGACAACACCATAGAGGTCAGAATCTGTTCAAGAGAAGCAGGTTAACAACAAATGACATTTAATGGATTGAGCTCTAGTTGTTATTTTACTTTTTTCTTCTAATAACAAAAAGCATTTTTCTAAGGTGCTTTTAGACATTGTATTAAAGCACCTTACACTATCATTACCCCTGTTCATTTGGCCTGAAGCAACCCTGAAACCATCTCAACTCCTTTGGAGTATGCAGCACCAACAGCAAAGTTGATGCACAGGTTGATTCGAACCCACACTCTGATGACTCACCATCAGAACTCGAGTTCGATGCTCTAGACCGCTCGGCCACAACATGCTACAACTGGGTAAGCCACTAAGACAAAAGATGAACTCAGTTTTTTCCCATGGCCTACTTTCTGGGCAACAGTGGTGCAGGAAGAATTCTAACTTGCTCTGGCAAATTCTTAACATCAACTAAATTTTTCAAAGTGAGATTTTTGTAATTATCGTGAAAAAAGAAAGAAATTCCCAACCATGTTCAAAATTCTTATTAACAATTTGAATCTAGAGAAAATGCTCTGTTTGGTGACGTGGACAAATACAACATTTATACTCTATTTGGATCAAATTTCTTCCTCTTCAGTACTAATATTTTTGTGACTAGTAAACGAGCAGTAGTAGGAGGGTCAACTATTTGATGTTTCTGATGATTATTACCTTATTGAGTGCAGCAATGTAATCATTGTATTTAGGACTACCAACATGGAACTCAGATGACTTCAGTGGGAAGTTATCAGCAACGAGTCTATCTAGAGATGACCTGGGGAAGCAAGAAGGTCTTTAAGTAATTCAAAACAAAACTTCTTCTTCTGGGGCTGGTGAAAACTAAATAAAATAAAAACATTACAAGCAAAACTTCTGGAAAACAAGGGGTCACTGGCAGGTATGGCAATGTGTGTAGCGGTTTGTTCTATTTGAAAATAGTTTAGGATGACAATGTACCGTACATTGACTTGCTACCCATAATTGGTCCATCTTCAAACTCACGAAACAGTGAAGTGTCATGCACAATCTGTACTTGTTTAGGGTAAAAATCTTAACTCACTTCAGTAGAGCCAACTCCGTCTCCGGTAAACCGGTGAAGAAAAACAAAATGTCCATAGCTTGGGTTTTGAAGGTTAGTGTTGTTGATGGATCAGTAAGCATGATTGTGTAGGCATCCAGTACAGACTTGAATACAGGATGAGTGGCATCGGTCACAAACTGAAAAAAAATAAAATAAATACTTCATGATAATACACTTAAAGCTGGAACAATATTCCCCCACTTTCCACTGCGTGTGGCAAATATAGTTAATACAGTTGGCAGCTGATTGAGTCCAAGTAGTAAGGGATGTGTGCCGGATTACCAACAAGGAGTTGTTACACTTTATGTGAATTGTGTTTCAACAAACCTCACTAGATTGTTTTCAAATGTAAGACAAATGTAGTAAAAGATGAAAAATTAGTTGGAACATGGTAAATAATGAGGGCTGTTTGATTAGTCTGCAGATTGCATTTTATTTTGATGGACTCAAACTTGGCTTAAAGGTGTTATACAGGATTGGTAGAGCTGACAAAATAGTCGCACACAGTGTTCATGTTTGTGTGATCAACCACATACATGAACAAACAAACCTGTGAAAGTTTGAGCTCAATTGGTCATCGAGGTCACGAGAAAATAGTGAAAAGAGACCTTATGTGTTTACTGTTTTTCAAACATCGAGTTTATTATCACGCGTGATAAAAACTACTGTTTTACTCATTTCTCAGAAACGATAGCATTTTAGGCAGAAATATTTTAAGGAACCCTTTCTACCATTACTTACTTTAAATCATGTAAGTTATGTGTGAATCTGTGAACATTTGTGTTTTTCGATCTTACCAATAGTGTACAGGGCCTTTAAGAAATGGGTAGGTCATGAAACCAACCCACTCTCCCCCCAGCAGGACTCCATTCTTTGTGAACATGGTGTATATTACCTTTGCATCAATCTGGAGTAGCTTACGCAGTAGGAGTAATGCAAAACTCTGTAGTTCTGGCTGACAACCTTTCTTCAAATTGCCCATGAGGGCGCCCCACTGAGTAAGTATGGAACTGTGAACTGTCATGCCATACCTGGAAGAGGGAGAGGAAAACATTACAGTTTTTAAGTCAATGAGGATATTTGACAGCAGGTAAAGTTTTACAGAAGAATATATTTAAATATGTATTTGTGCACTACCTCAAATGTTTATGGAATAATCTTCAAAGAGCAGTTGGAGTATTTAATGTAGATTCAGAAAAACTGCAAGACTGGTTAGTTCTGTTGAGTTTTTTTCTGAATCTACTTCGCTGCAGTAGATAATAGCAGGATAAGTTCTTATTTGAACTCAGTAGTCTCCCAATTCCCAACCTACTCTGTGGCAGTAGATAAACAGTAGGTCAAGTTCGCATAAGAAAAATTCTACACAGAAAAGTAGATATTATTACATGGTTTTACTGCAAACTGAATATATATTAATACTCCACCATGCAATGCCTAAAATCACAAAGTACTTTTACTAATATCTATTTGTACATTGTTGGTTTAAAGAGGGCACAAAATGGTCCAAAAAAAATTCACCATTTTGAGCATTACACATTTATTAGCACAAAAAACCCAAACATAGTGGTTTCATAATTTTTATTTACCCCCCAAAAAATTATTAAAAAGTGCTTCGCATGTGCCTGCGCGCAGCAGAAAATGAAACAAAAGCCGTCGGGGACACTTTCCGAGAGGCTTTCAGGATGACGTAGCTGGACGTGTGAAACAACTAAACGACTGTTTACTGCGCCGCGTCGTGTTGTGTTGGTTGGGATACAAGAAAATAGCATGGGTGTAATGGGAGTGAAAGTCGTCACACAACTGACTTTTAGCAGCACAAAACTACAATATCTTTCCTAATTTTCATGTGAAATTTACTATACAAAAACTTACATTCAGTGAATGAAATCCTTGAGTGAATTTAACACAAGTTTCATGGTGTTCTAAAAAATTGTGTCGTTAAAATTTAATATATTTCTGTGATATGGGGGGAGTAAGGATTCGGAAATACGCTCTGATCCTCCTCATCATCGCACCGCGGAAGATTCCCGGCCGTACCTATAAATCCTCAGATAACTTTAGTTGTGATTATTTTCTTGCGTTACTTGTAGGGCTTATTTGGGGTTTTTTCCCCCAAATTGATGCCTTGAGGTTGAAACCAAAACAGATCAACACAAATTAAAAACATTGTTGTTTGGAAGGACATGAAGGAAATGTTACGTTGCAAAAGTGATTTAAAATAATCACTAGGCCTACATACCTTTGGAATTGAAAAAAATGCCTCTGTTAACAACAGATGAAGTCTGTACCTAAAACTCTTGGTAAAATCCCTTCAAATTCTGATATTCCATATGTAAAAACACACACACGTTGATCGCGAAAAGCGGAACGTTGCCATTTTTACTGTGTGTACATTTCACGTGTGAGAGAATGGTGGTGGTCGTCAGGTATACAACTCACATGACGACGAGTCGTACATGCGCGCACACACAGAACGTTGATGCGTTGGTGATATAACTGCTGACCTTTCAACCTTTTGAGGTGCACAGCCATGTGGGAACCATGTGTTATTTTAAGACTAATGTCGTCTTTAGATTGCGCTCTATCTACGACTGTTTGCTGTGTTTTAATCGCATGTGTAAAACTTAAAATATAACTTGTCAAACTTCCAGCGCGGTTGCAGGCAAGTAATAGTCGTATTACTGGCTCACACGTCCAGCTACGTCACTATTTTGATCAATATGTTTGCTGCCACCATTGGTTACAGGCGCTTATGTTTCTGGACGGCTTTTCTGTGGAGTGTTTTTTCGCCGCGAATTTCGTGATTTGTTTACAATACAAGAAAAGTTTTTAAATCCGGCATTAAGGTAATGTACTAATAAATACACGATGTTTAAAATGGAGAGGGGTGGTGGGGGGAATTTTGTTTGGTCTTTAAAGAGCAATTCATAATCAATTTCTCATCACCAGATTTTTTTAAAACAAATCTTACTTTTTCCTGATATCACGACTGCTTGTCAGCTGATCCAGTAGACCATTGAGTACACTGCTTACAAGGGCGGTATCTCTACCCCACTCTCTGATCAACAATGGAACAGTCTTGTGTGCCTGTTTTGCAATCTCAATGTTTAGTGAGGTCTTGAATGAAGAGTAGAAGATTATTCCTTTACTGGAGGAGTGAAATGAGGCACCGTAGCTAGAGAGCTGTGTGTTGTCAATGAGGCAGGCTACCAGTGTATTTGGCTGTAAGATAAAGAGAATTGCTGCCCAGTTAAATCAAGGCTATATATTGCCAACCTTGACCAGGGCCCAATTTCATAGAGCTGCTGCAGCACAAAAAGTAGCTTAGCAAAAAAACAATTATAATTACCAGAATAAGGTTACCAGCCAAAATACCATGTTACATGCACAATATATGACAGGTATCATGATCGTTTATGCTCAGCAGAAAATTGTTAAGCATTGTTTCCTGCTTGAGCAGCGCTATGAAAGTAAGCCCTGAAAGTTTCTGATGTAATATTTACTGACCAAAACTGTTTCTGAAAGCTCCACAAAAATGGGTTAGTAACCAGAAACAGTACATGATGAAGGTAAATCTCTCAAAATACACGGCATTTATTTTATCTCCTAGAAATGGCATTTAATCTTAAGAATTTTTGTGAACATTGTCAATTTGTATGTTTCCATTCTTTGTCCTTGAGAGTTACAATGTATTAGTGAATGCGGTAAAGACTGACTGGGAACTACAAACCTTGCAGGAATAGACTGTGTATAGCATCATGAAAATTGCATGGTCTTTGAAATGCATTCCTAAATAAAAAATTAGTTGAAATTTGTGAAAAATCACAAAAATTATATATGTTGGGAGGTCTCTTTTTAGAGCCAATGTTTTTCTCTCACTGGTTACACCAAACTGAAATAATGGCTGGAACATAAACATTGGTAAATAGTTTACAAACCCACCTCAATACCCAACTGAAAGGCCAGATCCAATAGCCGCCCACCAAGCTCTACAGATGATGGGGTCAAATTAGATGCGACAAGTCTTCCGTCCTCTTGTGTTGAAGTGAGACAGTTGAATACACAGTGGAGCAGTTGAACAGAAAAGGAACTACCACTAGGCTGTGAAAGTTCATACAAACATGTTAAATTAGCAGGTTTGAAAGCCCAACTTCAAATAAAAATCATCCACAATGGGTTAACTAAATGGTTGAACATTCTGGTACTTTGTCCGCTTTGTGACTTCAGTTTGAAGCCAACCCCAGACAGCAATTTGACACGATGGCCCAAGTACACAAAAATAGCAAAAAATTAAGATGTACATGAAAAATCAACAAAAAAGTACACCAAAATTAAGATGTGTGTTCACATTTATCTTGAACTGGAATAAATTGTAAGATCATGGAAAACAAGATGCAGGTCGGGAGTTCCAAAGAGAAGCAGTACGAGGAAAAAAACTATTTGAATATCTCACAGTACTGGCCTTTGCAACATATACAGTGAAGGGATGATAAGATGCAGCAATGTGTGTACTAGGATGAAAGGTGCAGACAGAAGGGACAATGAGTGAGAAACCTTCTGAGAACAAACCATGAAAGTACCTGAAGAAGAGGCTTAATGAGGAGACAGAGCGCCTAACAACAGTTCAATAGATGATGCCAGGTATTATCCAATTGGATTCTCTCAAGAAGGGATAAATAATGAAACAAGGGCCCACATATAACTGCAGTATTCCATGAGTGGACGTCCCAAATACACCACATGTAGCAGTAGTGTGACGTGCAGGATACAGATACATGTTGTAGTCCCTACTGGCAACAGAGCTGGCATTGCCGTAATTAATTACTTGGAACTTCTAAACAAAGAAATTCTATTTTATTTCTTACCACGCCTGCAGTCACTGTTGGGAGAAGATTTGCCTGATGAAGTTGATCATAACCACCCACAAGGTGACCCAGTTGTCCATGGTCAAGGGCCATTTCTTCCGTACCACTGAACATGGATGGAAGAAGCTTAACCAAATCATGCTGACTGCAAACAACAAACAAAATATTTTTTTTTAATTATCAAAAATAACTTCAATCTAAATTTGCAATTATTAACTGCAATGGAAACAACTTAAAAGAATAAACCAACTACTACTAAAGTAAAAAAATATATATAAAATTACACTTAGACTAATGTTTATCAGTTTTAATTTCACCACCGTTTGTTGTTGTTTTGACTTTACTCGCACCAATGTGTGATAAGTATCGTATACTCAGCGTTTTCGCAAGTCCTGCGGTAAAAAAAGAATTTACATGTCACTTGGGTGGCATTCGAACCCAAGACCCCACCATTTTAAAGCAGATGCCTTAACCACTACAACACAGAGCAAGCTCTGTGATAAGACCCCATTTCAAATCCTGTTAAGTTAGTAGCGAGTGGTGCAACGTAAAATATATTTAAATCATAATTACACCACGAATAAAGAAAATCATTTTGGTTTCTCCCTCACAGCATGTAAGATAACCTTACACTCAGTGCGTGCAGAATTATTACTAGTGTGTGATAGGCACACAGTGCTTATCAAACACTAGTGTGTGATAGGCACACAGTGCTTATCAAACACTAGTGTAGGGTAAAGCCACAATAGTATTCTTCATCTCTGATGGATTAATTAGATCAATTAAAATGCACATTTTCTGATGAAGTATTTCCAGCTGTGTATTTTACCTGTTTTGAGTGATGCTGGTTGTTACAGCTTTACAAAGTTCACTTTTCACATTGGCAGGCAGACATCTTGACAGTAGTTTCAGAAGCTGTCCAGTCTAAGAAATCAATCAAATGCAATAAAAGATGACTTTGTGATTGGAGTCTATTAAAACATCTTTGGGACCTACAGGTTAAGAGCTCAGTACATGGGGTTTCACTTCAATGTGCATGTATCTCAGTGAGCCAGTTGAGTGAAATATTAACGCCCAGTTGACTTGGCAGGCTGGTTAACTTTCCTTACCGTTTTGGGCAGATTGTTCATGGTTTCCACGTCGGCCATGTTGAATCCTACGAGTGTTGGTTGTAAGACGCAAGAGATGAGCAGCTTCAACAATCCTCCTTGCCAAATTGACTTGGGAATGACCTAAAAGGTCAAGGTGAACAAATGCAAATTGAGGTCAAAAGTAATAAATATATCAATACAATAATGTTTGAACATTGCTACAACATCAGTAACTGCCGTCATAGCGTATGACATTATACTCACCAGTTCAAGCTATTTTTATTTCAGAAGACATTCCATTTATAATTACTCACTTATTCCCTTATCGTTCTACACTCATTATACTCTGATCAATGAGAGACCTTTGAGGACACTAGAGGGCAGCAGACTTACCAAGTATATCCGTTATACTGGGAAGAGTGCACATGCTCAGAATGATATGCAAATTACCTGGTCTTTCTCTTGATTTGGCGTGTCGTGGCCGAGCGGATATATAAGAACACCAAACTCAAGCTCTGGTGTTTCTGATCAGCAGAGTGTGGGTTCGAGTCCCGGTTGTAACACTTGTGGTGTGTTGTGTAATGCACGTAAAATAACCCAGTGCACTTATCGTAAAGAGAAGGGGTTGCATATTGCGCCACAGCACCATGTAAACCATTACATGGTGCTATGTAAAGGAATAGGTCTCATACTTCAACACCTAACTCCACATACCTTGTAGGAAAACTACTGAGTAAGATAAAGCGCTATATAAGAACTGCATATTGTTATTATTATTGAGCAGGTTGAACCCTTACCTTATCTGCCTCATTTGGATAGTTGCCCATCAGCACTGTCATGAAGTCCCACAGTCGTACCACCACAGTGCACTTGCCTTGGCTGTATTCCTCAGACTCTCTGGGAGTGAAGATGTGATGAGAGGATGATGAGGTCTTTCTCCCTCCTCCACCAAGGCTCTGTGCAGCTCCATTGATATCAAGAAGACTCAAACTGGTCAAGAAGTAGTTTAGAGACTGGAAGAGCACTGAAGGGCGCTTTGCTGCATCTTTGTTTTAACAAAAGAAAATCCATTGCCCATTTTAGCAAAGTATTAACCCATTTAGAGGCTATTCATACTATGATACATGGCTAATATTACTGGGTGGTCAGGTTGGCTCAGTGGTATCTTTCCTCACCTTCCACCTCTAGGACTCTGGGTTGAATCCTGCCGGGGGGCACTATGTGGATTGGGTTTTTAACCTACCTAATTGCATGTCTTTTTCTTGGAATAAATGTCTGGGGTTTTCCTCCCACATCTAAAACTGAAACTTCCTTCCTTGTCTTCTCTCCATGGGGTTCTTGGCTAGTATAGTGATTAAGTTTGCTTTTCTGAGAACCCTTGGCTTCAAAACCAGAAATAATCAATTAAATGAAGGTGTAGATTTTGGACACAACATTTTCAGTAAAAATGTCTGGGGGAAAAAAAATGTTTTTTTTGAAAATGTCAATTCAGGACATGACCTTTACTATGGCCTTTTAGCTTTGGTTGAAATTGGTCATATCGTGCGAGCGTGGCATTATGATACAAGCTGCTTATGGCCACAATGGTCTGTAAATGGAACCCTTAGGAGACCATAGACGCTGCAAGACACATGTAACAAAATGCCCAAAGCGGCTGTAAACAGCCACAAGATTTGGTCTCCTTCCACTCAACCAAAAACGTACACAATTTAGTGTTAATCTAAAGTCTTGACTTGACATTTTCAAATGTTTCTCATGTTTACATACGGTCTACCTTTCTGGAAAACAAAGTCCTTATTTTTCCAGACATTTGTACTGGAAAGATTGTGAACAAATCAACAAAGTTGTTGACACCGTGCCAAATGTTGATGATTGTATATAACAGTTCAAAAACTCCCTTTTGAATACAATTGTTATGCAAAGTATTGACTACAATGTACCTCAAAGCCTTGCTAGATTTGTCACTCTCAAGGATTTAGTTACCTGTGAAAACTGTTGTTGGTGATAAGAGTTTCTCTCCAACTACCCATGTGTAGCAGTCCAGAGCAGCTAGCAGATGATCAAACCAGGTACATGCCAACCTGACAGAGAAGGACTGTCCCATGGATGCTAGGGTCGGATATTTGGTAATACCGCTACAGTTAGAGCCCTTCATTCCACCACCTTCAAATCTGAGATATTTAATACTTAGATTAGATTTGTTTGGGGTTTCAATTTGCTGTTAATCATGTTGGTGATCTTGAAGTGTAATGGTTCTTACAAAAATAAAAAGACTGCAAACACAGGGCTAGTTAGTTAACTAGGTAGAACACCTAAAGCCGGAGGTCATAGGTTCAAATCCCGCTCTCATAAATTTGTCTTTGTTCACCCCAAAATTGGCTTATAAATACCATGTTAAAAGTTGGTGTTCTCCCTAGTTTGTTAATATTTTTGTTCCAGGTGCCAGCCAGAAGCCATTCAACCTTAAACTGTATAACCAGTGATCACAACCAGTTTACAGTACAACCTGGGAAGCGGCAGTGCAGTGATTAACTTCAGGATATCATTTTTAATTTCAAATAACAAGTAATAAACCATAAGGGAAACTGACTAGTAGCAAAATTGTCTGCTGAAAGAATATTCTGCAGCAAAAATAAACCTTGAGGGCATTGGAATCTAGACCAGAAGGATGGTATTTACCTGGATATAAAGTAGTCTGGTCCCTTCTCTTTCAGTGTGTTCTGCATCCATATTTGGGGTGTATTACGACCTGCAGTTTTCCCCAAAAGAATTCAAAATCAATTAAAGAAGCCTTCAATGTGTCAAGCATGGTCTTATTTTATAAATTCAGCATCTCTAACACTCTACAGTCTCCTGACAATGACTAGAGTAGGCTAGTGTAAACGTTTAATTTCTCACTCCGCAGCAGAGAAGATCATTATGAGAAGTCCACCAAAAAACGGAACTTAAGTCTGTATTGTAATATATTGGATTGAATGCTTCAATCATTTTAAAAATAAATTTAGAAGACAATTTTCTGCAGTTTATTACATATCGACAAGAACTACATACCACCCCTGGTCTCTGCTATTTTATCAGTGCAATCATTATAACTACAGGGCCCAATTTCATAGAGCTGCATCAGCAGACAATATTGACGAACAATTTTCTGCTAATCAAAAATGAGCAGGATACCAGTCACAGATGGTACATTTGAAATGGTACTCTGCTTGGTGACCTTATTCTGGTAAGCATAATCCATCATAAGTGCAAATCCATCGTAGTTGCTTAGCAAGGAGTGATGTCACAATACAAATCACTATGGTAATACTGATAATTCATTTTAAGATGAATCTTAGTGCTTTGTGAAATCGACACCAGGGTTCAGATGCCTATAGTAGGTAGATAGTACAGTACCTGGTAGCAAAGATGTCAACTTGTAGATGAGCATCATACATTGATGTCTACACTCAGTCTGAGGTCTGCCACATTGATGCAGCAACCAGATTACCAGTACACTCAAGGTGGGACATACATCGGATGGGAACTCTCTGATTATAAAAGACATTGATATCTCCATTCAAAACAAAAGATTTTTGATAAGTTAAACAATTGTTTAAAACAAGCCTTCTTTCCTTCAAGTCAAAATTATGAAAACAAAAACAGGTTTGCATGTTGTTGTCAACTCTAAGCCAAATGTGACACTCCATGCTAAAGCCAGGTACTTCCTGTCAAATCTGGGTTTACTTGCTCATCAAATAGTTGAGCGCAATGGTGAAAATCTTTCCATGATGGAATGGTCCATTCAACGAAGACAAGTTTGAAGGGAGCATTTTCGATTGCAACGTGTAATGCATGGTAAAGAACAGTCAAAAATGATGGAATGAAAACAAAGCGTTAAAACTCTATGTCCAATGTTGACATAAAGGGCATGCATTCCACTAACAGACAACAATTGAGCTCAGCATTCATTAGTTTGATTTCTATGGTCACCACTGACCTTGGAATTCTTCTGTTGGGACGTTGCTTGTTTAATAAGTCAGCTTTAACTCGAATGATTCTTTCCAAGTGACTCAACACTTGCACACCATGAAGCTGAGTTCCTGCATATAAAAAACATTAAACATTTATCTATTCTTACAAGTAAATTGAGTGAAACAACACTTGATCTTCTATCTGATGCAAAATGAGAGAAACAAAATGGCTGAAATGTGATCCAGTTAATTGTGTAACCAAGTGGAAAGGAACACAACAATAATTTACAGGATCGTGAAACTTCCAGATGTAGTTGAACAGTGATTTATTATTACATATTGGAAAAACTCTCAAACTATCAAAAATATACCAAAATGGTATCAACGTATAATTGTACGGGCAAACAAATAAGGTAAGTATAGCAAGCAAAACTAGAAAGGTTTTTTTATAAGGCTATAAGGCTATACTGATAAAGCTATAAGGCTACCGCAAAAATAATGAGGGATGGTGCTGTCCCGTTCGCACTTAACAAGTTAGGGTTTATCTACTCCGGTAAAGCCAGAGGGTTAGCCTTCGGACATCGAATCAATGGGTACCAGTGGGACTTGGAATGATGTTGGTAAGTCTCGGGTAGAACGTGCTAACCAAAATAATAGAAAAAAACGAAGGACTCAAAACAGTGTCTTGCCGCTGTCGCTTCTTGTGCAGGAATGATTTTTAGTTAGCGCTGCCAATGCAGTATAGCTCCGCGCCACGCCCTTTACGCTTCAGCGAACTGCAAGTATGCTTTTTAAATTGAAGTTACTCTGAGAACTGGGGCACGTATAAAGAAAGGAATGCTTTACTTGAATTAAAATAACTAAGTAATCAATTGACTGGGTAATTCCAAGTCAGTTGGTTACAATTGCTTTAATCTACAGTAATAAATCTTCTTGCAGGAGAACCATATCCTGTGACTGAATTGACAGCTTTATCAGTGGGTATGGCTAGATCACTATACAGGTCTACTCTACAACAGCTGCTGCCATCAGCCATAGCCGTAGCCAATGTTAATTGATTCACACATAGCCATAGGTGTTTACCAATGGCCTTGTCATCATGGTGAGCTAGTGCCAGACTGTTGACAAACGTCACAAGAATCTCACATACAAATTGGTCCACTAATGAGTGCTCCTCACTGAAAACAAAACAAACAAGAAATATTCTTTTTAAGAATTGCATTTCAATTGAAGGGTCATATATTGGTTTTTGTCAACATTATGCTGATTTATAAGCAAAATCATAGCGAAAAATACAATAAAAGTCACATGTGATAGTTTCAGCGAAATACAGTGTTTACTTGCTGAGAAAACAGCAAAAAACTAACACAGTATTTTCACACAAACATCAAATCCAGCCACGTTTCGCGAGGTGACAGCGGATACCAACCACATCTTTGGCCGCATCATTCACAAACGGACATTAACTCTCATAAATCTGAGAGATGATTCATGCATGAATACACTGATCCATTAAGCCACGCCCATTTCTCATTGACCAATCACAACCGCGAAATCTGATCACCATTTGAGCCGTTTGGTGATCTTTGCACTAATGGTGATCGGGTTTCGCGGTTGTGATTGGTCAACTCGTAAGGAGGCGGGGCTTAATGGATCGATCTATTGTTTCTCAGATTCAACTGTTTTGGGGTAAAAAACTATCCAAAATTCAAAGGAAATTCTTTCTCAAAATTGCTGCAGTGCATCTCACCAAGTAAGTTTTGATGGTTATTCATTGTTTGAAGTTTTGAACAATCTATGGCCATACTTCTAAACAGAAAGGTTATATTTGATAAAAGGCAATGAAGTGGTTCTTACCGAAATACCGTGTAGATATGGTTGAATGCCAGGGCTGCTCCAAGTCTTTTGAATGTGCTTGGATGTAGAGCCATGCTGTATATTCTCTTTAATAGAGATTTGGCATTGATGGGACTCTTGTCTTGTTGCTAAATAAAGACAACAATCAAAGACAGTCAATATAAGAGTAGATTCTAGTTAACAAATCCAAGAAGAAATTAATGAAGAACTCATTCAAAATATTTGTTTAGTGCTACCATAAATTTGACCACTCAATTGTGATAGTGTGGAATTAGAATGTGGTGAACCTTGGTAGCCGTTTTGAAATGATATGGTCATAAATTCTTTCCACTTTTTATGCCCTCTTATTGACATTCCTTTGTGAATCTTATTGAAGTAAAAACCAAATACAGTAATGCAACATTTCAAAGTGGAAAGTAACGGAAAACTGACACTATAACAACTAAAGACATTCCAAATGGTATTAATATTAATAATTTCCTCTACATCATTTTTAATACATTTGTTTTGTTTTGGGGCTTTTGTTGTCGTCGTTTTCCATTCTTTGTTGTCAAACAGAATCCATCAGAAATTTTGTACCAGACTCTGTCTTTTTACCATGATTGCAAAACGTCCTCTCAGTTTTGTAAGCAAGATTTTAGTGCGCTAAAAACTTATAAATTAAAAAGGCTCCATAAAATGAATGAAAACTTACCTCAGCATAAAAATTTGCTTATTCCAATTTCATAAAGCTATTAAGGAAAACATTTCTTAGCACCGCAAAAATCTTGCTTAGTGGAAACAGGTTACCAGCCAAAATACAATGTAAATATATTGTTTGTTGCTCGTGTTTAGAAGCAAAAATTCAAGCCAGGTTACCATCCAAAATACAATGTGGTTTGTATTGTCTTAGATCGGTTATCAGTTTGTTCAGATTAACAAATGTGATGCGATCAAGCAAAATGAGTCGTTTGTCGACCCTTGTCATTATTTTTTTTTTTATACATCTGAAAAGAGCAAAAGCTATGCTTTTCTACTTTTAAAACTACATGTTTATAAAACCTTTTGTTCAAAAGTTATGAAAGCAGAAACACCAAGTGATATGAGAAAATGAAACAAAGAGAAAGGGGTTTAAAACCCTTTTAGCGCGCACACATGCAGTCCGCAGGCGCTCTGCGTATTACTTCGAATACCGGCACCGAAACGGCTTCGAAGTTTGACAAGTTGTATTAGTTCTAAACATGCGATTAACATGCAGCAAACGGCCGTAGATAGAACGCTATCTCGACATGACAACAGTCTAAAAATAGCACATGGTGCCCATAAGCAAAAATCCCCTCCAAAGGTTCAAAGGTCGGAAGTCCTATTATCACCAACGCTTGTGAAGCACGAGTTGCTGTTCAATCTCTATGGATGTACTTACCGTATTGTATGTACCATGTATCACACGCGCAATGTACACAGTAATGGCAACCTTCCGCTTCTTTCGCGATAAACTTATTGGTGTTTTTACACACGGAATACCGTGATTTGATAGGATTTTTCAAAGGGTTTGAGGTGCAGAAGTTATCTGTAGGTAAGAGAGGCACTCGTGTTCATTTTCAAAGGTATGTTGTGATTGTTTTAAATCACTTTTGTAGTATTTTCCCCATTGAGATGACAGCACAGTTGAGAGAACTTGTGTACACAACTTTCCACGTAACAAACGTACGCAAACAATGTTTTCAAATTTTTCGTTGATTTCTCTTTCTCTCACATGTACATCTGCAAGTTTCCATGCTAATTTTAACCCCTTAGTGATGTTATTTATCAGAAAAGAAGTCGCCAATGTAAAATAAATATATTTTGGCACTTGAATTTACAAAAAAAAAAAAATTGAAAATGTTACCCCTGTTGGCCTGTTTTGGCTTGTTTCTCCGTAATTAAATTTCCGACAAACGACTCATTTAGCTTGATCGCATCACAAATATGTAAACTAATATCATTCGCTAAGCAGATCTAATTAATTAAAAACTTACTTCCTTTGATGTCTGCTTAATCGACCAACTCAAAAACTCTCTGAGACAACGAGCGCAGATATCCCTTAGTGATGTGTCTGTAGGATGAATCACACCATCCAGCAGGGCCTTCAATAGAGCTATTGTCTCCTCACTCTCAAACGTCTTGTTCCCCGTGAACCAATGAATGAGTTGCATTACAAGGGGTTCAAACAGCTGCCTAGAAACCTGCTCAATGTCACATGCTAGCCTCAGGAGAACTGGGAAAATCCTACGATACAGATGCTGCATAGGACTCTAAACAAAATAGGAAGTAAATTGATGTTTGTTGTGATCTTGATGGAAGTAATAGATCTATTTTTTAGGTAATTTATATTTCTAATTGACTTGTATAATGTTGAAAACTGTTTTCAAAATATTTTATTATTTATCCTTTAATTTTTGTATTTTTTATCGGGAGCTAAATGCCTGAGGGCAACAGTGATTTAATTCACTTTTTTAGTTCCTGTCATCAGTTAGTGTCTCTTGTATTGTATGTTTCTGTTTTGTATTTTTTATTGTGTTTGATGACAAATAAATAATAATAATAATAATAATAATAATATTGTGGTAGAAACTAATAAAGAATAATATACTATTTTGGGGAAATGGAGATGGCCTCCATTAACCTGGCACTTGGCCTTAGAACCTCTGCCAAATGTTTCCATATATGTTAAGATAGATGTACCCTTTTTATTAGGAAATGTTGTCACTGTCTTGACAAGAATGAAAAACTGATAAAATTAAAACTTGACATGCTTTCTGGCAGGATGCCATTCCTAATTGGACTTTGCAAAGACTTGACCTTGACACCAATTCAAAGCTAAATGCAAACCCCTTGTACTGATGTCACACATGCTTATAGTCTGCTCACGGTCTGCCATATTGGGAGTAAAACTACGTGTAAAGATTTGTTGCGCATCTAAGCACGCATACACAACCTAATATGCGCACTGTACAGTATTAACACTTTGGGAATCTGACTACCAAAATGGCACAACCAGCATATTGTTGGTGATGACTTCAGCTGAATTTGGTTAATACTCACTTTAGCTTGTCTTTCAGCAGGCTGCCGAGTTCCTTTTCCAAGCATGTATAACACCAGAGTGTGTAGAGACTCACAAGCGGCTACCTAGAGTTACACACACACAAAAAGAACAATACAAAGTAATTGAATATGGTTTCTAAGCCGTACATAAACTTCAAGACAAGTAGGCCTCTCACAGCATTTCACAATATTATTAACCTTGTTCATTAGCTTGGAACCATCCTGGAACCATCTTAACTCCTTAGGAGTATGCAGCACCGACAACCAAATGGGCGCACAGGTAGCCAATCATTCACGTCAACAATCTCTACTCTCGCAGGAACCCATAGTTTAGACACAAGCGTCACTCTTTGAGTTTCATACACAAGACAGCTTAGCCATGACAAACAAGTAGGTAAAGAGTGAATGAAAAACAACAGTTTAACACTGCTGTGTTGCCATGGGCTGTGGATACATTTTACATAGTTTTCATTTTATAACTTTAATAACAATAATACAGTATCTTGTTGATTTCCTTTATATTTGATTTGATTTGACAGAAACTTACTTTGGTTTGACGATCACCAGATGTCAATGCTAGATCAGCAACCCTTGGCAAAAAACGATCTGCAGAATGATGTAAAGAGAAGCAAAACAATACACAAAATTCCGTTAAAAGATTATGAATGGCTTCTGACTGGCACCCCCCCAAACAAAGATATTGAAAAACTAGGGAGACCGCCTACATAGGGCTTGATAACTCAGTTGGTAGAGCGTCGGCACGTTAATCCGGAGGTCATTGGTTCAAATCCCGCTCTAGTCAAGTTTTCTTTGTTCAACCTAAAAAATCATTTAAGATTTACCCAGTCAGTTTTCCTTGTGGTTTATTATTTGATAAAAGATTATGATGTATAGATTGAGTTTTTCACACAAGTGAACTGTCCACGGTAATTGTTTTTTGGTTTGTTGTACTTTTGTTTACAATTTTCTGTTGTTTCCGTAAATTTTAGCTGAGATTGTGTATTGTCATAATGACATTTTCTTCTGTAATATCTCCCATAAACCTCCCAAGACCTACAGGGATTCTTGCCCACAGGTTTATGCAGACATGTACAAAAAGAAGTAACTGCCTATCACACCAAATGTTTCACAGTGTTTTGTTTTCCCCCAGTTTTTGGGGGGCACTAAAATAGGAGGAAATAAGCTGAACAGATAAAAAAATTGCATGTCTGTCTGTATCAGGCTTTTTGATGTGCAAAACTGAATCCACCTTTGGAGACCATAGCAGCCACACTTGGCTTGTGCCAAAATGCACATAGCAGCCATAAGTGGATTGTACCAAAATGCACATAGCGGCCATAAGTGGCTTGTGCCAAAATGCCAATAGCGGCCATAAGCGGCTTGTACCAAAATGACAATAGCGGCCATAAGTGGCTTGTACCAAAATGACAATAGCGGCCATAAGTAGATTGTACTAAAATGCCAAAAGCGGCCATAAGTAGCTTGTACCAAAATGCCAATAGCGGCCATAAGCGGCTTGTGCCAATATGCCCATAGTGGCTGCAAACGGCTGCAAGATTTGACATACTTTCACTGAACGAAAAGGTAATAGTAAAGGTCGTGTCCTGAATTGAAATTTCCATTGTTTCCAATGTCATTGAATCTACAATAATAAAACAAAGCATGAATTTTTGTTTCAAATTGTTTTGCCAGATGGTTTTCCTGGGAAAATTGAGCAAAAGGATTAACAGAATTAGCCATTATACAATTTCAAATAGTCTCTAAAGGGTTAAGGGGATTGGAGGCAGTTACCTTTAAACTATTGAAGGGGGGGGGGGCAGACTGGGTATTAAAAACATCAAAGCATTACCAAGCTCAATAGTAGGTTTCATGTCAACAAAGGGAACAGCAAATTGAAGTCGAGGCTCTGTATCCCAGGCTACAGCAACTTTAGCTATCTCATCGGGGCTAGTCTCTAACAGCCATACATTGGTTTGACCTCCGAGTGACCCCAGAAGTTGCATAATGCGACCTTGCACGCTACGAAAAGGTGAATCTTGGGTCTGGTGAGGATATAGAATGAAAAGTTTATGTTCATGGTAGTACGTCACATATTTCACTGCTACTTTGCTACTACTTAACACACATCGATGTAAGGGTAAAAAAACAAATTATTTTCTGTCAAGATTTGGCGGGATTATAGTTCCTGTATATCAAGATATCTGAGACATACCGGGTCTGTTTTACCAGCATTTTGGAGTAGTCTAAACGGTATCTTCCTGTGGTAACTTCCTTTGCTGGATTCAGTTTTCATGGTAACTGTCTGTACACCTCCTTTATCATCACCTGTTTACATGAAAGACAAACAGTAACAATCAAAATCACTTGGCTCATGCTGCAAAATTATTTCAAATATTTGCCTTGATTTTAATTCAAAGGAGTAATTCAGGGGATTTCTGGGAAGTAAATTTCATCACTGTTAGCTCGCAAGCCTGAGGAAACCTGGAAATAAGGGTGCTTGCTATGTGAACCAGAAACACTGGGGTTAACTCCTACTATTCCACGATAAGCGTTCTGGGTTCCTTTAAGTGCATTGCCAATCCTAGTACACAAGGGGGCTACAGCTTAATGTCCCTACCGATGGACAAGGCAATTATAGTAAAGTATAATGGGGAGAAATCAACGAAAATACAGTGAACAAGTGAGGCACCAGTCCAGGATTCGAACTGGGGTCAGAGAGGTAAAATGCAGGGAAGAAACTACTGAGCCAAACTGAATACAAATCTAGTTAGCGCAGTGGTATCTTTCCCTGTTTCTCACCACTTTGGACTCCAGCTCAAGTCACCCTCAGACCGGAGCCTTGCAAGTGGATTGGATTTTCAGTCTCTACCTGACTGCACCCTCGGACCGGAGCCTTGCAAGTGGATTGGATTTTCAGTCTCTACCTGACTGCACCCTCAGACCGGAGCCTTGCAAGTGGATTGGATTTTCAGTCTCTACCTGACTGCACCCTCGGACCGGAGCCTTGCAAGTGGATTGGATTTTCAGTCTCTACCTGACTGCACCCTCAGACCGGAGCCTTGCAAGTGGATTGGATTTTCAGTCTCTACCTGACTGCACCCTCGGACCGGAGCCTTGCAAGTGGATTGGATTTTCAGTCTCTACCTGACTGCACCCCCAGACCAGAGCCTTGCAAGTGGATTGGATTTTCAGTCTCTACCTGACTGCACCCCCAGACCGGAGCCTTGCAAGTGGATTGGATTTTCAGTCTCTACCTGACTGCACCCTCAGACCGGAGCCTTGCAAGTGGATTGGATTTTCAGTCTCTACCTGACTGCACCCTCGGACCGGAGCCTTGCAAGTGGATTGGATTTTCAGTCTCTACCTGACTGCACCCTCGGACCGGAGCCTTGCAAGTGGATTGGATTTTCAGTCTCTACCTGACTGCACCCTCAGACCGGAGCCTTGCAAGTGGATTGGATTTTCAGTCTCTACCTGACTGCACCCTCAGACCGGAGCCTTGCAAGTGGATTGGATTTTCAGTCTCTACCTGACTGCACCCTCAGACCGGAGCCTTGCAAGTGGATTGGATTTTCAGTCTCTACCTGACTGCACCCTCAGACCGGAGCCTTGCAAGTGGATTGGATTTTCAGTCTCTACCTGACTGCACCCTCGGACCGGGGCCTTGCAAGTGGATTGGATTTTCAGTCTCTACCTGACTGCACCCTCAGACCGGAGCCTTGCAAGTGGATTGGATTTTCAGTCTCTACCTGACTGCACCCTCAGACCGGAGCCTTGCAAGTGGATTGGATTTTCAGTCTCTACCTGACTGCACCCTCAGACCGGAGCCTTGCAAGTGGATTGGATTTTCAGTCTCTACCTGACTGCACCCTCAGACCGGAGCCTTGCAAGTGGATTGGATTTTCAGTCTCTACCTGACTGCACCCTCGGACCGGGGCCTTGCAAGTGGATTGGATTTTCAGTCTCTACCTGACTGCACCCTCAGACCGGAGCCTTGCAAGTGGATTGGATTTTCAGTCTCTACCTGACTGCACCCTCAGACCGGAGCCTTGCAAGTGGATTGGATTTTCAGTCTCTACCTGACTGCACCCTCAGACCGGGGCCTTGCAAGTGGATTGGATTTTCAGTCTCTACCTGACTGCACCCTCGGACCGGGGCCTTGCAAGTGGATTGGATTTTCAGTCTCTACCTGACTGCACCCTCAGACCGGAGCCTTGCAAGTGGATTGGATTTTCAGTCTCTACCTGACTGCACCCTCAGACCGGAGCCTTGCAAGTGGATTGGATTTTCAGTCTCTACCTGACTGCACCCTCAGACCGGGGCCTTGCAAGTGGATTGGATTTTCAGTCTCTACCTGACTGCACCCTCGGACCGGAGCCTTGCAAGTGGATTGGATTTTCAGTCTCTACCTGACTGCATTGGTTTTCCCACCAGTTGGGGTTTTCCTCTCCGATCTGAAACTGATATTTCTTCATCATCTTCTCAACACAGAATATTTTCAGGCTGACTGGTTACAGTACAAGGCACTTTCAAGTTACTTGTTACTGACAGTCTTAATCCCCTCACAGGGGATTATTGGGATAATGTTGGGATTAGTAGGATGGGATTATTAGGAAGGGTTACCAACATACATTATAATCATAAAAAGCTAGTAATCTGGAGTATTTGAAACAGGTCACATTTCACTTCACTTTATAAAGATTAAGGCCAACTACTCTTTACCTTGAGTGACTGCAGCTTTGAGATATCCATCTAAGAGTGGTAAGATCTCTTGAAGGTATGGACGTAGAGAATCTTGAGGGAGGTGTTGCATCCAACCCTCTAATGCAGACAGGCCGGATTCAACCAGTGGTAGGTAGCTCAATCCAAGGCGGAAAGTCATCTCCAGAAAGAGAAACAAAAAAGGGCAGATTTTTCTTAACAACACAGAAACACAAGGTTATGGCTACATAATACGTTACAATGCAAAAAATTCCTTGTCTTTTTTATATGACATCCAAGTAGATCTTTGTTATTTGATATGAGAATAAACTATCATAGAATAAGCAAAATGTACAAGATTCTAGCACCCACTCTGAGGGCATTTTGCACTGCGGTGTATAACATGTTCACGCTTAATTACAAAGACCATGTAATACCACCTGACCTCTAATCCTCCAATCAAATGACAAGGATCAACTTGGATATTACATAATGAAATATAATGAACACCACATTTAACAATTGTTAATAATACACAGCAAGTACTGGAGTATTTTGTTTCAACATTCATTATTCACATTTTTTCACATTTGTGTGAATATTTTAAGCATTTAAACCATATTACTGAAAATGAATGAACTTTTCAAAAAAATTGTCAGTTTCAATGGAAAAAGTGAAGATCACATGAGTTTACTGCTTTCTGTAATTTCACTTGTCCAGTTTGACCTTTGACCTACCTGCAAAGCAGGCACCAGTTCCATCACCGCAGATTCCACAATCTCATGAGGCAATGACAGCACAAGGAATAAACAAGACGCTAACAGATCATCTTTGTACTGCTTGAGACGAACCAAGACCTCCTTGGAGAACTTGGCAAACAGAGTGAATGAGGCCATCAGATCACTAGATGAGACGATTGATGAGACGATTGATGGATGGCTGTCTACATCCATGGATTCTTCTAACTAGAGATTTGAACAGAGCACCGATATTTTAAGTTGCTGATATTGGAAAACAGTTATGTAAATGTATTTACAATATTAATTCTTTGTGTGCACTTTCATGGTAAATATGACTTAGATCCTCATGCATATGGGTCAATGTGGCTGGCTGCCAATGGCTGCCGCTCAACCACGCTGTAGACGCATCCTTGCAATTCATCTTCCAGCTGCGAGTAACAATGATTAGCCTCCAAAATGATTCTTATTATTATTTATCATGAATTGTTCTTGTAAATTAATACAGGTTTAAGAAGTATTCCAAACAGCAGCAATTCCCCTTATAAGAGTAGAGCAAACACACGTCTTTGTTGCTGACTGACACACTCCTCAGTATTATTATTTTTTATTATTATTATTTGAACTAAATTTACCAAATAAGTATAGTGAAATACACAACCATCAATATATCTTATCCTTCTACTTTTCAAAGTCTTTCACAGAGTTTTACCTTGAAATGTTGGTTCTTAGTGCAGATGGTCATGCAGATGGTTAGTAGCTTGTAGAACCCACTGACTAATGGTAGCTTGCTGGACAGTAAGATGACCTTATGACCAAACTGATAAACCCATTGCTTAAACAGAGAGGTCTGATGAGCTGGAAGTAGATCCCTGGAAAAAAACAAATAGTCATACAATTTAAAGTTGATTCGCAACTATTAATAACTTTAACAGTATGCTGTTCTTATACAAGGCTATATTTTAACCATGACTGTGAGACTCACTTATGTAGTAACTTAGGGTTTATAAGTAGATGCAGCGCAATCTGCTGCCAACTATCTCAAAGACACAGAGGCAAACCCATTCTCTAGATTTAAAGGTTACTGGTTTGTTTTACATGCATTACACAACATATAGGACCTATGGCTTCACGACCCATCAGAAGGATAATGTAAATACACAGAAGTGAAAGCTCATTTTGAATTTCTCAGACTATATCCAGTGCTGCTCAATGACACAAGTACCATGACCTGGACCCAAATACTCTGACAGCACCAGAACTCGAGTCTAGTCCACTCAGCATAAAACTCCAATATTCACACAAAAACACAAGTTACATTTAAATTATGTCTGGTACAATGCCTTGTTCAGTCACAAATGAATGCTCCATGTGAACTTCTCTCACTGCAACCTCCAGATCAACAAAAACTGATATCTGTGTGCCACACAATTGATTGAGAGTAATGTATGAGGGTTTGTCTTCTCTTGTGTAACAAGAAAAACCTTGTCCCTAACCATGTGACATATCAACATTGGATGCAGTCTGCGGAATTCAAATTGAGCATTCACTTGTGACCGAACAATGCATTATAACCGACTTTACTCAAATCTAACTCTATAAAATTAAATCAGTTTCAAGTTCGCAGAAAATGTATCCCATAGCTTGATACTCAATAACTGGCACCATCATTGCAAGAAACTTTTCTTTCCGATGCCATCATTTTGTATTGAAGTAAGAGGCACATTTTGATTATGGTAAAAACTAATGTACAGTTGACATACCTACAGAAGTCGACTAAGTTGATGAAGATCTGGAAATCTTTTGGTTTAGACGCTTGTAAACCATGAAGAGGATCTGATGACAAGTCTTCAGATACATTCAAATCAGCAGATCCCTGTAGGAAGTTATTCAATAATGATATCTTGTTATCAAGTTTGAATTATTTTTTTGTAGCTTTACGCTAAAGTCTAAAAATGAAGAATGAGAGAGTTTGAACCGCTGTCCATGAGTACATCAATGAACTGTCAAAGACACAACCTTCAGCACCACTCCTGGCGCAGGTTCAAACACTTCTATATATTATTATTATTTTTTTTTCTGCTCTTCGTTTTGCTTATTGTTGAACGCCTTGAGAGTCACTGCATGACGGAATTGTGCGCTATATGAGAGGCCACTATTATTTTTATTTTCTGCACCTGATTAATAATAATAATAATATTTATTCGGGCAATCACATTTACAAGCACATACATACATTAAAAATATTTAAGAAAACAAAGTAAAACAGTGGGGTGCCCAGGAGAGCATAAAAGTTAAAAAAATAACTGTCGCCAAAAGGCGTATGTCTCCTAAAACCCTAAAAATACATTAAGGCAAGAGGGGGCATATAAAAAGCACAGAAGATAATACAAATCACAAAACAATTTAAAAAGGCAAACAAGCAGAGACATACACAGAAAAACACACCAAAAATGATATACGTAAAAAAAAAAAAAAAAAAAAAAAAAAAAAGCAAGTCTATACATCAAAATGGTTTAAGAGCAATACAAAAAATTCCGATGAGGGGACACAAATGAAATGACATTGTAAACAGGCAAGTAACTCTATCTAAGAGCATTGGTGCCCATGACAACCTGATTGGTGCCCATGACAACACCACCTGTCCCTATGTAGCAGACCATCTTGCACTGCAGTCATGCCAGTTATACAACCCTCCTCATGGTTTTGCTTAAGCAGCTTTATGATTTTGGGCCCTGGTCTGACTCAATGTGACCACACAAATTTATCAAATTCACAGGTTTGTTGCATGGTATTTTTATTGAAAACTGAATAATGGGAATGAATTTACTTTAAAAATCATGATCTACTATCCATTTAAGAATACAGAAACAACAGATACATTTTGCTTATAACTTGTCTTTGTTCATGTTATGCTTCTTTTGACTGCATTCTGCTTTTCTATTTTCACTCCTTTTCCCCCCCGACTGTTTTTGTAACATGAATAATACTTGTATGTGTGTGTTGTGTTGTCATTTAGCCTTTGAGAAAGACTCTGCTAGGGTCAAAACATTAGATCATTAGCTATTTCTGCATTTACATCACAGGTCATTTTGGTTGGTAAGCAGTTTGCATCGGCCAACTTTTCATTCTTTCATTTTGCCTGTCTACATCTGGGTCATCCTGCTGTTTTGGTCAAAAATTACAGGTACTGACAAATTTCCTAGTGGTGTGATTAATTGTCTACCATTAAACTGTATCAAACTACCATTAACACAGTGGAATTTCCGTGCTAACATGGTATCAAGATGGTCATAGTGAAAAACTTCCTTTGAAATTTATTTGCTTTAAATGCTATGATTTTTGAGAAAGGAGTAAAACAATTAGTTTTGATCTCTGAATTCTAAATCCAGAGTGTTTGAAAGCAGTGCAAACATAAAATGTTCTTGTGACTCTGATGACTGAATGAGCTTAAACTTTCACAGGTTTTGTATTTCATGTATATGTTGGTTCACATAAAGTGCGGATACTGGTCTTCAACAATTATCAATGTTGTCTACACGCTTTTAAATAAAAACATTGAGCTAGAAATATTTACCTGTTCTTGGAGCTGTGACTGATCTTTGTTAGAGGTGAGATCTAACTTGTCAAGGATTTTAAGAATAGAGAAAATCAACTCATCGTAGATGATCATATGAATGCGACGACGTTCCCCATAACTCATGCCCATTGCTTTGACTTCCTGATTAACAAATTGAAAATGAAAAACAGTTACTCACAAAGGTATCTTCCGTCACTCTAAGACCGTGTCTGAATTAAAGGACTTTAGCTATGGCTGAAGGCATTGGCTGCAGTGGCATTGTTAAAGAATAGGGTTTTTTCAGCAAACCAGCTGTCCTCACAACCGAAGACATCCATTTTGACACGGTCTAAAATAATCCAACACCATAACTCAGCAGTCAAAATGTCTGACTCTGATTTCTGGGAACCTTCCTCATTTTAACCATGGAGGCTCTGACAGAGTTTTGAGAAAGATCATGATGATAAACTTATTCAACTAAAAAATGAATTTCTGTATCAAGCATTAACATAATGTTGTTTCAACTACACCTGGGGTGGAATACCTTCATTCATATTTTTTATTTTAAAGTGGACTGCCTGAATAAAGCCCCTTCAACAATGGCTTTGGCTGGTGGCTGGAGCCATGATGAAAAAGTGGTGTTATCAAGCCCCTTCAACAATGGCTTTGGCCAGTGGCTGGAGCCATGATGAAAAAGTGGTGTTATCAAGCCCCTTCAACAATGGCTTTGGCCGGTGGCTGGAGCCATGATGAAAAAGTGGTGTTTTCAGAGAGCTGGCCATAACCACTGCTGAAGCATCCAATTCCGATCTGGCCTATCGAACTTCATCGACCGTGATCAATTCCGATCTGGCCTATCGAACTTCATCGACCGTGATCAATTCCGATCTGACCTATCGAACTTCATCGACCGTGATCAATTCCGATCTGACCTATCGAACTTCATCGACCGTGATCAATTCCGATCTGACCTATCGAACTTCATCGACCGTGATCAATTCCGATCTGACCTATCGAACTTCATCGACCGTGATCAATTCCGATCTGACCTATCGAACTTCATCGACCGTGATCAATTCCGATCTGACCTATCGAACTTCATCGACCGTGATCAATTCCGATCTGACCTATCGAACTTCATCGACCGTGATCAATTCCGATCTGACCTATCGAACTTCATCGACCGTGATCAAGGAATGGGATTCCCCATGCGTTACTGTGTAGTGAGCATTAATTTAGGCACTGATTGTGTAGTGAGACGCTTGTCATATCTTTTGACTCTTAAAATGGCAGACCATGGGCAGTCAGTAGCCACATGTGACATCAGTACATGGGGTCTATATCTACCTTCAAATGAGGACTATCAAGTAGACTGGCCCACAGATTCACATAGTCCTTGTATGAGATGCGTCTGGTATCAGCCAATATATCTGCCTCATCATCTGCTTCTGTGTTTGTTGTTTCTGGATTGCTGTCATCTCGTTGGGCTCCCTATGGCAAAACATATTACATATAACAAATACAGATTCATAAGCTAGCATTATTCTTTGATAGGCTAAACAATGACAAAGTAGTGACTTCATACACAAGTGTTATGCTGTTGGCAAGTCTTTTCATTCAAAGATTGTACATTGGTTGTATGTGCAGAGTTTAAAGCTACTTAAAGGCACAAACTTCTACTTAAAGTCATTGTACATTGGTTGTATGTGTAGAGTTTAAAGCTACTTAAAGGCACAAACTTCTACTTAAAGTCATTGTTTTCACTGTAAATACAATTTTTAAAGTCACACTTTTATTTCTCTGCAAAACTAGAGGCAAGTCTCAAATGTCAACAGACCAGGTGCAATATCAGTTGGTCATAACCAGGGCCTACTTAGGTCTTGTACAAACCATTACAATCACCAGTCTCATGCCAGATTTTTCAAACAATTAAAACTCTTTTTACTATTTGAGTTAAAATACTGACTTACTAATTCAAGTGTTACAGGGTGTGAACAGGTGCGGACCAATGCTTGGTAAACTGAATATGAAGAAGAACAAAATGAAGTACATTGATTACAGATAAAGATTCTTATATTAATACAATTAAGCATTATGTTATCAGGGCCCAATTTTATAAAACCCGTAAGCACAACTTGCTAAGCACAGAAACAAATCTTGCTCAGTAGAATCAGGTTACCAGCTAACATTCCATGAAGCTACACTCTTGCACACTGGTGCCCCACTAATTTTTTGCTTAGAAACAAAATTTGCTTTGCAGTACTTTCTGCTAAACAGCTTTCAGAGAGTGGGCACAATTCTGCATTATTTAGTTGTTTAAGTGGAAACAAGAATATAGCTTAATACATGTAACAATTGCATTGGGGATAACAAATGTAATTTTTGTGTCAGGTTTGTAACGGTATCTGATAAAGCACTGTATACTCAGGGATTTCCAAGTCCAGAAACTACTCGGATGGGAATCGAACCCATGCCCCCAAATTCTACAGTAGATTTCTTAATAAATAGAAGACCAACTATGCCCGGTTACAAGAAGTTAGTTTGAATCTTGTACTTAGCAGCAGGTATCACAAATATTTTACTAGATGTAATAATTTCATCAGGATTAAAAATCCATTTAGAATAATTACCAATACACTGACGTCTAATAACCACCCTGTAATCAGTTCTTTCCTACTTCTGCTGGTAAACATTTCACATTCTATTTGGGTGGGAATTGAACCCATGGCCCAACACATTCTAGAGTAGATGTCTTAACCAATAGAACACTGAATGTGCCTAGTTATGAGAAGCCATTTTGAATCCTGTAATTAGCAGCAGGAACTGCAACAACACAATACATGTCATAATTGCATTGGAGATATAAAACATTATGTTGACTTTACCTATACACCGACATATATAGGCATTGTATATTGAAGCTAATGATATTAATAATTTGTTGTCTGCAAACTCAAACTCAAAATAGCTTACCAACTTTTGTCAGGAAGTTCTTGAGTGTCGGTCCTTTATGTGCCAATGAAATAAGAATCAGCAAGACAGACCTATCACATAGAAACTGGTGTTTGTGTGGAATTCTCGGGTAGCTGCCGATTTGGACAATCATTAGACGCTCCAGAGCAGCTAGGAATGTATCCGAAAGCTTTAGGCAGAAAACAGGAATGACATTTAATGACTTGTTCCAGAACATAAGATAAGTCTTTTGAATGATTACTTGAGGCTAGTAATGTTTGCAGTAAATGAAGGAAAACTCTCTACGAGTTGTAATGGTTCAAAACAAAATCAGAGGTGTAACAGCTTGATGTTTCTATCTGTGCTCTGATCATCTTCAAGAGAAATGGGGTTGATGGGAGATTATTTTCTTAAACATGGTTTTACCACAAACCTTACTAGATTGATTAATTGAACAGAAATAAAAATAAACAAATTATGAAAATGTAATGCATAAATAACTTTCCCTAAAATAACAAGTAAATTCCAATGGATAGTAATTTCATAACCTCAATCTCAAGACAAACAATACTGTGAGAAAAAGGTAACATGGGTTTGAAGAGCAAATATAAAGGTTGATGAAATAGTGTGTAGTTTAAAGGTCAAAATCCTAATCCATCATTGCTAGAGAGTCAAGGCTTACCACATCAAGTTGTTGAATAATACTGGCAAGAGCCTCCAGGAAATTTGGCAGTTGAATCAGTTTGTCATCCGGGACTTCTCCCTGCCTGTAAAAAAAATTTAAATACACAACTGAACTTTCCTGTTTGGAGTAATGAAACAATGGCAACATTGATGAGGTACCTGCTTACTGACTGGATTCACTGGGCACATTTGATGGTCTAGTGGTTAACCCATATCAGTCTGACTAGTCACAGTACATCAATACTGTTGCCAATTGAAGCCCATGTAGCACTCATAGCAGAATATTCATTATTAACTGCTTTGATATGAACATACCCCAGCAAAATGTATACTGTTGGAAAAAGCGCAAAATTTCCTAAATGTGAAAACTTGTCTTGTTTCCCGTCTCTCAGCACTAACAACAAAGATTATTAAAAAAGACACTTAACTAACTGTTCATAGAATACAGGCGCTTAAAGCGTTTTGAGTTGTCAAGGAAATCCTGCAGTGAAGCAGATATGGGCTTCTGCTCTAGAAGGCAATTGGATTCCAACTTGAGTACAAAATGGATTTTGGACCCGAAAAGCACCGACTAGAGCTGGATTTGAACCTGCAGGATTTAAAACTTGGGTGTGATCCCTGGTTATACTGAAGTTATAGGTTGAATGGTTTCTGACTGGCACCACCCTGAACAAAGATATTGACAAAATAGGGAGACCGCCAACATCAGGGCAGTCTAGTCAATTTTTCTTGTTCATCCCATATTAGAATATGGTACACTGTAAACGTGTGTTGACCAAATCAGTGCCAAAACTGTTTAAATAAGCAAATGCTTGCTCTCTGAGTGGTTCTAAATGTCACATTGACAGTGAAATTACTACAAAATGTGGATTTTAAGAATGCCGACTTACTGAAGATAAAGCTGTTCACTCTTCTGCATCATTTCGTTGAACATGAACCGAACATCATCCTCCGTCATGAATAACTTGCATGGCTAAATAGCATTAAATGAGATATTTATAATTTCATTAATAATCAACTAAGGATATAGGCTGACAGTGACAGGCATGATACTTTATTGCTGTATAGGACAAAGCAATATTTCCTTAGTAAAAGGAAATATAGATATCTACTGGAATACTTCTTGGAAGGCTTTTGTACAGAAGTTGTATCAGTAAGGTCTTCAGTTTCATTGTTGAGTTTAACAATGACACAAGTAAAGCCAATGCCTTTTCTGGAAACTACATTTAATATAGATGTAAAGTTATTGTGACTGGAAAGTTGTACTTACTGCAGCAAAGAAGCCATAGCCTCTGATAGCCGAAGACAAAGCCCTTGCACTACTCTTTGGATTTTCAATTACTCCACGGAATCGCTGCATAAAGAACTAAAACAAAATCCATCAAATTATAAAGTGAGCCGTCACCATGTATCCCAGACAAAGTTGCAGTTTTTTAATTTGAGTTTTTACTATTTTCAAATTCTCCAGTTCAACAGCTTTTGAAAGATTATAACAAATGTGGGTAACCCTTCCTATTTAGGACCCCCAGGTCAGCGAGTTGAACCAAATAATACAACAATTCCATCTCATCAAAAATAATCTCAGCTACACTTCATAAAGCTGTCTTGTCTCAAAATTTTCTACATAAAGAGACAATATCTTTCAATAAGGGAATAAAAGAGAGGGGATGAGGTGTTAAACGACTGTTTAAAACTTTGCAGGGTTGTGGCCATGCGATAAAGGACCTCACCTTAGACTCAAACCTTTATCACATGGCCACGACCCTGCCAGTTTTAAACAGACATTTAAGACCGAGTCACCACTCTTTTAGTCCCATTCATAAATACCTTTCTGTTAAAAACATCCAAAAACCTATACAAGTTTTAAGAAAACCTGACAGTTTAGCCTCAGCTCGCCTCGACTCTGCGTTGAATTTCTATGTTGAGCATTAAGTAGCTTCTCACGCAAGTTTCAAACTTGCACACTTAAGTTTCAAACTTGCACACAGACAAGTTACAAATTTGCGTGAGCCAAATATGCTACTCATGCGACCTACCAACTTCAACTGGGCCGCTAAATATGCGCGCTCCATGTAATCTTCTGATAACGCCCTCTTTTGAGCCAATTTCCTCAGGCCATTTTTAAACACTCCTTACTGTGTTCATATCACAGGCTTAAACCTGACCACATGATCTCCTTCTGACCAATCCGAATAGATAAACTATCCCTGGATGAATAGTAGATAAAACTTGCTAGGCATTGTTTAAGTAGAACCTATCTTACCTTGAACACAGCCATGTCAGAAGGCTCCTTCTTAGCTGCTTTTTCAACCAACATCTCTGCCATCTGTTGTAAAAAGGCTTCCTGTGCAGCAAAGCCGACTGTCTGCACTGCAATATTGCCATGATAACTCCATTTATTAAACGCATAATGCAGCTCCTATAAAACAAAGGCATCACCACACTTTATTTTTACTGATGCAAAGCTTTCACAGATCCAATTTCATAAAACAAAATCCCCTTGTAATTCTCGACAAATTTCTGAGGAAATTACTAGGAAAATAAGGTTGACTTTTTGACACTCACTATGTAAACCCCAGCAAACTCCCAGAAAATAGCCATTTCCCAGGAAATAGCTTCCCTTACTCTGATGGAGGGTTAAATGGGGTAACCCCAGGGTAAGCATTCTGGTTGTGAATTTTTCCCAGGAAAATTTGACTAAGTATGAAACAAACATGGGGTGGCAGTGGGGTTAAATTCCCCATGAATTTTCTTTGCGTATGTTCCATGGGAATACACTTGCTCGTGTGAAAAAGGGCAACACTTTCTTTAGATTAGGGCCTAGTCTCAGAATGCTGAACAAACACATTTTGATAGGTCTCAGTATAGACCATGTAACCTCTGACATCATACGTTAACAAAAGACAACATTTTTATTCACTTTTGATATGAAGGAAGCGGGCAAATCTCAAGGCTTGTTCAGCTGCTGCTATTTTCACAATTCTTGATACATTATGAAACAAAATGTAAAGTTTCTCAAATGACCTGTGTAGTCTCTTGGGAATGCACAAAGTCGTACTTTGTGAAACAAGATGGCATCATCTGCAGCCAACAAACCTCTGAATTATGCTTCACTTCTGGAAGCAACAATTATTACAAAGTATTCTGAGATGTTAATTTTGCATTGGAGATAAAGAATGTTATTATTTTTTTCTTACCCCTACACCAATGTGTAATAAGCACTGTATACTCAGTACTTTCCAGATTCTGTAAAAAAATCCACAGGCAAATTATATTCTTTATCCCCGATGCAAAATTAACATCTATTAAAATCGTAGTGGTACCCATTGCTAAAACATAGGATTCAAACTGCCTCTAGCCGCCAGGCTAGCTCGGTGGTCTAGTGGTAAGACATCTGCTTTAGCAATGCAAAAGTTGTGGGTTCGAATCCCACCCAAGCCATTTGCCTGTGGATTTCTTTTACAGAACTCTGGAAAGTACCGAGTATACAGTGCTTAATACACATCAGTGTAAGAGTAAAAACAATCAAAACACAATGTATTGAAACAACTCAGTTTGACTTTTCATCACTGCCGGTGGATTTTAAGGATTAGTTTATTGAATAATGTGGACTTCTTACCTGGTGGTCCTGGTATATATACTTGTTAAACTGCGCAGCATGTTTGGCAAAGATTCGGAGTCCAGATTTGTTGACTTCATAACGAGAATGGTCTACCTTTGGATCAATGGCCTTGTAGGCAAATCGGTAGATGTCCTTGGAATGTTTGGCATCTGCATACCAAAGATTACATTCAGTAAAGGTCTTTGTGAGGTGAAGTAGCAGCAGACTTTTTGGATAATCTGACAGTTAACCCTTTAGTCACTGTTCCGCCCGAAACCGCCCAGCCATTTACTCACTGTACCGCCCAAAACCGCCCGAGATTAAACAACACTTTGTATCTTTGGATTTACACATGCTAGCGGGTCGCAGCAAACAGCCGTCGAAAGAGTGTGATCTAAAGACTGCGCAAGTCTAAAAATATCACTTGGTCACCATTAAAAAAAAACAAGTTATCTACCTCCAAAGGTTCAAAGGTCGGAAATCTAACACGTTGTGTCAACGCTTGTCTGTGTAGATCGTACCGTATCGTATGTACAATGCATTACGCACACACACGCACTATAATGTATACTACGAAAGCGACGATGTTTCGCTGGGCTTTCGCCATGTTTTTCACACATTATTGAAAGGAATTTATATTGTAGAGGTAATTTATTGTTATCCATAAGTAATATAGACAAGATTGTTCATTTCCAAAGGTATGTTTTGATATATTTCAATCACTTTGTCAACATTTTGTAATTGTTTGAAACGACAGCATAGTTGAAAAAGTTGTGTGCACAACTGTCCGTGAAACACTGACGCTAATGCAATGCAAACTAATAGTTTTCTATTTTCGTTGACGTGTCATCATATTTACAATCTAAAGCTTCAATTCAGTAAAAGCAAATACAAATATGTGTGAATCATTCGAAAGAAAATTTTATCCTCTACAAAATAAACCAAACTTGTAATACAAAATAATAATTACAATGAAAGTTATGATACGACTTCCAGATAGTGCATTAATTCGATGACTTTTCCCTGCACTGCTCAGTGAGTAAATGACTACGTTGAATTTGCTCGTAAGTGCTAAAGGGTTAACATACTTGTTTACATTTTGTATAATACTACTAATAACGATGAAAAGTGCACAGATCCATCAAAAGTGCTCATGGCGCTGATACTTAAGATGAACAAGGTTTTTAAAATATAAAAAACCAGGATACAGCAGAAATTTCTGAAAACAATATGCAAATGCTTCATTAAAAAGATAAGTTTGTAGGTTTTTCTTAAATCAGATACAAGAGATGATTTGACATATGATGGCAATTTGATCCATAGATGCAGTGCGACATATACAAAAAAGACTGAACACACCATAAAGGATTAGATTTAGGCTCGATGAGGAGAACGAGGTGACATAGTCTTTAGACTGTGCAAGTCTTGCAATTATTTGAAAACTTTTTGGGGACCACTTTGGTCCCACGTACACTAATGTGTGAAGCAAACAAACTCAAACTTTAACTGGTCCCAATGTTTGAATACGCGAGAGAATTGCACGATCTATAGCAGCAACTTAAGCACATCTCCATCCAACTTAAAAACTTCTCTGTTTCAAGAGGAATCTATGAATATTGACGTTTAACTCATCTTTTGAGGAAATTAATCCTGAGCAATTGTGATCACAGTATGAAAAACGAATAATACAAAACAAGTGAATAGTTCTTTGACTTGTTGATATACTGACCTTCTTCGACAGATTGAGTGAAGTTGACCAGGTAGTGGCTCAGGCCGGTCAAGCAGCCAGCGATAACTGACATCTCTGGTTTCCGGGTCTTTGAGGTCATCTATTTCATCATAAAAGAAGAAAGTAAGTCACCAAAGAAAAGTTATTTTGCAGAAAATATTGAACAATGTTTTTGTTGTGACCTACATCGGAGTAGGTACTGCTGAAACAATCTACAGGCAACCACTCGGGTGGCTTCAAACCCACAACCCCATAATTCTAGAGCAGAATTCTTTATCCCCAGTTTAAACTATAACATCTAGTATCCAGCTCGCTCAAAAAGTATTAGATTTTGAATATTTACAGGTTGTTTTTATTTAAGGGGGGGGGGAGGGAATTATGTTGTCAAAAAGAAACATTGACTAAACCAAGTAAAGACAACAAACATTCTCATAAAATGCACCAGACTCTACCGGACCCTCGCTGCCCCTCTGGCTCCCCTTTCACATTGCTATTCTAAAGCGCTTTTGTAAATTCCATACCCAGCACACCAGTTTGTCTTATTTGTAACTACTCAAAGTGCGCCCTCAAGTGGTAGATACTACTGCAATTTGATTGGTTGTAATTTTGCAATTGTTCGTAGAAAGTTGAACTAGGGTGAAACTGCTTGTAAATGCAATAATTTTCATGTTCAGGTTGATGTTTCATGGTGAAGCAACTGCAAAGGGAAAATTTGCATGAAGCATGAATTACCTTTAAGACACAAAGTATGACAGTAAGTTCCTTTCTTACCTGTTGATTAAGAGTTGCAATGTAGACATTTAGAAGTCGATCAGCATAGGCCGACATCTGTACTGGATATACCTCAGCAAGCACACCAAGCAAACTGAACAGCCCCTGTTTTACTGCCAAACAGAATTATAAAAAATTGTAATGAAATCTCATTTTACAAAATTGTAAACAATTTATGTATGGATGATGGCTAAAATGTGAACAACTTTATCAAAATCAGTGATGATATTTTCCCCAGTTATTCCCGAAGCCAAAGAACCCTCCAAAGTGCCTTGGACTGGTAACCAGTAGGCCTAGAGATACCTGTTTAGAGAAGATGCAGGAGGAAAACTCCGACTGGTGGAAAATTAGGAAGGGCATGTAGGCACTCAATCTTCATGCAAAGCTCCGGTTCAAAGTGGGATTCGAACTGGAGTCCTAAGTGGGATTCGAACTGGAGTCCAAAGTGGGATTCGAACTGGAGTCCTAAGTGGGATTCGAACTGGAGCCCAAAGTGGGATTCGAACTGGAGTCCAAAGTGGGATTCAAACTGGAGTCCAAAGTGGGATTCGAACCGGAGTCCAAAGTGGGATTCGAACCGGAGTCCTAAGTGGGATTCGAACCGGAGTCCAAAGTGGGATTCGAACTGGAGTCCAAAGTGGGAATCTAACTGGAGTCCTAAGTGGGATTCGAACTGGAGTCCTAAGTGGGATTCGAACTGGAGTCCTAAGTGGGATTCGAACTGGAGTCCAAAGTGGGATTCAAACCGGAGTCCTAAGTGGGATTCGAACCGGAGTCCAAAGTGGGATTCGAACTGGAGTCCTAAGTGGGATTCGAACTGGAGTCCTAAGTGGGATTCGAACTGGAGTCCTAAGTGGGATTCGAACCGGAGTCCAAAGTGGGATTCGAACTGGAGTCCTAAGTGGGATTCGAACTGGAGTCCTAAGTGGGATTCGAACTGGAGTCCTAAGTGGGATTCGAACCGGAGTCCAAAGTGGGATTCGAACTGGAGTCCTAAGTGGGATTCGAACTGGAGTCCTAAGTGGGATTCGAACTGGAGTCCTAAGTGGGATTCGAACTGGAGTCCTAAGTGGGATTCGAACTGGAGTCCTAAGTGGGATTCGAACCGGAGTCCAAAGTGGGATTCGAACTGGAGTCCTAAGTGGGATTCGAACTGGAGTCCTAAGTGGGATTCGAACTGGAGTCCTAAGTGGGATTCGAACCGGAGTCCAAAGTGGGATTCGAACTGGAGTCCTAAGTGGGATTCGAACTGGAGTCCTAAGTGGGATTCGAACCGGAGTCCAAAGTGGGATTCGAACCGGAGTCCAAAGTGGGATTCGAACTGGAGTCCAAAGTGGGATTCGAACTGGAGTCCAAAGTGGGATTCGAACTGGAGTCCAAAGTGGGATTCAAACTGGAGTCCAAAGTGGGATTCAAACTGGAGTCCAAAGTGGGATTCAAACTGGAGTCCAAAGTGGGATTCAAACTGGAGTCCTAAGTGGGATTCGAACTGGAGTCCTAAGTGGGATTCGAACTGGAGTCCTAAGTGGGATTCAAACTGGAGTCCAAAGTGGAATTCAAACTGGAGTCCAAAGTGGGATTCAAACTGGAGTCCAAAGTGGGATTCAAACTGGAGTCCAAAGTGGGATTCAAACTGGAGTCCTAAGTGGGATTCAAACTGGAGTCCTAAGTGGGATTCGAACCGGAGTCCAAAGTGAGATTCAAACTGGAGTCCTAAGTGTGATTCAAATTGGAGTCCAAAGTGGGATTCAAACTGGAGGGCTGTATCAGTTTTACCTGTTTGTGTGAGTTTTGAGGGCTGCATTAGTTGCTGGAAGAATTGTTCAATCATCTTTGGTATCTCTAGCTCTGTCTCCATGTGAGCAGATGCCGAGAGTTGCAGCACCTACGGAATCGATCAATCATGTAGTTAATCATCATTCAAACCAGTGTCCATTCAAGGGTGGCCCACCTCGCATATTTCACAGCCCAATTTAAGTTGTTAGGTTGCATAATTGGCTCCCGCAAGTTCGAAATTTGCATGAAGAGCTCTTCAGCGCTAAATATGGATAGACATTCAACGCAGAGCGAGTCGAGCTTTTAGGCTTAACTGTCAGATCTTTTCTCAAATGATAAAGATTTTGGATCTTTTTTACGGACACTCTGGGTCAAGAATTCTCAAATTTTTTGAAAAGTTCTGGGGAGAAACCTGTGATCAATAAATGCAAATATGGTCTTCGAATACAAACTTTTAAAAGATCCTACCTCTATCAGCAGTGGAAATGATTTGGTCTTGACCTTGGCTGCTGCGTCTCGAATGAAGGCAGAGACACAAAGCTTCTTGATGTCAACAAGGCGGGGCAGGAGGCGTGTTCCACCCTTACCCATAAAGGCATGAAGGAAGTCCAGTATCTGTACCTTACTGCCTTTGAACTGAGAAGAGATAAGAAACATCATGATGAGGTAAACATGCAACGTGAAGCAACCCGCATTTCTTTTGTACATTGTGCTTATACATCAAGTAGTTGCTTCACCCTTATTATCAAGGTACATTGTAACCAAAGTGACATGATGAATTATGAAGCTATTTAACCACAGTTCACAACCATACAACGTAAGCCACAGCCATGTATGCAATGACAAGACAACTGGTCCTAATGGTGGGCGAACACTGGGAAGGTTATTTGAGCATGCTTCCCTTTTTGCTTTCCGTAGTTCGTACCTCATCTTTGGGAATTGCTTTGTTGAGACTAACCAGGATACCATCCTCTTTGTTGAATAATACCGAGCAGCAATAAGCTGTAAATCAAAACAAAGACAAGAATCACAAAATCTAGATCTTACAAAAGCTAATATAATCATATTATATCCTAGCTGTGATGATAAAAGCTTAGACCTAAGAGCTAGAATGGACCAGATTCAATTTTGGGGTTGCGGTACCTGACGATCAGGCTAGAGGAGTCAGTCTTGGAATACATCACGTGACCCACTACATGAAATAAGATTGGTCCCCTCAGTCAGCCAAAGAGTAACTTCATTCAATTCCACTACAAGATGAGAATTGCAATGCTTGAATACTCAGAAAACTATTCTCTCCTCTATTTGTGTAATAATGACTGAGTAATTGGGTATGTCCTTACAAATTACGAAAACACTTTTCAAATGAATGGCCTCAATTGGCAAATTTTAACGAATGATCCAACGTGGGTCTGATGTCTGAAAGAGACATGACCAAGAGATAGTTAAGTATCCAAGGTGGGATTATTCTGGCTCTTACTTATGTCCCTTAAAAGTTAAAGAGCCATGACGAACATTTTGAAATATGTTTTAAAAGAAAGATTTGTTTCGCATCAAATTAAATTATACCCATTGGGTACATTTCAAATAATGTTTTTTTAAAGTAAAAAATGTTGCAAAATGTTAACCTATATTTCATTTTACACTCCGGTCTACAACAGCCGAGATGATCGAGGGTTACGATTATGGCAACTAGAGTTATATTCATGACAATAGCTAAAATAAAATCTGGCATGTCTGGTGAACACTTTGAGGAGGGCATGTTTATCGGCCTGGGGAAAGGGTACTAGGTAGAACTAATAGGTACGATGGAGACGATAGTGTAACAAACCTCGAGTAGTTCTAGGAGTAGGGAAAGGGGGGGAAGAGTAGGCAAAAATAACAAAAGGAAAATAAAGGTTTGGCTTGGGAACATGACAGACCATGTGATTGATTAGATGACCAGCAGCAAATGTTTCAATAAACAAACTTCAAAGTGCACGTGTCATTATAATATGCGATAGTCACACAATGTGAAGTAGATAATTACAAACTTATGAGTTCACTAATATTGTTAAATGTTATAAAGTAGCCACACAATTGTGACAAGTGATCCAAGTATTACCTGCTGTGCTTGTAAATCAAATTCAATTTAACTTTGTTTGAAATGAATGAAAAATAAAAATAGATAAATGCAGGATGGTCCCTAGCCCCACTTGTGTGGCCAAGCTGAATCCTTGCTTGGCCACGGTCACAAACACGAGGGGCTAGATCAAGATGGTCCCTGGACCCTCTGTCGTCGTGAGAGCCACCAGAACACAATCTCAGAATGAATCTGGCAATCAAGCAGACAACTGGATATTTATTACATGTATGTTATTATCAATCATGTCAATTTATATCAGGTATTCTTGGACTAACTAAAACTACAAACTTATAAATATCTGCTGAATAAAACTTGACAAGATGGGTAAACCATATTCCTACCTCCATGGGTAAACAAACTTTTAACACACTGACTGAACAAAAACTAACAATCTGCATGCTCACCTATCTCATTCTCAGGCAATTGGCGAAGACAGAGGTAGCCCAGATCAACAACAAGATCTTGGGCTTTTTCAGCTGAATGTTGGTTACTTGGTCCTGATACCAATCTGAGTAATTCGCTTAATTTATCAGGTAATTCTGCAGCTGCCATGACTTAATCGGCAGCATGCAGCAGATGAAAAACTGATCGTGAGGTTCCGGTTTTGAGGCAGAGCTAGCTCTAGCATGAGGCGCGCCGAATCTGCTGAGTGAATGTTATGACATACCGCCCTCTATTGGTCAATATTACACTTTTCTATCGTGCGCTCTGTGGCCGTTTTCGAAACCACGGTAACAGGCTTTCTTGGGTTCCGTTCGTTTAAACGTTTGTATGGTTGGTACTTCAAACATTTGCCTAAACTGGAGCCCAAGCCCACGCTGTGATTTTGAAAATGGTACTATCAGCAATATTTTTCTTGTGTAACCATGGAGCAAAAAAATTAAAAATAGTTTATTGCTCCATGGTCACGGTGTAACTAAGGGAATGGGGGCAGGGGGCAGGTGCAGGTGCCCACCCAACTGATGTCCATGCCCCCCCCCCCCCCCCCCCCCCACTACCCTTGGAAACCCGGATATTGGGGATTGAAATTTCTACAGTAAAATGTTACATGTGATAATTTTGATGCTTTTAAAACTACTTTTTCATTGTACCGGGGTAGGTGTTTTTACACTATCGCCAGATAATTATCATATAAAAATAGTCAATTACAAAAAAAGGCTCTGAAAATGGAGCTTCTTTGAAGAAAAAAGTTAAACAAAAACACGCCATAAGTGCCCCCACCCTAGAAATAGTGCACCCCTAAAATGTTACCCTAGTCACGGTACTAAGCCGAATATACTGGTTGTTGTTGGCATACAAACATGTGTTACCATCACAAATTAATACATCCGACATCCAATGACAAAAAAATGAATCAGTTATACAATCATTAATTCCTTGTTTAATCAAGCTTACTAAGTAGTTTCAACCACTTTACATGATATGAAAACATTAGGGGAATTATATGTTTATACTTCTAATAAGGGTGTGTTTTTATCAGTCTAAAATCACATCCTAACCAAGCGACGTTGACAACGTTGAAGAATAGGTCCTTTGTACTTTCAGGCCATAGCCACTGCCACTGTTAACTCAAACACATCCAATGTCTTTAGCCATGTTCATTGTCTTAAGTATCAATATTAAGGTATTGGGTAACAGTCACTATAGCCAAAGCTAAAACCCTTATCTAAGACATAGCTGTTATCTGAAATGCCAAAGTACATTATTTATGAATAGTGTAAAGGCATTTCATGAAAGACCTGCCATCACTTTTATAAGAAGCAAATTTTATAAATGGTTGACGGCAACATACTGAATTATACTGAAGCCCTGCTCCATGTATCTTCCAGCCCCTGTCCAAAAAATCTCTGTAATTAATGCTTTTTTGTTTTCAAAGATCACCATTTATCAAAACAATTTATGTAAAAAAGAATTTACATTTACAAAAACCTCAGGGGGCAATGCAAACCAAGAAAAACATTGACTCAAATATTCCATAAATTAAGATAATTTTTGTTCTGGCCAAATTTACCATGAGATCGACTCTCTGGTGTATTTTACAGAACAAAAGGTGGAAAATAAATTAATTTCACTAAAACATCTCAGTGCAATGTGTGATCCCTGGCTACATGGCAGTTACAGGTTGAATGGCTTCTGACTGGCATCCCCAAACAAAGATATTGACAAAATAGGGAGACCGCCAACATTAGGGCTGGATAGCTCATTTAGTAGAGCACCGGTACGTTCATTCAAAGGCTGCAGGTTCAAGTAAATGTTGTGTTTGTTCAACCTAAATACAAATTAATGTTTACAGCTTTGTTTCTGTGCATATTTCCTGACTCATGTCAGTTTGGGTGCAATGTCTTTGAAGGAGTGGAAGAATGCTGGAAAGATTGGGATTGTGGTTGACAATTTAATAATGTACAGTGAGGGGATCCTTCCCAGGGTTGATATTATTCAATTTCACAGCTACCCCCGGCTTCTTCCAATTGTTTCTTCATCTCCTCGGCTTCTGTTTTGCTGACGTCGGCTTTGACTACCTGAGGTGCGGACTCAACAAACTTCTTTGCCTAGATAATGCAAACAATGAAATGCATAAGTAAGTATAAAGTCAAATGTATTTATTGAATCCATTTGTTCCATCCAAAAAATATTTAAGTCCTAAGAAAACATTCTGGGGTTATTTCCTCAAAACAACTTGTATATCCTCTTCAATGTGAAATAGATCAAATTATCAGTTGCAGAAATACAGTTTAACAAATCCAATTTTTACTTGATCCATACCACTTTAGTTCCTCAATAAGAATCTTGCTAAAAGCCATAAAAATAATACCAAGAGAAAACTGGGTGAGTTATCTGTGCAACTCAACTATGAGGCTATCATCTGAATGCAATTGTCCATTTCGTTACACTGAGTTTTGGCAAGTTTATGGCTAAATGCTATCATGTGACAGATGCAATTATTTTTAAAAAGATCACTTAGATCAATGTATAAAAAATGTAGGAAATGTGCAATGTGTATCGCTATTTCCCACAAATGTGTATCACATGATATCATTTTGCCTAACATGCATGTCACATGGTATCAATAGGCCACACCCACAGCAGGACAGAGAGAGTGACCAAGCTCAGCGTTCTACGGGGTGCTTAATGCACCAGGGCCCAATGGTATCAATAGGCCACACCCACAGCAGGACAGAGAGAGTGACCAAGCTCAGCGTTCTACACCCACAGCAGGACAGAGAGAGCGACCAAGCTCAGCGTTCTACGGGGTGCTTAATGCACCAGGGCCCAATGGTATCAATAGGCCACACCCACAGCAGGACAGAGAGAGTGACCAAGCTCAGCGTTCTACACCCACAGCAGGACAGAGAGAGTGACCAAGCTCAGCGTTCTACACCCACAGCAGGACAGAGAGAGTGACCAAGCTCAGCGTTCTACGGGGTGCTTAATGCACCAGGGCCCAATGGTATCAATAGGCCACACCCACAGCAGGACAGAGAGAGTGACCAAGCTCAGCGTTCTACACCCACAGCAGGACAGAGAGAGTGACCAAGCTCAGCGTTCTACACCCACAGCAGGACAGAGAGAGTGACCAAGCTCAGCGTTCTACGGGGTGCTTAATGCACCAGGGCCCAATGGTATCAATAGGCCACACCCACAGCAGGACAGAGAGAGTGACCAAGCTCAGCGTTCTACACCCACAGCAGGACAGAGAGAGTGACCAAGCTCAGCGTTCTACGGGGTGCTTAATGCACCAGGGCCCAATGGTATCAATAGGCCACACCCACAGCAGGACAGAGAGAGTGACCAAGCTCAGCGTTCTACACCCACAGCAGGACAGAGAGAGTGACCAAGCTCAGCGTTCTACACCCACAGCAGGACAGAGAGAGTGACCAAGCTCAGCGTTCTACACCCACAGCAGGACAGAGAGAGTGACCAAGCTCAGCGTTCTACACCCACAGCAGGACAGAGAGAGTGACCAAGCTCAGCGTTCTACACCCACAGCAGGACAGAGAGAGTGACCAAGCTCAGCGTTCTACACCCACAGCAGGACAGAGAGAGTGACCAAGCTCAGCGTTCTACACCCACAGCAGGACAGAGAGAGTGACCAAGCTCAGCGTTCTACACCCACAGCAGGACAGAGAGAGTGACCAAGCTCAGCGTTCTACACCCACAGCAGGACAGAGAGAGTGACCAAGCTCAGCGTTCTACACCCACAGCAGGACAGAGAGAGTGACCAAGCTCAGCGTTCTACACCCACAGCAGGACAGAGAGAGTGACCAAGCTCAGCGTTCTACACCCACAGCAGGACAGAGAGAGTGACCAAGCTCAGCGTTCTACACCCACAGCAGGACAGAGAGAGCGACCAAGCTCAGCGTTCTACACCCACAGCAGGACAGAGAGAGCGACCAAGCTCAGCGTTCTACACCCACAGCAGGACAGAGAGAGTGACCAAGCTCAGCGTTCTACACCCACAGCAGGACAGAGAGAGTGACCAAGCTCAGCGTTCTACACCCACAGCAGGACAGAGAGAGCGACCAAGCTCAGCGTTCTACACCCACAGCAGGACAGAGAGAGTGACCAAGCTCAGCGTTCTACACCCACAGCAGGACAGAGAGAGTGACCAAGCTCAGCGTTCTACACCCACAGCAGGACAGAGAGAGTGACCAAGCTCAGCGTTCTACACCCACAGCAGGACAGAGAGAGTGACCAAGCTCAGCGTTCTACACCCACAGCAGGACAGAGAGAGTGACCAAGCTCAGCGTTCTACACCCACAGCAGGACAGAGAGAGTGACCAAGCTCAGCGTTCTACACCCACAGCAGGACAGAGAGAGTGACCAAGCTCAGCGTTCTACACCCACAGCAGGACAGAGAGAGTGACCAAGCTCAGCGTTCTACACCCACAGCAGGACAGAGAGAGTGACCAAGCTCAGCGTTCTACACCCACAGCAGGACAGAGAGAGTGACCAAGCTCAGCGTTCTACACCCACAGCAGGACAGAGAGAGTGACCAAGCTCAGCGTTCTACACCCACAGCAGGACAGAGAGAGTGACCAAGCTCAGCGTTCTACACCCACAGCAGGACAGAGAGAGCGACCAAGCTCAGCGTTCTACACCCACAGCAGGACAGAGAGAGCGACCAAGCTCAGCGTTCTACACCCACAGCAGGACAGAGAGAGTGACCAAGCTCAGCGTTCTACACCCACAGCAGGACAGAGAGAGTGACCAAGCTCAGCGTTCTACACCCACAGCAGGACAGAGAGAGTGACCAAGCTCAGCGTTCTACACCCACAGCAGGACAGAGAGAGCGACCAAGCTCAGCGTTCTACACCCACAGCAGGACAGAGAGAGCGACCAAGCTCAGCGTTCTACACCCACAGCAGGACAGAGAGAGCGACCAAGCTCAGCGTTCTACACCCACAGCAGGACAGAGAGAGTGACCAAGCTCAGCGTTCTACGGGGTGCTTAATGCACCAGGGCCCAATTTCATAATGCTGTTAAAGCAGAAAATACTGCTTAGCAAATTTCTTTGCTTAGCAAAAATAAGTTGGGCACCTGTCACAAAAATGTAAACCTTATGGATTTTTGGATGGTAAACTGTTTCTGCAAAGCAATATTTGTCTGTGTTTAGCAAGGTTCTTGTTCTTACAGGCTTTATGAAATTGGGTCCAGATATGAAAACTTGCTTGATTCAGCTCTGCCAAACTGGTCTGCTTGACATTGGGCCAGGTATACAAATGTTAGAGCTCCTAAGAAGAGTCAATGATTTGGGATGTTGAGCTCCTATAGAATGTAACATTGAGGGAGAATCCTAGTAAATGGTAACAAAGAGTAAGGATGATGAGATATTACAGGAACTAAGCAGTGGTTATTTATATTTGAAACTTATGCCCTTTTTGAAACCATGGCTTGGCGTCCGTCCGCCTGATCGAAGCCCCATAAGGAGAGCAAATGTCTTATAAATAACTGACCGAACCTAAGCCCAAGCCCAAGCCCAAGCCCAAGCCCAAGCCATAGCCCAAGCCATAGCCCAAGCCATAGCCCAAGCCCAAGCCCAAGCCCAAGCCCAAGCCCAAGCCCAAGCCCAAGCCCAAGCCCAAGCCCAAGCCCAAGCCCAAGCCCAAGCCCAAGCCCAAGCCAAGGTTTCAATGATTGAGAACCAGGGTCTTATTTCATGGCTCTGATTACGGAGGCATTCTGTGCTTACAGCACCCTATAAACGCACATATTTCTATAGGCTGTAAGTACAGAATTCTGCAGTAAGCAGAGCCTTGAAATTTGGCCAAGCAATCAGTGAAGTTTTCGATACAAATTCTAACACACTTACCTGTACAAGATTCATGCCGCTTGTTAGAGCCTTAATTTGCTTGATGAGCTTGACTTTACTCGTTTCATCAAATTTGGTGAGTTTCACAGTGAATTGGGTTTTCTCCTTTGGTTTAACGACATCTTCCTCATCTTCCTCCTTCATTAACAACAAATGAGAATGCGTTAGTAAAAGCAAGAGAAGCATAAGACCAATGGTGTCCAATAATTTTCTTTTTGAAAAGAGTATCAAAAATAAGACTCAACTGGACTTGAGTCCGAGTCCAATTCATCAACAATGTGACTCGGTTGAAGTTATAATTGTTTGAATCTGAGTATTCATTAATGTGACTTAACTGGACTTAAGTCTTAGACAAAGTCATCAACAATTGGACTCAGTTGGAGTTACAAAAGTTTGAGTCTGAGTAATCAACAATTTGAATCAAGCCTTAGACTGAGTTATCATCGTTAAGTCTTGGTCCAAGTCTTCACCAATGTTACTCGGTTGGACTTAAGTCCCAGTCTGGGTAATAAACAATGCTACTCAAGTGGGCTCAAGTCTTAAACCTTGTTATCAACGATGTGACTCAAATGGAATTAAGTCTGATCCCAAGTCTTCAGCAATGTGACTTGGTTGGTTTTCAGTCCGGTCTGAGTATTAATCAACAATGTAATTAAACCTTGTTATCAACAATGCAAGTCAAATGGAATTAAGTCTGATCCCAAGTCTTCAGCAATGTGACTTGATTGGACTTCAGTCCGGGTCTGAGAATTAATCAACAATGTAACTCAACTAGAGACTTTTAAACGTTAGGTGGCAGTAGACTTATCAGGTAAATATCCATTGTTTACATAGTTTGGGGTTGCTCACATTTCTGAGCACAATGAATTTACCCAGTAAATCTGCTGCCACCTAGTGTCCCCATAAGTCCCCATCAACCCAAGTTCAAGTCAAAATCATACAAGATCATTACCAGCTGTCCACAACTATCAGCTGATGACGTTACTCCAGTTACTCTAGGAAGTTATTTGAGTTTCTGACATCACACGAAAATGTCTATGATGCTGTCATATTTTAATGGGAAAACTCACCTGTTCTTGGGCACCAGAGGGCGCTGCAAAAGCTCCCATGGCCATAACTGGGGCATCTTGAATTCCTAATGTTTGCTGTTGGGTTGAGAAAGAAGACAATCAATATGTTGAAAAACTTCTCCATGAAAAAGTTAAAAGTTGTCAGATGATTAAATATACATGTAGCCGAGCAATGATGGTAAACTTTTTCGCATTTCATTTTTTATAAAATTTTCCATAAATTTTTGAATATCACCTTTAATAATTTATTGAGATCCGCAACTTCTGCCACAGTGAGGTTTGAAATCTGCTCAACAATGCTGGAAATCTTTTCTGGATACTTGATCTCTCCATCTAGGGGAGGTGGTGGGATTGCATCAATGCTGTGGCATCTTGTCATCAGTGGATTATCTTGCAGTCTTTGATTGGTTGTTAGCACCCTGCACACCCGATGTGTTGAAAACTGGGCTTTGTGAAGTCGGCATAATCTGTAATATGACAAAAGCTGCTTTGTGAAGGATTTGTTATTTTCTCACAAATAAACAAACTTTGGATACTTCAGGTATGCAACTGTAGTTTGTGAAAAAAAAGGAGGAAAGTGCCAGGCACAGCAAATATTTCTACTATATCTGTCATTGTTCTATGTCACAACTGAGAAATCAAAAACAAAGAAATCAGCTGATAATTTGCATGCCTAATAATTTGTATGGATATTGTGACTATATTTGTAATAAAAAAATGGGAGTCATTTCCAATTAAATCACTTTAAATCATAAATTTAACAGCAGCCATTTTAATTTTCTTTCAAATAACAAATCTTCTCTTTTTACTTGGCCTCACCACTACACAGGCCGTATAGAACCTGAAATATTCTTTCTTGACTCGACTCAGCAGAAATAAGTGCAAATATAAAAGAATGCTCTCCTGGGAGTTAAGAATGTTTAGTCCAAGTATGCCTGATGAGCAGGGATAATAACGCTGTAAAGCACCTTGATCTGACTACTACACTAAAGTAGAGGATTTGTGTAAAACTCAAGCAGTGTTTAACTCAGTCTGTTCTAATCTTAATCTTAGTCTACTTCACACTTGTCAAGTGGGACAAATTGCCATATCCCACCTCCACTGTTTCACCTCTTTAGTCTTTCATCAATGACTCAAGAAGAAAACATTGTCCTCTCGAGCCATGACTTAATATTGATAAATTGTTGACCTTTCTTCTCTACAGTAAAAATCTATCAAAAAATCATATAAAAGGTAAGATTGGAATAATATGAACAGAGAAATAATGGTGGTCGGACATGGCAAGTTTGCCTCAAAGTACACTGTCAATTGCATTTTGTATCAATTTGAGTTAATTATAAACCTCCCCCTCATCCCCACCTGTGTGGCCAAGTTGTGAATCCTTGGCCACACGCCAGGTCCCATCTTTTGTTAAGCTAAGTGGTCGGTGATACAAGGTTCATTCCCTAAAGGCGGGTCAGCGGTATAAATGTGTTCACTTACCTCTTAGGTTGCCCCGAGTGCTTTTTGGATACTTTGAACACAATTTAAAATAATATTTCAAATAATATTTTTTTACATTTCTTCTGAATTACTTCCCCCGAGGTATACTATCTTACTAAGCGCAGCCATTTTGGAATGACCCCTTTCAAATCACGACATCATCTGCCGGCCGGGCTGTGGGCGGAGCGATGGTGCAAACATTCAATTGCTGTTTTATGTTACAAAGTTACAGAAGCGCACACTCAAAAAACCTATATTGACATAAACCATGGAGGAAGGCCTTCATGCATAAACCGCCTGTTGAATTGTGTACAAAGGTTATTTTATTTGTTTAAAGTTAAACATACGAAAAGCACTCGGGGCAAGTTGAAAAAACTTTTTATAAGACTAGAGTCGAGATGCAAATTAATTTAAATTATTAAATAAACAAAGCATCACCATGCAGTGGATATGTGTTGTGCTTAAAATTGTTTAGCCCCAAATAGGGCCAATCCACTCCGTATCCTTGGCCCTAGCACAATTGCAAAACTATTCTTGTGCCCCATTGAGATTTTTATTCCGCAAAGATCTGCATCTTGAAACTTACCGATCGAATGCTACTACACTTGTAAATAGCCGGACTGCTAGAATTCGTTTTTAAAATATCACAGATTTTGGGGGAAAATTGATTGCTTTTCGCGTCGCGATTGTGAATTTTTGTTTACATATTACCTTACTTGCGCAAAAACCATGATTTGTCAGGTTCCCTTAACAACTCCACAACAGTTATACGATCAACTGCTGTAATCTAATGGGGACCAGACTGATTTACTCAGCATTAGTCTGGTCCCACTAGATCGTAACAGTTGATCATATACATATTGTGGAGTTGTTGAGGGAATCTGACAAATCATGGTTTTTGCGCAAGTAAGTTAATAATGTTAATAAAAATTCACAATAGCGACGCGAAAAGCAATCAATTTTCCCCCAAAATCTGTGATATTTTTAAAACGAATTCCAGCAGTCCGGCTATTTACAAATACAAGTATAGTAGCAATCGATCGGTAAGTTTCAAGATGCAGATCAAGATGTAAGTCAAAAATCGGCCGGTACTGAGTACATGGTGCTGCCTTCTTGGTGACGAGTTTGCAAGGAGCCGAGTTTGCAAGGTGCCGAGTTTGTGAGGCATATATACGAACAGACGTATGAAGCCCAATTCTCCCGAGTTCATCATTGGGTTCCTCCAAGGTGAAAGGGGGGGGGGAGTGTTTCATCATCCTCACCCTACCCCACCCTTCCCTCACCCAAAATTGTCAATCCTAACCCTAACCCTAACCCTACCCCTACCCCTAACCCTAACCCTACCCCTAACCCCACCCCTAACCCTAACCCTATATCCCAACCCTATCCCTACCCCAAACCCTCACCCTCACCCCCTCCCCCCGAATCCAGTCACCCTCACCGTCTTGTGGTTGTGGCTTCATACATATGACACAGTGGCTTCATACATATGAAGCCACACAACCACGCCATTGTACTAAGGGCGCCACCTGTTGAAATCAACCGATCAACAAAATGGATGCCGGGCAGTTAAATCGGTGGCAGTAACGCCTCAGAATTTCTTCAAAATTACACCAAAACGAGGTTGCACAATGGCATTTTAATGTGCTTTTCACAAATCGGATACAATGAGTGACAACTGGGGAAAAAATCTCGGCATAAAAACGTGAGTTTATATTTGAAAAATTATCCCACCTCCTGGAGGTATCCTCCCCTGTCCGGTTTTCGATGTAGTATTCCTTTTTCTTTGAATTGAAAAAAAATAAAAATATTCCATAATCAACTGTTGCCCTAATTACCTTCCTTTGTTTATAAGAAATATGCAAACATATATTAAAACGTGATGGACATTGAAACTTTCACACTACGCACCGATCTTCGATGACTTCAATAGCGTCACATTTGTTTTGAGTTTGACCTGTTTTCGATGCAAACAAGAAAGTATGGTGTCCGGGTGAAGCCACGTGGAAGAAACATCTGCAGTGACTACAAGTGTTCTGTGAGACTTAGTGTATGACTCTATAGCCAGCAGTTTTCTTCATTTTATTCAACATATTTTTTATTTAGTTTTAAAAATAACCATGGTATTTTTCAAAAACTTAAAAAAAAATAAAAAATAAATAAAAATGTAAATAATTCTTGGCTTTCAAATCTTATTTTTAATTTTTATTTAGTTTTGTGTCTTTTTATGTTTCTTAACATTTATAATAAAGCATATAAATAAACAGTGATAATCGAATCACAAAGCTGATGTTTAAATTTTAATATTAATAACAAAAATGATAGAGTGTTACAAAAAAAATTATCCAGACTATTAGAAAATGCTATAAGGCACGTGGCTTCTTTAAGCCTCTGTATTTTTTCCCCCAGAATGCTCAGCAGAATGTTCAGTCACATGATTTGATCATCGTGAATTGTGAATTGAAAAAGTGTTTGATGAAACTTTTTCGGTGGGAATTTTTTTTTTTTATGGCCCCGACAGTATGACATATTTTTGTACCTTGCAGAAATGCCTAAAATACCACAACTTTTTGCATTTGCAAGTGCAACTAACCAGTGGAGCCTTACATGTTTCTAGTTTTGGTCAAATGAGAGGAGACTCTTTGCTTGGCAAGTCAAACCACAAAAATTGTATCTAGGGACTGTTTACATCGCGCGCAGAGAGGTAAAAGATTTGCCTCGATTTCAGGGACGCCCTGAATACAGGGCGTCCTACGATACATGGGCGTAGGGCCAAGGATCGGAGGAAGTCCAGAGTATTGGCACTATAAGTGGGGCTACCCCCCCCCCCCCCCCCCCCCAACCCGGTCCGGATATTGGGCAGCATATTGTTCACTTTTTTACGATGTCCAGCCTCCTTGCTCAGCATGGACACCGACTTAAATAAAATTAATTCCATCTCACCTTGGACTGCTGCCCAATGCCCGCCTCAAAATAGGAGCACAGCTTCTGCAAACTGTGTTCATGTTTCTCCGTCAAAAATATCTGTACGGTTTGGACTCTGTGGAACAGTGAATTGTGTGTAGTGTATGCCTCGTGCGTGTTGTACGCAATTGCATAACATTAGGTATGAAGTCTGGGTACCAGATTTAAACAGACCACAAAACCGGTACCCTTTTCAATTAACTTTTAGGTCTAGGGATCCTGTCTAAATTTGAGGAAAACGAAGTTGCAATGGCCGTGCGGCAGTTGATTCGTGAAGAAATCTCAAATTTGCGAGATCAGTTGAGGGAAAATCGAGCTTTGTCTGCTGGTGTTGGTGGACTTGTTTTATTAACAATTGTCTTCTATAAGTATGTGGCACTTTAGATCGTTTATTGGATTTGTTTGGTTTTAGTATATCAGGCCAAGTTCGTATCGTTAACATTTTCATTAAAACACACTTTCTTATTTTATATAATAAATAAACAATATAAAAAGGGGCGGGGTTTAGCAACTTTAGGTGTTTTTTTAACTAAAAAGGCAGTGGATATCTTACTGGCAGAGGCAATTTTTGAATAAACATAAAGCCGGCAGATTGTGTGTAGTGTAGCGTTCTCTTCTGTGATTATATCTCGTTTGAGTTTTGCAGTGGAGGATACTCCTAATCCTACTCCTACCTAGACTAGAGTCCTAGAATTAGAATAGAGAAGTAGAATAACTATTAAAATTAGAGTCTAGAAAACTAGAGACTAGAGTAAAGGTTCGTTCTGCTATCGTCTCCATTAACCTCATGTAGTTGTACACAAATATATATTCAAAACTTTTGCCCTTCATGTTTTCGTTTGTACACATACACTACAATTCTTTTTTGAAACCAGATCTCGCCAAAATTAGGCTCTATTTTTTCTTTGTACTCTCGCTTTGTTTTGTGGGTTTAGATTTTTTTTGATCAATAAATTCTCAATATTATTCAGAATCCTTAATCACATAACATTGCCCTTTGGTAACAAATATTGGTGCTTCCAATGCTAATCAATGGTATCATGCCTGCAAGGCTGGTCCATGATAAACCAACACTTCATGTTTTTATACATGGAAGTGGCTGCTTGCTTGTCTAAAAATATAAACACTTGGTTATCGTAAACCAGTGTTGCACGTAGCATACCAGTTGCTGGTAATCAATCAAATTACACGTGCATCGAACCTCATCAGATAGATAGACCATTCTAGAAAAAGGATGATCTAACATTTAAAAAAACAAAAAATACTACAAAGTTGAAAATAAGTGTTTCTTTAAGTCCTTCCTAAATGATTAAAAGATGTCTTGGTCTTTCAGATTTTTATGTCAACAACACTACTAAACCTTGATCTTATTGTGTATTTGTCATCAGCTACCTGTCCTTTCTTGCAATACCATGGTTCTTCCTTGCTGGGATGACATCTTTTTATATCCTCTTCAACCGAGTCTCCATCCTCCCAAACCTCCTCATCTGGTATGAGAGAAAGAAGTCCACATCAAAGCAGCAAACATCATCCCAAGTCTGCCCAGTGTGCAGTCATGCTGATTGTGTCAGACACAAGTAGGAAACTAACTCCTTCACTAAAGTTGTTGTCATTATTGGATCAGGGTTGAATATTTGTATTTGTTTTCTCTGTACACCAATGTGTGATACTGATTTATAAGCACTGTATATTCAGTTCTGCTGACAAAAAATCCACATGCTAATGAAGTGTAATTTGAACCTATGGTCCTTGCAATCTAGAGCAGAAGTATTCAATCACTTGACCCCTGAACCTGCTTAGTGACAAGAGGCCAGTTCAAATCCTGTAACTCCCTTTACTCATAACCAATCTCCTGGTTCAAGGCATTTCAATGGTCTATTTTGAGGTTTAATTTTGTATATAGTTAAGTAGTTAAAATATCTATATTAATCCTACATTTGTAACTGATAGCTTATCTAAGGCAGATGGCAGGAAAGGGCAAACAACAGAATCTTTGGATAAATATCTCCTCAAACTGTGATCCTATTGTTTGAGTAATCAAATATTTGTTACATGCATAATTCAGATGATGAATTGTACCTATTTGTTCTACAGTGCAAGTTTTGGAATGGAAATTGAATGGAATGTTCAACATTTCTTTTTAGGATTGAATTGACGCTGAATAAAGTGCAGCCATGGAATGATGTCTATTTAGCAGAACGGGTTGATGTAGCTCTGTCAGAGGTAGGTATCTCCTGAGATGGATGATGACCAAAGTATGACAGATATCATTTGGTCATACTGTTCTAAAATAACCGTCTTGTCTCAACATTTCCACAAAACTGTTTTTTTAACAGCAATATGTTTTTTGTTATAATAATGAACATAATATTCCTGCTGAATCCTACCTGGATGGTTTTTCCCCCCATTTTACAGTTGCTGGAGTTGATTTTGCAAGAATATGTCTACAGCTGGTACACGTAAGTTCACATACGACTCTCAAAATAACAAAAAGGAATGTAAAGAATGTTAAAACAAAAGATCTGTTGCCAAATCTATAAGGCCCAAAATGTTTATATAACATTCCTTCTGTCTGAATATTCAATATTATCCACATGATGAACAAATGAAAAGAGTGGCAATGAGGTCTTAAATAGCAGTTTAAAACCAGAATTTTTTGGCTGTGTAATAAAGGACCGAGCCGAATGCGAGGTCATTTATTACACAGCCACAATCTTGCCAATTTTTAAACATTCGTTTAAGACTGTGTCATCACTCTTTTATTCCCTTATTCAAAATAACAGTTGATGATATTAAATGGTCAGACAGTAGGAAGGCCGACTATATACTGTGATGCATATATAATACTTAGCGCCCTTTTTGACACAATTTCCTCAGGCCAAGTTTAAACTCCTCAATATGTTTATTTGCACATTTAAACATGGCCACATGATCTTGTCTCGACTCTCGACCAATCAGAATGAATAAGTTGTATTTATGAATGATAGATAACCTTGTCAGCCTGTATTATGATATCATGTTGTGAATGTACATTACACACATACATTTAGTTTTGTGTACAGTGTAACTATGATACACAACTCAAGTATTTCAATAGTTTCGAGGGAAATGGGAAACCTTACCAAGATTAGAAAGGTTTAAATGATGTTAAACTTCTGTGTATATGTTTTGTTATTCACCATCTTTTTGTCCAGTCCATTCATCAGCAAAGAGGAAGAGTTTGTGAATGAGTTGAGAATGTCACTTCGTTTCCTCATTGCCGTGGTGATACGCCGTGTCAGGGAAATCGACCTACCCACTTTCATTCTGGACAGACTTGTCAAAGCTGCCTTGAGACATCTAGATGTTTTATTAAGAGCTAAAAGAAAAGGTTAGTTCTTGTGCGAAGGCTATTGAGAATTGGTGGTGAAATCATTGTGGTATAAACTGATGTTTAATGCTTTATCTTTGTCATGTTCCATGTTTTCAGTAGTGTTTAATATTTGCTTCCATGGCCGAGCGGTTTAATGCACCAGACTCAAATTCAAACATAATTTCATAAAGCTGCTTGAGCACAGAATATTGCTTAGTAATTTTGTGCTGAGCAAAGGTTTGCCGGATACCAATTGCAGGTAGTTACTTAGTACTTATGACATGGTATTTTGGCTGGTAACCTTATTCTGGTAAGCATAATTTTCTTGTGCTTTTCTACGTTTTATTATTATTGGGGTTATGTCTGTTTTCTAGTTGTGCATTTACGTTTATTTTCCTAAATGTTTAAACTGAACTTGTGACTTCCGTTTAACTGTTTCCACCAATCCCAATCAGAAGTATGAGCCCATCTGTAAAAGGGGCAGAGGTCAACACACTTTTAAGGATTAAAAATAGAGCACTGTAACCCAGTCTTTACACTGTAGTCATAAAACCATAAACCACAGTGAGGCTGCATACAGAGCAAAATGTATTACAAATTGTAGGGATTGAAAAAATTGTGATACACTTGTGGGGATTAAGATAAGAAACATTTCACCAACAAAATTCTTGCTGGATAGTGCTGGGAGTAATTTTTTAAAGAAAAGGAAGGTCTCATTGAAAAGAAAAAAAAATTGTGAATATTGAGGAAAGGTTGAAACAGATTTCAGTGTTTGTTTGTGGTTAAATGGTTAGCCGATTAAACATCCCAACCCTAGTCTATTAGTTAATTAGTATTATCTCACATTAATATAAATGCAAGACAACCAGATGGTAGCATCCTGATGAAGATCTATACCTGTTCTCTATCTTGTCCAAAGCCAAGTGGGGTGAAGACTTCCAAGATTTGGTGATCAAGACGTATGGCGATCATCTCCACTGTGCAGCCAGAAATCGCAAGACTGAACACGAGTACCTCAGACATCTGTGTGAATTGCTGTTTACTGTACTGATTCCAGCAAACTCTCATAATAACAAGTAAGCATTTGAGAATAGCTTAGACAAAATTGACAAACAATTTAAGAGATTATACTGCATTGATATTGGGAGGAATACATTAATTAACCCCACCTTTCTTGACTGATTTACTAGGATCCTTCCTCATTCTGACAAAATAAACATCTTTAAAGTCGTAAAGAGAAGGGGTTCGCCCCTGTGTCCCTGGTTTGATTGGCTGCATACATGTGTATTGCGCCACAGCACCTTGTAAACCATTACATGGTGCTATGTAAAAGGAATAGGTCTCAAACATAGCTCCACATATATACCTTGCAGGAAAATACTGACTGTTGAAGCGCCTTGAGCGTCACTGAGTGACGGATATGAGCGCTATATAAGAAGCCACTATTATTATTATTATTATTAAAGTCAGCACCCAAACTGTTGGACCCTGATTATTGTGGTATGCATAATCAGTTTACCAGGGCAGCCCTCAGTCCAACACCATACTCAACACCCAAACTGTTGGACTCTGATTAGAGTAGTATGCCTAATTCAATGATCAGTTTTCTAGTTCAGTCCTCAGAACAACACCGTTCAGTAACTCAACACCCAATACTGGTGGACTATGATTATGGTGGTTTTCCTGATCCCATTTATCCCAGGTTCAAGTTCCACTTCAGTCAATTTGTCTTTCGTCAACCCCCAGTTTTTAGATTTGTTTTTTGCTGAGTATCACTTATTCATTTTATGTTTTGTATCTTGTTTTGACTCAGTTTATGTGACATGACAATCTTAAACAGCACCCTCACTGAGGTCATTGTATGACCTCAGCGATTGCGGCCAATACAAGGAGTCTCTTGTCTATTTATTTAACATCTGGATATTTCCTATTTCTAGGACTACAGAGACCTTCGTACGTGAAGTGGCAAGTGGTTCTGTATTCTTACTTGGAATGGACGTTGTGGCAGATCCTGTAAGCTTTTTGTTCTATAATAATAAAAAAATGCCTTGGACTGGTTGACTGTGAATTGCTTTGTGTGACATGGCCTTAAGGGTTTACTTTGGACTGACATTGACAGTGAATTTACTGGAATAAAGTAGACTACTGAAATAATCTGAATGCTACAAACCTGACTAAATATCATGGGGGCCTCTTCCCTGCAGTCCCCAGTCAATGTTGACTGTCATTGTACGGTCTGCGCTCTAACATGAGATAAATGCTGGGGGGGGGGGGGGGGGGGCAGGGGACCAGAAGGATATGTCTGTTGTTAAATATCCCAACCATTAAGGCCATTATTGTTAGTGGCAGCAGTAATGTCCATTGCGTACATAATGGACACATTTCCAAGAACAATGGCTTTACACGGTTGGTTTACTGCCCTATAGTATCCCCTGAAGTCTCCCATTTGGGAAGTGCCTTACAAGATTGCAAGTTATAACAAAGTAATAATAATAATAATAATAATACAAAATTTGTATGGCGCCATCTATCTTTGACAAAACATATTCCGAGGCGCCAGAAAAAAGAAAACTTAAGAAAAACCTACCTTACAAGATACTTAGATTATCAAAGTTTTAGACAAATATCAAATATTGCTTTATATTTTTTTACAGGATATTGTCAACAAACTTCTGATGATTTTCTTTGATGAAGAACCGGTAAGCAATCAAATCAAAGTTGTTTTCATACCAATTTTGTATTTTACCAATGTTTACTTTCGGCTTGTGCAGATATCAAAATTTACCATCATGATATTTGTTTGATTGTCATCTGTCATTAAGGAACTCGGTGCAACCATTTGCAAGAAATGTCATTACCACCTCCATCGCATCAAAATCAGAAAATATCTCAGTCAAACTACATTCTGCACTGTGGTCCTGGCTCTTGCAATTTCTAACTTAGACTATTGCATTGAGATATGGTGATATTTTATATTATATACCATTTTATATTATATACCACTCACACAGATCCTTGTCATATAATTGGTGGAACCCACACCTTGTGTCATTCGTTATTTTGCCATATATTTATTGCCGCAATGCTCCCCAAAAATGTAATAATGGACAGGAATCTGTCCAATATGGATACTTATTGGGCGCTTCAAAGCATCTTTTCCATACTACTTGTCCCCCGCTCGTTTGTTTAAACGAGGCAAGGTCATGTCACAGCAGACAAGGTTGGTGTCTACATGGAGTCATCCACATTGTTTAGAAGGGGTTTGTAGAATTTTCAGAGTGTGGGGTGGATGAGTTTCGTGTCTATTTATTTTTATTTGTGAAAACGATTCAAATGACAAGGATCTGTGTGAGTTAAATAAACAAGTATTCATTTTTTTGTGTGCATTGAAGCAGAATAATACTCTCTCAGTGAAATCTGACTTTTCCCATTTCACACGTCTTTGCCTCATGAAATGGAATAGTTCAGATTTCACCTCATGATTATGTGACAATGCACTCAATGCAGTCAATATTTGTATAGTATCATTCATCTGCACAAGCTCAGTTCATTTTAAGTACAATTCTGAAACCCCCTCTAGTTGTTACAACGATTTTTTGATTAAGTTTTGTTTAATCTTGTTTTTACTGTCACAGTTTCCAGCTGCTTGTGATCCACCTTCAAAGCAAGTTGTCTTACTTGAAACATTCAGCAATGTCCGTCCTATCAAGAAATCATCAGTAAGTCTCAAATTTATCTCATTATTATTTATGATGAAATTGGAATATAAGTATTTATAGTGACCTTTGACCTATGTTCTTGTTCCACTCAGGCCCTCCAGTACGAGATGTCAGAGATTCTTGGCAACCATTCTCTTCTCTTCCCGTTTCTTCAATACATGAAGCGAGATGGAGCTCTTAATATTTTACAGTTCTGTCTCACTGTGGGTATGTAACTCATTTCATTTTATGTCATAAACAAAGTGTACAAAGTATAGATCCATCTTTATTGATAATTTGACCTGTAGTTCAGCAATACGTTGACAAAAACCAAACAATAATCCTACCTTTGATAAAGCCCTTTTAGCAGTAAATGTATTTATACATTTGTTATTGATGATCTGAGGCATTGAGACTGTATATAAAGCTGAAAGCTTAAATACTGCATGTCAAACTTCCTTCATTATCATAATGTAATGAAAATAATAATGTTTTTATATCTCGTTATGATTGATGATTTTTAGAGGATTTCAATCGACGTAGTCTGGTGCCAGACATGACCGATGAACAGAAGCAGTCTCTACACAGAGAAGCCCAAGATCTATACCAGTTGTACTTTGCTACAGGTGCTGTGGATAAAATCAAGTTTGATGAAGACATTGAAGAAGAGATAAAAGAAAGTAAGCCAGAGATACAAGTATTTATTCTTCAATTTTATACTTTGTCTTAATCATTTGACCTTAGGGACCCACAGATTCCGCAGACACCCAAATGGAGATCAAGTAAACATGCCTTTGGGTTGTCTTTGTATGTGGGCGGTTGACATAGCAAGTCATGTGTGGCGAGCTCAACAGATGGATGACATGTTGACTCACTCTGAAGGGTCTGTGTGGATCTCAGAATGTCACATTTGGATTGATGGGGACAAACAAGAACTGGAATCGACAAATGAGTTCTCTCTTTACCAGCGATATTTGTGTAATTCCATATTCCAGACTTTGTCCCTTTGTCCTTTGTTGATAGTCCAAATGGCTGCCATGATTGTTCCCATTATTTTTAGCACCAAGGTTATTCCAGCGTGCCATATGCTAATAATGGCAGTGGCTTACAGCTTTGCATCAGCTGATTCATGCTAAACAAAGAAGACCTCATTGCAAGAATTAATAATGGAAAACTGTCAATTTCAGCTTTGAAGACCACTGTGTAAGGTGTCTTCACCTAGTTTCATCGTGACTTCATTTACAACAATAATATTTTACTGCCAATATTTTTTTTCTAAATTTATACCATTGAAAAATTTGGTACCAGTAGAGAAAATGCCAACGACAACGTCATATTTTGTTGATCTTTTAGTTGTGAACGGCCCATATGAAGGTGTTACAAGATTGCGAACTTCATCAACATTATTCAGGTATGTACATAACTATTTAACTGCTTTCCACACCCCTGTACCCACCTTCACACCTAATACCATACCCTCAATCAAGAGATCTTTTGGGGACAAGTCTTTTTCTGTGTTAGGGCCAACACTGTGGAATAACTTACTTGTGAACGCTTATGTTGCTTCAACTCAAAATGTGCAATTGTTAAAATGACTTTTTAAAACTTTCTTTTCCAAAGAACTTTAATGGGGGGTAATGTTTTTTTCCTGATTGTTTTCTTCTAGCTCTACTTGATATTTTGAACCTGTGTATTTTGAACCTATTTTTGAACCTGATTGTGGATTGTGCAAAAACCAGGTTTTTGTAACAAATTTCTGCTCAGGCAGTAAGAAAAAACTTAAAATATTTACATATTTATATCAATTGTACCTTTGTATGCTGTTTTAGACTTGTTACATAAAAATAGCCTCATAATGTGTTTCTATACAGAGCCTATGAGCATGCGTATAAGCTGATGGAGAATGTGTTCTGTCCATTGTTCCATCACAGTGATGAGGTAAGTTTATTTATTCTACATGTTCTTGTGTATTCTTACCATTAGTAGTAATCTACATGTTAACAAGTTTTGCTGATGATACTGAAAAGAGCTGGAGGTGTATCAACTCAAGGTTTTGATCAGTATGCTTTGGGCTCAATTTGATGGCTCTGCTTACCACGGCAATCTGTTCTTAGATTCATGCACTGTGCAGTGCACTGTAAGCAAAGCCAAGGAATTGGACTCTGATCGTCTGCAGAGAGATTTGATGTACTTTGTGTTACTGCAAACCAAACTAAGTCATTGGGGTGTGTGTTCGTATCTCAGTCATGATACTTCTTTCCTTGAGCAAGACGCTTAACTATAATTGCCTCATTTTACCCAGGAGTAAGTGGGTATCTGTGAAATCATAGATGGTTCTTGATTGAAATATTCTGTAATGATATTCGGGTAAAGTTCAGCCCAACCTTTACACTAAAGTTTTGGGGTTCTTCTAATTTTCTTTGACAGTATTACACATTGATGTGTGGGAAACGTCAGCAGGTTCTCCCAAAACTTCAGCAGAGGTGAGTGTCACTCTCAACATAGCCCTGTTCAACCACAGGGTATAATTTCATTAATCTAATAAGCACAAAAAACTGCTTAGCACTAAAACTCATGCTTAGCAGAAACAGGTTGCCAGCCAAGACCATGTATTGTACAATGTTTGTGACCGGTTCCCTGCTAATTTGTGCTTAGTAGAACAATTTAAGTTGCAATTTTTTAGTAAACTGCTTTATCAAGTTGGAGCCATCCCACCATGAATTGCAAATTCTCCTGAAGCAAATGTTTTTAATCCATGGAAAATCTGCTTATAAATTTACAAAAAGTCAAATACAAAAATTATTAATACAAAATGAGAGTTGTAATTTTCACTCTACATATTCACTTCACTAATCACTTGCCCCAATCAGACAAATTTTTACATCATTTGGCTGTACTACCATACTTGTATTTAATTAAAAAACTCTAATTCAAATTAAATTAATGCATAACTGTCTGTATTCTCCATATTTGCCATGGAAACTGTTCTCAGATATGTTTTTATTTAAGGGTAATTTAGTCATCTCACAACTGTTTCATGTGCACAATAATTAACATTAACAACAATCATCGTTATCATTGATTCACCCACACTGCTTTGCTCACAGGAATTAGCCACAGGGGGTGGGGATTAAATATCACTCATTTAAGTTGTTCATCCATACACAAGTAAGATATTCAATAGACCATTCAATATTATAAATCTAATGAATGTTTATGAGTGCAATGGTGAGAATATATTCTTGAGTTGAAAGATAGAACATTCCATTCAATGAGGAGAACATTCCAAATTTCAACAAGTGAAAATAATCTCTCCATTTTACGAATCATTACTTGTTTTATACAACATCCAAGTAGATCTTTTTCATGTGATTGGAGGATGGGACTATAAATAAAATGTACAAGATTGTATTCTGGCATCGTAATGAGGGTGTTTGGTACAGCTATGTATAACGTGGTCAACCATGTACATTAATCAAATAGAATGGGACAAAAATGCACAGTGAAGAAATAAAGATACATGCATGTGTTGGTTTGAATAAGGAATGCGGTTTGAATAAGGAATGCGGCATGAACAACAATCCTCCAATAAAAGGACAAGGATATCCACTGTGGTATATGACCAGTGTGTTGTCTACGTGGGCATTTAAAGACAATGTCTTGTTTCTCGTTTACATTAGTTCAATGGTGTTAGACTATTGAACAAACCTTGTACACAGTGGGTCATAGTTCACTCACATCACTGCTGTAATATAATATATAGGCAGTAGATCTGTTTATTCCACAGAGATCTGTTGAAGAAGGCAGTAGATTTATTGCACCCCTGAAACATTTGTCCTTTTGGCACCATGCTTGGTTGTCTTGGTGATGAGGCTTAATCATGAGTATGGGTTGATAAGGTTTAAAGGGACACTTGTATTTGCTGAAGTGAAAAATTAACAGCATAATTTTTCCGTCTGTTCTTGCCACCATTCATAATTCTTTTGTTACTGCTTACACTTTGGAGCCCTGAGTCTGAGTTACCTCCAACCCCACCGGTTATTCCTTCCCCTCAACCAACGCCTCCACCGCAACGAGCTGCCAACTCCATTAAGTATGCCACTGCACGTTATTTGTTGACAGACCAAAACATTTTTGTCCAGTGTCAGACAGTGTCAACTGTCTTTGCTTGTATTTGATGTTTGTGATAGTATTTAGCAAAGTGGTTGTTATACCTTAACTCTAGTCCTAGCTGGATTTCCTCTATGCTGTACAAAGACACAGAGTCCTAATTGAGAAGGCTCTGATACAGGGCGGAACATTTTTTTATCTCCATAATTGAAATCTTATCCTTAAGATTAAGAAGCTTCATTGCCTTTGATAACATTCAGTGGCTATGTATTTTTTAATGTTGTGCTGTAAATTTTGGTATGCAAGCTGTGTTCACTGTATGCAAGCTGTGTTCACTGTATGCAAGCTGTGTTCACTGTATGCAAGCTGTGTTCACTGTATGCAAGCTGTGTTCACTGTATGCAAGCTGTGTTCACTGTATGCAAGCTGTGTTCACTGTATGCAAGCTGTGTTCACTGTATGCAAGCTGTGTTCACTGTATGCAAGCTGTGTTCACTGTATGCAAGCTGTGTTCACTGTATGCAAGCTGTGTTCACTGTATGCAAGCTGTGTTCACTGTATGCAAGCTGTGTTCACTGTATGCAAGCTGTGTTCACTGTATGCAAGCTGTGTTCACTGTATGCAAGCTGTGTTCACTGTATGCAAGCTGTGTTCACTGTATGCAAGCTGTGTTCACTGTATGCAAGCTGTGTTCACTGTATGCAAGCTGTGTTCACTGTATGCAAGCTGTGTTCACTGTATGCAAGCTGTGTTCACTGTATGCAAGCTGTGTTCACTGTATGCAAGCTGTGTTCACTGTATGCAAGCTGTGTTCACTGTATGCAAGACCTGTTTCTGTTTAGTAACAGTAGGTCTTATGTTTATATGTCAACTTTTCATATTTCTACGATTGCTCGTAATACTGTTGTTTACAGGTTAGTTTTACCTTCACATTAATTGCTAGATTTTTTAGTATGTAATCTTCCAGAAGGTAACACAGTCTAGTACAAAATTGTAGCTCACCCCTCAGATTTAAGATGATATCTTATGCTAAAATCCATTTTTATGTGGAATTTTAATGCCTGGAATAATCCCATGTTATTGGACAACATTTCATTTAGCAGCCTCCAGATCTACAAAGTATTTTGTCCTTATTGCTGTACAAATTTCCTTCTTGTAACTCCACTTTAAATACGTAATATGGTTTCAAAATGTGTTATTGGCATGTATCCCTGGCCTTATGCAAAGTATTGTTTTTTTTATTGTTTAGTAGTCCGTCCAACACTGTAGGTAGATTTTTATTGGAAAAGGGAATGGGTTGGTTAGGTGTGAATTCATGACATATTTCCCATTTTGGAAAGAAAGAAGAGTGAATATAGGTGTTGTGTTTTCAGTTATATTTACAAGGATCCCTTAACAAATTGTGAGTAGTCATTCCTGTATTCAGAATTGTGACATCGTGCAAAGTTGTAGAGTGTATTTTCAGCATGCAGAGTGTGGCGTGTTCTTATGTTTTTCATTTATGAAAATAAATTACAATGTTATCACTTATGTGAATATTTTCCATAAAGCTACATGTATCTCAGGGCACCATTCAAGAAAAGCAGAACCTAAAATGGCCCAATATGATGTTTATTTATCGTCATGTCTTGTCTTTTTCCAAAGGACTTTGACAAAGAGGTCAAATGATCCCATTGCTGCTATGCACAGACTCGGCAGTAAAATCAAAGGGGTTTTTAGAAGCTCCACTGGTAAGTTCAAATTGTGTATTTTCTTGCAAAAATTACTAACTTCTAATGTTTATTATACTTGTAAGTAGCCATGCAGAATTATCAATTGGGTATTTTTTTCTTTTCAAATACTGTTTTGTTTTACCCATCGGCCCACTCACAATTTTGATTTCAAATATAATAAGCAGCTATTCAGAATATTCCCAATAATAAAAGACAAAGTGTTGCCCCTAAATGAACGGAGCCTTTAGATCACAGCCCTCTACGTTCATTCCTGAGAGTACTTCAAAGAATTCATTGAAAATCCACCCCTTACCTTAGTCAGGGCTTCCTCATTCAAGGAAAATTAAGGAAACTTGACAGGGTTTATACAAACTTGCCCAATGAAATTCAATGACCTTTCAAGGTTTCATTGACCAACCAACACACAAAGATTAGAATGAAAACAGTTTTTTAAACCCAATCCTAAAGGGTCCATAAATGTTAATTGATTGTTGTTTTCTACATTTAAATTACATTGTATGATATTGGTTGGTTTCTTATGAAACAAGATGTTATTCTCCAAGCTTGCTAGACAGGGTAATAGTGCAGATTGTCTTATAGATAGATCTCAATAGCCGCCATCTTCACGGGCAGCTTGGGCTTGAAGCTGCTTCAAGCTTTCAATTTTGTGTGGCAATGTAGTCCAACGAAAAATCATGCAAAGCATTTCATAAAAACTTACACATTCCGCACGCGGTATTCACATAAAATATATGTTGTGCATTCAAAAAAAGATCATCATTGCCTGCATAGATGACGGCCTTGATGACATGACGTCAAGTAGAAAGAATTCTACCTATTATTTTAAAATTGATTTGACTGACAGTCATCATTTACTCCGTAGGATTTTGGTTCAAAATGTTCACAACTGAACCGTCCTAGCAAAAATTTTGACTAATTTGTTAATGTCTTTTTTACTTAAAAAGTATTGTTCTTGTATGTTTTGTTTAGACTCCTTTCTATTTTTGCACATTGCGGGACAAAGAATTTCATGTTTTAAACCAATAAATAAATAAATGAATGATGAATGGTATGTGTTTTTGGTTATTCATCCTTAGTTGATGGAGATTCAGTGAGTTTGTCTTCTTTAGACATTGCTGAGTCAGAATCCAGCCAACCAACAGTAAGTAACGCTTACATGTCCTTGAGATTGACATTAAACTTGACATGCTTCTCATCACCAATGAACTAGGGTAAATAATAGTTTAAGGCGCTTTCAGGGGTTCTCCTGACTTGAAAAAGCGCATAATAATTGCATAACATTGTTTTATTATAACTATGTCACAAAGCGTCCTAAAAAGCGCAGCAACAATTAAATTAGCGGGCTGTTTGCCTACCCAGAGTGATGACAGAAGCAAACTCACACGGTGGAATTGTAGATATAATTCAATACATTTATTAAACAAAACAATTAAAAAGAATTTACAATTATTATGATTACTTGATCAGTTCGTTTCAATGATTCGAATCACAAAAGAGGTTACCTTTTTCTGAGGTTGGAGTCAGCCTCGGGGGGTTTGGAAGCTCGACTACACGGTCGCCTCTAGCGCCCTGAACGGTAGTGGCTCCAAGGGGTGTCCTCTGTCTCTAGGCCTCCCTTTCACATGTCCCCAATAAAAGCCGTGGTTTCTCATCCGTGGATGAACGCAGAAGCTACCGGCAGAAAAACTTGGGCAAAATCAAACCCACCAAACACGCAGCAATATAAAAATGCTGGCCGGCGTCTCAGAGCTTCTGTCTTATTACACACCACACATTCACACACTGCACTCACACACCCTTCCCTCGTACCACCTGATTATGTAATACTGAGAAAGGGGTTAATGACCTATGAAACCACGGCTAAAATACAAAGTAAAAGCAACAGTTACCCTGGAATTGTGAACCATCAATCCACTAGGTGTAGACCTTGTTATGTAAGAGATGGGTAAAAGAATCTCTATTGCTGATTAAAATACGAATAGGAGGTCATTCTGACAAACTATTTGTATTATTATTGTGGAAATCTCTGTATTTATCTTCTTATTTGTTGTATTATGCACTTGGCCACTTCGGGTCGGTATTCTGAAAAAATGTTCGTGCCCACATGCAGTATTATGTTATTAACTTTTTGGAGCTTCGGGAGTAATTGTTTACCTATAAAAAATATCGCTGCCACAATGAAACCCTCACTTGACAAAGGAAAGATAACAAAGGTTCTTGATTTGTGGGTTACACAAAAGAGATATTATGAGCATGTTTCCCAGTACCTGTGTCCCTCTTTGTATTGGTGAAATGAAGCGTAGTACGGTAGGTGCTTGCCTGTGCACATTACACAATGGAATGTCTGGGTTGATATTTCTGTCAGCTGTCTGGATGCCAGGAAACATTGAGGGCGCTCCGAAGTTGTTCTGGTTGTAATACTGTGAAATGGTTAAGGTCAACCTGTCCCTTAAATAGAAACGCCAACTTGTTAATTCTTCAGCCTTAATTCCACAAAGAAATGGACCTTTAATGTCCATACATGTATTTATTTCATCATTTGTTTTGAATATTATAGTCGGATGCAGAACTGATTTCTGACGATGAGGAACCGTCTGGTGTCAAGTCTCCTATCCATGATCTTAGTGCATGGAGAGTGAGCATACCTAAAGTAGAAGCCAGACTAGATGGTACAAAGGACTACTTTGTGTATATAATTGAAGTTCAACGGATTGATGTGAAGGAAGGACTAGGGGAGGATACATCTTGGGAAGTAGAGAGGTGAATATTATTTGATTTCAAATCAACGTATGGGTGACCTTACGTCTCAAACCTAGCAGGTTGTTTCATAAAGTTAGGGTTATAGATTTAGATTATGTCTGATGTATAGACCAAATTATCAATAAAGATAACAAGTAGACGCTGTATTCAGCTGAAAGTTTCACAAGTGATTATTAAAGATGGACTACAATGAAAACTCACACATTAAATTTACTATCAAATCTTGTTTAGGTTGTGTTCAGGTAACAATTTATTGTTGTGGTCATGTTTTTCTCTAAATAATTTTGTTGCAATTTGACCGAAAAAATTAGACCTCGATTCTTCGATTTTGAAATTTCCCGCCCTGTACTGGTTCCCGGCAAAGATCCATTGAAAATCACAATGAAATCCACAATATAGTACCAGCGGACGTGAAAACCAGCGAAAAGTGATGACGTACTACCCATGAACAAACGAGAGTAAACAAAATACGCCGTGTTATTCCGTGTGTATTATGTATGCGTTTTCATGCAGAGGCATGAAGTTTTTACAAAGCTTTTTTTCTAGTGTATCAGCTACAATAATGCCGACTTCATGTGTTGTTGGTCGATGCACTAGAAACATCGAGAACTTACCCGGCTTCTCTCTCTCTTCTGGAATGCTGTCCCAGTGAAGTCCCCAATGTTACGTTTCAAGAGCCCTTTTTGCGACTCTGCACCTGACTCTGCGGCCACGGCAGACCCGGCGGAGGCCGCGACTCGGCCGACGTAGTAGCAGTAGGCCTGATGGTAGTAGATACACGAATTATCTCGATGTTTGGCGCTTTCAATGTGGTGGGGATCGATCCAGGCTTCAAACGAAACTTTGTTGTCAAACCCAGTGATTTTTTCAAAGCACTTGAAGGTTCAATACAGTCCTCTGAAAAATGTGCTGAACAAATCAAAGGCCTACTTCTTGCCGAGAAGGTGAAATCCTTTCGTGTATTATTCGCGAACTTCACCCATTCCTTTGATATCGCAGGATCCCGCGGAAATTGAACAAAATGAATCTCTGGCTTCTTAGAACTATTTCTAGTGCATCGACCAACAACACATGAAGTCGGCATTATTGTAGCTGATATACACTAGAAAAAAAAGCTTCGTAAAAACTTCATGCCTCTGTATGAAAACGCATACATAATACACACGGAATAACACGGCGTATTTTGTTTACTCTCGTTTGGTCATGGGTAGTACGTCATCACTTTCGCTGGTTTGCCAGTCCGCTGGTACTATATCGTGGATTTCATTGTGATTTTCAATGGATCTTTGCCGGGAACCAGTACAGGGCAGGAAATTTCAAAATCGAAGAATCAAGGTCTAATTTTTTCGGTCAAATTGCAACAAAATTATTTAGAGAAAAACATGACCACAACAATAAATTGTTACCTGAACACAACCTAAACAAGGTTCGATAGTAAATTTAATGTGTGAGTTTTCGTTGTAGTCCATCTTTAATGTATCTTTAGACAAAAAACTGTCAAGGTATTTTCATCAAGATCATCAAATACATCCAGGTTTTGCGAGGTAACTGCTGGTCCTAGCATTCACAAATGGACACCAATGAGTTTTAAATGTAAACAAGTTGCCTTTTAGCAATCTTTGGAGATTCAGTTTTTTTGCATACTTTGATTGAGTTCTAATCAACTGGGACACTTCAGACGAACTCATTTTGCAGGATGATGCACACTACCATAACCATCGTTATAACATGGAGGCTTTCAAATACCAAAGTATGACCCTACCCATAAAGGTCAAATCTGAAATGTTTTCTTCTTGTAGCCCCTTACCAAGAGTGGCTTTTAGCCTTGTTTAAGGGACGAACTTTCATTTAGAAAAAAACAAAACAAAAACAAAACGTTCATTTGAACATAAAGATATGGAATTTGAGCAATGCAAATGAATATTTTTTTTATTTAATTAGGCATAAACAGTGTACAAAACTAGTTCTACTGTGTGTCAATGACCAGGGTGGTTGCTGGTTAATGAACTGAGCCATTTCTTTTGTTTGTACTTCAGACGCTACCATGAGTTCCATGTACTAGAGGCCAAGTTAAGGGAGTTCCACGGTAAGGAAAGTGTTTACAAGTCTTACAATGGCAGTTTGTTTCTTATTACTTTGTGGTCTTCAAGACATGATTAGTGTTTGTAATTTGCTAATGTTCCTAGAGACCTTACAACATCATCTCATTTCCTGAGTTGACTTGACTTGACCTTTAGAGACAAATCTTTCTTAATCATCCAATCATATTTAGGTATATTTGAAGATGCTCAACTACCATCTAAAAGGCCGCTACCTTTTGCTTCAAGGTCACTAGAGTTCATGGAGAAAAGAAAAGACAGCTGTGAGAAATTCCTTCAGGTAAGGCCCGATAATAATACTTACTATGACGTAGTTCTTATACAGTGCCTTATCATGCAGAGCTTTGTTCAGAATATAAGACCCATTTATTTACATAGCACAATGTAATGATTTACAAGGTGCTGTGGTGTAATATGCAGCCAATCATGCCAGAAAACACTGGAGCCAACTATGTGGATTGGGGTTTCAGTCCCTACCTGATTGTGTGGGTTTGCCCTGGAGTATTTATCTGGGGTTTTCCCCCACATCTAAAACTGAAACTTCCTTCCTTGTCTTCTTTCCATAATGATTAAGTTTTTCTGAGGATCCATGGCTTTACAACCAGAATCAATAAATAAACAAATAAACAAGGATCATGGTTCATTATTTGGCCAAACTGTTTGATTTGAAGTGATATTTGAAGCTTTGCATAGTGTGGATAATTAATACATTGCTCTTCTTCTGGAGAAGACATGCAGAGTTTGAAATGACGAGACCACAAGTTTCTTCCTAATTTGATTGATATTGATAATCTTTTACAGACATTGCTGACTAAACCCAACTTACGGAGTAGCCAACTTCTCTACAGTTTCCTTACAAAGAGTGAAGAGTTTGTCAACAAGTTCCTTGGTGATGTTAACTTAGGTATGGCATGGAGCAAAATGATATCTGAGTCATCTGCAACAATTACTAATAATACATATTTTATTACACCCAACAGGCGTCTTAAGCCCTCATTAATTTTTCAGCGTATTTGCTAAGCTATGTTTGAATTAAGAGATCCATTTATATGGCATCTTGCAAGGATTTACAAGGTAGTAAGGTGCAATCTGTTGCTAACCATATCACAAACACCTGCGCGAACCCTTTCTCTTACACACACAATCTACAGTTCTATGTTCCATCCAAATGACAAAGCAAATATGGGTAAGTGTCTCATTCAAGCGTCATGACTGGAATTCAAACCTACACTTTGACACTGAACACCAAAGCTAGGGTCTGTTGCACTATACCGCTTTGCCACATCACTCTTTATATTACATCAATCAAATAACATCAATCATAAAAGTAAGTCAACTAATGGTATTTTCTAAACAAAACTAGAAACTTCAGACTGTTTAATGTTCTGGTGTTTGGTTTTTCTATTTGCAGGAAAGTTTGTCCGCACCATGTCTTACAAAGTCATCAAAGAGGTATGGAAACACAAATATTTAAATTGTTGATCTTGTTAAAATGTTGTGTGTAGTTTTTATTTACTATTTTACTATGTGTTACTTGTGACAACTTAAAGCTTGCTTTCAAAGGCTCTGTCTAGACCTGTGCCTTTCTTTTCAATTTGCTGAATTAATGTTTACAAATGGTCAATGAGCCCTTCCCATGGAATATGCTTATTATATTCATTCGTACAGACACTATTGGTTGGCTAACCCTATAGAGTTGTGCACTAGGCAGATGCACAAATGCCCATACAAAAAGGTGCAATGTTACTAGTTTTAGTGCACACGAGCGATGTGCAATTTACATATTTCATTGGAAGGGACTATTGTGAAGGGTATTGTAAATGAAACTTTGCACGGTGTTGAAAGTGAATAAGAAACTAATTTACTAAAGACTATCATGTAATAATCTCTTATTGAAAAAAGGGGTTGGTTCTAAAAAGAACCAGAGGTGAGATAAGCCTTGACGTTCTGAATAGTGTTTTCTGTTCATATTCAGGAGAATGATCTAAACTAAGATAGCAGCCATGTTTTATCCCTCACATTTTCTGTTTTCAGAGAGGACAGCATCTGGATCCATTTCTGCAGTCATTCATTGCTTCAGTGGAGGCCCCAAAGCCAAAACCAGGGTAGGTAATTCTAGCTTAATACTAGAAGCCAAAACCAGGGTTGGTAATTCTAGCTTAATACTAGAAGCCAAAACCAGGGTTGGTAATTCTAGCTTAATACTAGAAGCCAAAACCAGGGTTGGTAATTCTAGCTTAATACTAGAAGCCAAAACCAGGGTTGGTAATTCTAGCTTAATACTAGAAGCCAAAACCAGGGTTGGTAATTCTAGCTTAATACTAGAAGCCAAAACCAGGGTAGGTATTCTAGCTTAATACCAGAAGCCAAAACCAGGGTTGGTAATTCTAGCTTAATACCAGAAGCCAAAACCAGGGTTGGTAATTCTAGCTTAATACCAGAAGCCAAAACCAGGGTTGGTAATTCTAGCTTAATACCAGAAGCCAAAACCAGGGTTGGTAATTCTAGCTTAATACCAGAAGCCAAAACCAGGGTTGGTAATTCTAGCTTAATACCAGAAGCCAAAACCAGGGTTGGTAATTCTAGCTTAATACCAGAAGCCAAAACCAGGGTTGGTAATTCTAGCTTAATACCAGAAGCCAAAACCAGGGTTGGTAAATCAAGCTACTAGATGACACAAGTTGTATTTGCAGCACTTTACTTTCTTGGTTTTTTTCCCCCGACAAGATTTGGAAAGCACTCGGTGATTATCACACATCAATGTTACGGTAAAACCAAAATAATATGCTTTATCCTGATATGGTTATTACATCGGTTAAATTGTTTGTGGTACATCCTGTTCATAACAGCATTCAAAATGGCCTCTTGTCTAGGGGCCTACTCGTTGGTTTAAGACATCTGCTCTGGAATGCTGGGGTCAAAGGTTTGAATCCGACCTACCGTAGCTGGTGGATTTTTACCCACAGGACTGGAAAAGCACCGAGTATACAGTTTTTATCACACAGTTAACTGCTGTTTGTTATCAATAAATGAATAAATAAATTAATTAATTAACATATAAACCAAGGCTTGTAGCGGCTTTTCTTTGAACATTTTATTGAAAAGAACCCTGTGTCTGTTTGCTTTATTCGCCAACAGTCAGGAGGTTATTGAGCAGTAGGGACTTACAGAGTTTCCTTTCTTTTCTGTTTCTGTTTTAGGAAAGTTGAAGAGGAGATTGATCCTGCAGAATATCTTGCCAAAAAGGTCTGAATTTTCTTACTTTTAAATTTTTTTTGTTTTTGACGTTTCAAGAAATGAGCAAATGGCCAGCAAAATGGTTGTCCATGTTAACCCTAGCAACGTCCTTTATGAAATACGTGTAATGCCGTTCATTTTGGGATGTAAATTACTACTTAAAAATAAAATAAATAATCTAGAAACAATGGCTGCCAGTCAAGCCACACACAAATTCAAAACTAACTTCCCAACATTTATTTTGTGTGTATTTTATTTATTTTATGTGTGTTGTGTGTTGTCATTTAGCCTTCGAGAAAGACTCTGCTAGGGTCGAAACGTCAGGCCACTAACTTATTTTTTGCATTTATACCACAGGTCCTTTTGGTTGGTAAGCAGTTTGCAACAGCTAATTCTATTTTATAATTTATTTTGGTTACAACTTGAATTTTCACAAAGGTAATTTTAAGGTTGCATGGTCTGTTGTTGCCAATACAAATGTGCTGTAAATCAGGCCGATTTAATCGGTGCAGGATACTGGGCCCACTTGCCTATAGGTGACCTCAATCCTCCACTATCATCCACTCCTAGGTCACTTCACACCAACATGTTTAAACTTACCAGTGATAAGAAATTGTTATTTGGGCTTACAGTCCTCAATCCTCCGCAATCCTCCAACTTCATAAAGAGGATTTTGGAGGGTTAATGACTAATCCAGTACTATGTCCTCTGGGTTTGTCTTTACAGTTGGATTGCACCATATATGGTGATAATGCAGGTCTGCCATTGGTACGTGAAACACTAGGAGAGCCAAGTCCGGATGCAAGAGCAGACAACCTGGAACTTCATGGAGTCTTTGATTATATACTTTATCTTGGTGAGTTAACTGCCCATGACAACAAAGATTTGTGAGGTTTGAATCCTTACAAACTAGGAATTTTAAAAAGGAACACTTACTCAAAATGTAAACCGCTGCCTCTGTTGACCAAACACACTGCACAATGATATAAATAGTCTACAGTTTTAGTTACTAAACAGTTCAAAGACCTAACAAACTCATTACATTCCAGTTTGTTAACTACAAAGCTTTAAATATTATCATATTCTCATTTACAGCCACAGCTCTATTTGATGTTGTTCCATGGTTATATCAGGGACTCATAGTCTTCAAGAAGCTCTTTAAGAACTCACTGGAAACATTCCTAGACAGGTGAGTTACTTAATAATAATAATAATAATAGTGGCTTCTTATGTAGCGCTTCAACAGTCGGTGTTTTCCTGCAAGGTATGTGTAGCTAGCAGTGCCCCGGGCCGGTTAGATTGGCCAACATTTCAGACTTTGTAATGTCATTTGTGTGGATGACCATAGAAATGGCTCCAGATTGGGTACATAAGATTTTGTTGAAGAAAGTATTTATGTTGCACATGGGAGTCAGATTCCTTGTGTGTTACTATGCAGCATGTATTTTAGCCGACGGAAACACGATTAGACATGGACCATTTCTTTACACTGCAATTTGACTCCCAAATGGCAGGCCATGGGCAGACAGCAGCCATGTGTGAGGTCAGAGAAAGAGGTCTTTTGACACATTTCACCTATTGTCATTATGAGAAATCCTGGTTGCAGCTATATTTATGGTTTACCGGTAGTACCTGGATTAGACGCACACTGTATCTTTACTTGCAATTTGATTCCCAAATAGCAGGCCATGGGTAGACTGTAGCCACATGTGGCATCATTGCATGGGGTCTAATGTAGCACCTTTAACATTGTCATTACTGTGGTTTACTCAGCTACCTTGCCAAGAAGTTGGAGATTGTTCAATCTGAGGAACAAGTGGAGGATATCATTCATAAACTGAGAGGTATGTGAGAGTTTCTGCTGATGCTTCCCTATTTCATCCAGTATGTGATCAGGGACGTTTTCTTTGTGATAAAACAGGTGTGAGATTTATCAGGATTCTTATCTAATCTCCCAGCACCTACTATCACAGAGATGAAAGTTTTGGCACTTGTTGTGACTAAACCTTTAGATATTTATTTAAAACAATGTAAACCTTTACAATTAAACTTTTTTCAAATCTTTTGTCTGTTTTTTGTGGTGTGTGTTGTGGCCGAGCGGTTCAGTGAACTGGCTCAAGCTCTGATGTTTTTGATCAGCAGAGTGTGGGTTTGAGTCCAGGACTTAACACTTGTGTAGTTGAGCAAGGCACTTACCAATTATTGCAAAAATATGTTGAGTTTAAATAATGATTGATGTCATGTTGTTAGATGTCAGAGGTAGGTTTATTGCTATTACCGCCTGGTTGATTTTGATGAATGGCCGAAAGGCATTGTGGGAAGGAAAAGGGAGCACTGTTTGCCCCTTTTTCCTTCCTACAGTGCCTTTCGGCCATTCATTAAAATCAACCAGGCGGTAATAGCAATAAACCTTAATAGTAAAGATCTTGGGGAAACGAGGCGGCAGCAGACTTACCAGGTGCAATCCATTTTTTGGAAATGTGTGCATGATCAGAAATACATGGAAATTTACCTGGTATATTTACTGCCACCTAGCGTTCCAAAGTCTCCAATTGGTATGGTAAAATATCTATATACTTTATTTGTCTGAACAGATGTACTTTTCTTTGATAATGAGCCACCTAGAACCGACACCCAGAAACAGCAGCGCAAAGAAGAAGCCTTCCAACAGATGATGGCTTTCTTCCCTAGTAAGTATCCATTCTTCCCTTCCACCAAACACTTACATCAAATTGTCTCAAATAACGGTTTAATCAAAGTGCTTTTAAAGTAACCCCCAGAGAAATCATAGTAGGAAACCATCAATAAATTATGTTAAGCACAGTTGTGTAGTGGTAAGATATCTATTCTAGAATGACAAAGGTTGTGGGTTTGAATCCCACCTGAGTGACTTGGGAAAGTCCTTAGCACACATCAGTGTATGGGTAAAACACAAATAACATTCTTTATCCAAGATTTAACATGTTGTTTCTGTTTGCACTTGTAGCTTCAAAAAGTACAGTGCATTGTAGCTATACATGTATATAGTAAATTATGTAAGAAAAGGTCTTCTGTTACCAGAGATCCCCAAACCAATATTATTTTTTACAAACCTGCTAATTGTAAGCATAGTTATAGGCATACTTAATAGCTGACAGATTAGAAATGGAGTGGTGCATTTGTGGAAACCAGTGTTTTTGTCTTTTCAAACAGAACAACTGCATCAAGTTATGGGAGAGGATAAATTCTGTGCTGGTTTGAGATTCATATTTGATGGTTTGCAATATCCCAAGCTAAACAAGCAGGTGAGTTTAAACGGTTCAAGATGAATGTGTGGTGCCCTTTACAGGAACTATTTTTTATAGTACCAGATTTTAACATGGTGTTACCGCAAACCTCTCTTAGTTATACTCCCACCATGCAAAGCTTCAAATCCTACTTAGTACCAGTATGTTTACTTATTCTGAAATTTGTACAAATTGACATTACACCCGATCATGTCATTCTATTTTGTAACTCTGTTTGTATTCATCAGGCTTAATACTCTTCCTACTTTAGTCTGATTTCCGAGTGTTTTGCCCTCAGAAAAATCAGAATTTTTTTATATTAAATAGCCCAAAATGTTTCTTAAAGCCTGTACTATGTGTACATGTAGGTCAGCCCTTGTAATCCATCAGCCCTTCTTCCTACTTTTTTGCAAGGACCAAGTATCATGCCCGAGTCATGATTTTGTATACGTTTTCTTTATTTCAGCTTGCCTATACACTACTTGATATAATCATTCTGGAGGTTTTTCCTGAGTTCGACAGTGTAAGTATACTCAACAGGTCAACAAAGTACAGAATAAATATCGTCCACCATTAGCAAACTTCTTTCTCACAAATTGAGGACCCCGGCACAGATGCAGATATTGAGGACCCCGGCACAGATATTTCAACAAGGAGGGGTTGGGGGAAAAAACTAAAATGTAATTGGAGGGGCGAGATGATTATTGGTATGACACATTATTTATTTTTTTTCATTTGGCGGGCTGTGCCACTAAACGAAAATAAAATGAATGACATTTAAGAAGTGTTCCGACAATCAAAATGGCAAGGATCTATGTGTGAGTGAGTTATTTAACAGCCAATAAAGCTGGACTTAAACAATTTTTACCACCTTGGTATGTAGGGAGATTAGAGCTATATGTGATGCTGCAAATTTATAGTTTACAAAAGGAAAAGATAGTTTTTTTTAAAAGTTGGCAGGTGCAGATGAGGCTCTGCACCTCCAGGAACCATGCCTTGAATCATTTAAACAAAAATGTATTTTGAGTGTAGATTAAGAAGGAACATTATCCTTTCAAACAATTTTGTTTCATTTCTCTCAGAATTTGAAGGACAATACAGCGGAGTCATAAGTCTGTATTATGATGGAATCACATCTGTTTTTTTCTACAAGCAACTAGTCAGACAAGTGGCATGTGATGTTACCTACAGGCGGGCAACTTTTCAACCACTCACCTTAGTCTCTTCTTGTTTAATATCTTAGAAATCACTGTACAAAGTTTTATGTGCAAGGCAGTTTCTCTGAGAATGTATCTATTGAAAAGCCTGTTATATTAAATAGGGGATCAGGTTGTCTAAGTGGTTTGTTTCCCTGCCCTTCTCACCTCTCTGACCCTGGTTCAAATCCTACCTCATACCGTAGCCTTACATGTGGATTCGGTTTTTAGTTCCTACATTAGTTCCTTCCTCATTTGAGGTTTTCCTCCTACATCTACAACCGAACATACTTCTCGTTTTCTATTCATCCTGTTATTGGCACTAACTGTGCTGTTGGATGTGTAATATAAATGCAAACCATCTTTCATGTGATTGACTTAGGGCCTGTTTTGGCGACCTCAACCCAAAAACATGTTTGAGCTTTGGGTATTGGTGAAGAATTGTTTCCTAGTTCGGTTGTGCCGCAATGACATAGCTATACTCTTAATAAACTGTAAACCAAGCTGTTGACTCAGTTCGCTTGGATTCTACAAACTAACAAAAAGTGTCTTCTGAAGTATTATAAAGCCTACAATTCATTGATGTTAATCAAATTAGAAATATAATTGAGGTCATATTTTGGGAACATTAATTTTCAATAGCTGTACTGACGTCAAAAGATACTTCTGGTTTTTGACCTATTTTTGTGTAGCTCTCAGAAATTATTTTGGTTTGTGAATCTTTCGTCATAAACTTTTTTCGGTCCAGGTCACCAAATAACCCCTGAAGTTGTCAGCTTAAAAGTATTTGATACCATTGTTTAATGATTTATTTGCTTAAAACTAAAGATTGACAATTTTGTATAATAACTTAAGTTTTCATCCTTCACCGAATTAGTTAAAAGTATTGTATACAGCATGAAATAGAACCTCCATAGGCCAGAATCAAACCCATAACTTGACTTGATTTGAGTTGCTATGTAAGCTAAAAAAAGTAATCGTGAATAAAACTAATAAAAACTAACTGTTGGGGTACTCGCTTGAACAAAACCAAGATCGGGTAGGGAAAAGTCGCGAGGAATTTAGTAAAAATAGAAACAATGACAACTGATTTTTTTTTAGAAGCACGAACTGAAAATGTATTTATTTTATCAACTCAAAACTCGCATCGAAATTGTATGGAGAAGGACCAATCAACTGTGATAATTTTAACTAAACTGGAATACCTTAAAATAAACTCAACAATCTGTTTCAACCAAATGCTAAAAATCCAGAACACTTGTAAAAATAAAACTATTGAGTTGACTGTAATGTTCCCTTGGTGTAATAATGTGGAAATAAACCGTTGCTTGGATCTAATAAAAACCCAGCAAAAACTAACTATAGGATAAAAATAGAAACCAAAACTAAAAAAAGTATCAAAGAGGGTTACAAATTAAAACAAAATAGCTTAAACAACCTGTATAAGATGAGGATATATAAAAGGATAAATGCAAGAATTTAAAATACGATATTAAAACGGATATGATCATTACTGAGTAGACAAAATACATAAAATGACTACTTTCTAGTTTCCTTAGGCTGCATTACAAAACAGAACAAACTACACTAACTCTCTTGTGAATACTTATTGAGCAAACCCAAGCCATGGCGCCAGTAACAAGAACATTAGAGTTGCCTAAGTCACCCAACAATTCATATCCTACTGATTATTAAACAATGTCCTTATAGTAGTGTAAACTCAACACCAATCTATTAAAAACCAAAGAACTAGTGCAACAAATCTAGGGTAGGCCACTACTGGGTCACAGCCTTAGGGAGAAAAACTATGCACCATGTGTGGTTTCCAGAAGGCAAGTCTCCTAAGGGTACCTGTACTTAATGAATATTCAGTACATGATAAACAACCTGTTGACCACTACAGTAATGGATCTAACATAAAACCAAAACAGTGAGGATAACTAATGGCAAAGGGACTTGGACAAGTTGAAACCTGATTGTTTCAGCAAATTAACTTTAAAACAAACAAATTCTGCATCTCTGAGACTGTGGGAAAACCACACCTCCATGAATGGAACAGTGAATTTACTCTGTCAATCACGTAGAGTCATGGTACATTTAAATTTCGCTAACTTTCCATAAAACACACCATGAGTTAATTTGGGATTTAACAATTTAAAATGACAGTTCCTTGTTCAACACAAAATAGAAAACTCTATACAGAATAAAATGAGGCACTCAAACCTTCACAAATCAAGTTAGACATGGGCAAAGACATGAATTCTAAAACTATCAACATGCCTTTGATATCAAAACTTACATACAATTGTTGAAAGACAACAGAACAAATGTAAAATAACCCAAAACTAAAAGCACAGAGATTATCCTTAATAAACTAAACGCAAAACATCTGGAGCTAAATTGTACTCTCATTCTGCCCCTAAATTAAATCTAGGCAGACTTAACAAAATAAACTCCTCTTCAATGGATATAAAATGCTGATGTACTTTAAAGAATCTTTTGACATACATTTGTCAAAATACAAAGCCATTTTCGTGTAAAAGTCAAATACAGTGGAAAAGTTAAGAATATTAAAAGTGAGAAATAAATGTTATTTTCGACCAAATCCACAAGACTTCTAGGCAGAGAAAATGCACTTTGTTTAGGAGTGAAAGGAGAGTTGATGTTGTCTCCCTACTGCCGGTCTGCTATAATTATGGGCAAAAACACTTAAGGGGCCAGTGACCACCTGGTCCTTATCAAGATTGCTTTATTTATAGCTGGTAAGTGGTCACACTCTTAGCAAATACTAGGAACCATTCCTTGGCACTAAAGAAAAACCCAATAATAAACTTGAGGGGTGCTACTCCTATAAAATTGTAAGGATGGGACCTAAACCTTAACCCAGACCATACACAATACAAGGATGGAAATTTCACCCCTTACACAAGAAAACCACAAAGCTCCTTGCCAAGTGACTAGAGTCAAGCTTATTTACATCTTAGAGACGGGAACTATACTTTATAGAGCCCCTTGCATACCCCGCCATACACATAGGGTGTTCCTCAAGGGTCCATATTAGGACCTCTTGCATTTACCTTGTTCTCCTCTCCCCTCGAAGATATCATCAAATCCAACGATATTTCTTGCATGATACACGCAAATCTACTTGACCCTACAACATCATCAAATGTCGAACAGCGTTCTAAAACTTCAATCGTGCATCAAAGAAATTAAAAACTGGTCAACCAGGAATGGATTGATGTTGAATGAGGATAAAACAGAACTTCTCCATTTCACAAGTCGTTATCGTTCTCATTCTCATATTCCTATTGTGCCAATTCAGTCTGACGATTACAATATTAATCTTGGTGTCATCTTTGACAAAAATCTCACAATGAGTAATCATGTTAATCTTATCTGTAAGACGGCCTCATTCGCACTTCACAAAATCAGCTCCATTAGAAAATATCTTGACCCCAAAATGACGGAAATTCTTGTTCATTCTTTAGTAATGTTCAGAATTGACTCATGCAATAGCCTCCTTTTTGGATTACCGAATTCCCAAATTAATAAACTGCAACGACTTCAAAATTCAGCTGCTAGACTAGTCACACGCACTCGCCCACGTGATCATACAGAATCTTCATTGGCTCCCTGTTCAAGTTAGAATTAAGTTTCAAATTCTCCTCCTTACTTTTCAATGTTTACAAGGCACAGCCCAAGTTTATCTCCAGGACCTAGTTCACAAATATATTCCTTCTAGAAATTTACGTTCCAAATCCAAGTCCCTTCTTGTCATTTCCACCCCTGTTACAAAATCATACGGAGCTAGGTCATTCCAAGTAGCTGCAGCTGAACAATGGCTTACCCGAGTCTGTTAAGGAAGCAGTCACGGTTGGCCAATTCAAAAGTCGCCTCAAAACACGTCTATCAGTAATTTCCGTTGGTATTTTATTTGTATCTTCTTGTTTTCTCATTCCTTTAAAGCGCTTGAGGACTTAACAGTGATATGCGCTATACAAAAACGGTTTATTATTATTATAACTTTCAGCTAATGAGAAGTCTTCCTTTGATCTTTTAGAGTCCTAGGAGAAAACGGAATACAATTTCTTGCCCGTTTGAGTGATATTGTTTATGAATCATTAATGTAATATTTTATCAAAATAATGTTAACTTGTTAAAATATAGATGTTATCTAGGTCATTCATCCACAAAGCATAGAACAGTATTGTGACCTTCATTGTGGGACTTAAAATTTATGGAAATCTCAGCATTTTATCAAATTAATTTACATTTTTGAAATGTTTTCTTAATATTTTTATGAGGAATATTGAAATTCTGAAACGATTATGTGTGTTTAGTTTTTACTAAAACTTAATCATTATTAATGTGGAATTTTCTCTATTTAGGTACAAAATAGCAAGTTGTATATTCAATAATTATCTAATACATGTTACAAATACTGATGTATTTGTGAGCTGTAAAAAAAAATGTATATAATTTAAAACAAATTATTCAACATTTACGTAAAAATATTTATTTTTATATAAACAAAATGGCAATTTAGGGAAGTGTAAGAATGACATTAGGAAGATACAAATATATAAACTTTTAGTTTTCTTTAGTTCTTAACTCTCATTTCCAGACAAAATGTTTGTGCTAAAATTTCTTTTGCTTTATAGCCACTTACACACTGAAGACCTAATTTGCATATTGTTTATGTGCTTGTGTTAGAAATAGAAAAATGGCGACTTTGTCTTTTTTTAAACTGGTAGAAGCCAGATTTGCAGATAAATTGTTTCACGTGGTTCATTTAATAAATGTGCAGTTGATGATAATTACAGTGGCATTCCACAGTCATAGATTTCAACTGTGTGTTCAATAGTATGTAATAGTTTTGGTTGACCTCAATGTTTACCAATTGAATACTGTGACTTCTCCCATTGTTTGATCTTGATTCACTCGGAGATAGTCAGCAATGTAGCCTGATGGTCTACTCTCTATTATTATTTGATATCGGTAGGTTACTTCTGTATTAAGGCACATCATTTTTAATAAGGAAAATGTGTGGTGTGAAGTAACAATCATACCATGAATACAATGGGATGGCTTTATTCCATTCACTGCATGTTGAATCCATATTAACAAGAGATTTGGAGCCCAACGTGGCAGTGGACATACCAGATAAAAGATACTTGTTACTTTACCCTTTATATATATATTTATTTCAGTTTATTTTATCTTAAATAACGCTCTGTGGGAATGGCAACAAAAACGGACCTTGCTCATGATGTGACGTCATTGGTGAAACACAATAGTCAAACATCTGAGTTTCATTGCTACCATACAGGCATGTACTGTTGTGGTAGTACAAGAGTTTTGCAACATTTCTTGTTTCATTAGTAACATCACATTTAGTACATTATAAGCCAGGCCTGTATAGGGGGCAATCACAGAGGGCATAATTTTAAATTAAATAAATTAGGGAAAAAATCAAAAGGGTATTTCAACTGGTATATATTTAGTTATCAGTTACAAACTTTTACATGGCTTTTATATGTACAAGGTAGTAACCGCACATATCCTGTAATGCTTAAGTGTAGCATAGGGGAGTTCTATAACATGCATTTCCCATCCAAAGAACAAAGCAATAATGTGCCATGACCAGAACCCAAAATAGATAACTATCACTCCTTCTTTCAACATGAGCCATCCGTATTGTTGATAACTCCTATCTAAGGAACACAGTCAAGTTCCCAAATTATTCTGGGACAGTCAACTTGCTAATGGACTCTTTGAATTCCTCCTGGATTTTCTTGAGTTTGTCTTGGCCATCAGGTTGGAGAAGCTCAATAGCAGTCAGTGCCAGAGCCTTGGCTTGGATCAACGTCGGGGCCTGAGCTTCAGGGGCACCTTTATGGAGGAAAAATATCAAAAGCTGTTTCAGTTTAAGAAAGTAGTAGACCAATTTGGCAAATCATGCAGCTGCCCTTACATGCCGTTTTGGGATCAAATTACATGCAAAGCTTGTGAACTGATCATGCATTAACTAAGCATTGTTAACCACAGCAAAATGGATCATATGCAAGGGGCAGTTAATGAGCAGCATTAATTTGTACTGAAATTAATTCCCACAGTTTGACGTATTGGATTTGACAAAATCATGATCACCATCACCTGCAGTATATTCAAGTATTGTTTCCCTAGAATCGTATACGCTCTGAACTTAACTGGTGTTTATCCAAGCTTGAAATAATTATTTAAGGCAAAATAAATAATGGATTTAATAAAAATGGTTGTAAAATAAATAACATCTGTTTGAGAAAAAACCAAAAAACAAACGTCAGAAGTGAAGCAGACAAATAAAAATGTATGCAGGCATTTGAACCATGATAATTTATAGGTTATCTGGGGATTAAAGTTGTGATCGTATATGAGCCATTTGCACAAACTACTTTATGGATCAACCAAGTATTGATGATTGTCGTCATTTAAACTCTTTCTTTGAAAACTTTGTTTGCCTTAAATCTTGCAATTTTGGGGAAAATAGTTTTTTTACAATGAGTTTTAAGACTGCTACTAAAAGCAATTTGTGATAACTTTTGAATACTTTCTGGTACAATGACTTGATTGGTCACAAGTAAACACTCAAATTGGATTCCCCAGACTAAAGACAGTGTTGCTACGTCACATGGTTCGGGGAAAGCTTTTGCATAGAAACCACCAGATGAAAAAATCATCATTTTGCCAAACACACAGATTTGTGTTTAAGTGTTCATCTTCTCTTCAAATTTGTGCTTTCACTTCTGAATATAAGCAAGTCATGGTACCAGTCATTATTCAAAATATTAGAACGGGGGGGGGGGGGGGGGGGGGGGTGCTCAATGTACCTGCAAAGACTGTGAAAGATCTGGTATGAATGGACCCATCCCCTTGTCCAACAGCAAATTTAGGTTGAATACTTGGCACAACATAGGAGACATTGCCCATATCGGTTGATCCCCCTCTTCTAAATTTGTCATCTGTGTTAATCTGGACACTAAGAGAGCGTGCCCAGTCTTCATACATGGATGCAAGACCGTCATTGGACACTAGGTTGGCATATGCAAGGGTTGTTTCATACTCCACCTAGTGAAAGGGAATACATGAAATTAAGATCAAACTTGGGTCCCCTCCCCCCAATCAATACAACTTAATTCCAGTATGAAGTCTGTGGAGACAAATAATCAGGTTTTGAGGTTTTTTAATTTGATATATTTTGTTTATCAACACAAATTCCTCTATGAAATTGAAGCATCTTTTATGCCGAGGAAACCTGTGGAAACAAATACAGATTTTAGTTTCATACTATTGGAAATGAGAACTGGCTTGGAGTCAAGACCCACTAACCTAATGAGCCAATTCCATCCATAGATGTTGTACATACACTGCTACACCATCCGTTAGTATAGCCAAGATTGACAAAGGTCCATTTATACCAATCTTATCACAGTCTAAAACTTTGGGATGCCAAGTTATGGGGAACAGAATCATGAAATAAACCCGAGGAGCAGTAACACTTGAACACCACTTTTTGTAGAAAGAAAGCAAGGAAGGATAAAAACGCAAAGATGCAAAGATGTGATAACAAAGATACAGAGCAAAGATGTATGTAATGCAATGAATCAAAGTTGGGGCTCTCCAAGGTCAAATAGTTTTTAGTGATGCACATATTCTCCAATAGATACAGTCCTCATGGAAGTGGGGGAAAAGTTACAAGCCTCTAACCTTGAACTAAACTGGAGTAAAATGTCATTTTATTTGATACTCTTTTCAGAGTGTAAAAACAAATGGGTCTGTACATTCCAAAGAGAAATTAATGCACCAGTCAAAAGATCAAATTCAATGCCGTTTCGATGGAACATCATTAGAATTCAGGAATGAACTGAAAATTATCTCTACACAAAATGTATGGACCATAAATTTGAAATGTGATGTTATTGAATGTTTTTGGATGTTGACAGAAATAGCACTTGAAGGGTATCAAACACAGTAGCATATTAATGACTGCTTTTTGTAAACTGTACATTTTAGCTTTTAGCCGCTGTATTGCAGTATTTTATTAAACCATAATAATTTGACACCATAATGTGAGGTTAGAGACTTGTAATTACCCCCCCCCCCCCATTTTCATAAGGACTCTATCCATTGGAAAATGAGTGGATTACAAAACTGATTCTGATCTTAGAGTCCCTCTGTAATAAGGTTAGTTATAATCATGGGTAAACCTTCTTGAGGAATCATTTTGTAATTACAAATTATCTGCAAATCATTTATCCAGAATTGTGACTTTGTCATAGGAGAATTTTGGCTCTTCTGTGATATGGTTTGGTTCCATTCATAATAATAATAATAATATTTAAAATTTATATTGCGCCCCTTACATACAAAATGATCAAAGGCGCAGAACACATGTTAAAAAGCACATAATGGAAGAAAAGGACAAAGAAAAAAGACTGGTCACCAGGCCAGCGCCCAAACAAAAGTATGGGGATACGTCTGTCCCGCCAACAGAGAACTAATAGTACTTATTACATAGGCCTATCCCTGCTGGCATCGGTAATGTTTTGACCTTTTCAGGAGACAGACGCCTTTAACCCTATTTATGCTAAAAATCTAAACTAACTGACAAGGTGACCATAGAAGAAAGACACACTAAAAAGCGGCTTTAAAAAGATAGGTTTTTATATTACATTTAAAAGAGGTAAGTTTCTGTTCGCTACGTATATGAAACGGTAGCGCATTCCAAAGCTTAGGGGCTGCCACAGAAAAAGCCCTATCACCAAATGTAGTCAACATTTTACCAGAAGGATAATCCAAGAAAATACCATTATTCCCTGACCTAAGTTGATATGAAGATACCTTCCGGATGGAAACAAGATCCTGTAAATACTTTGGAGAAAGACCATGAAGAGCTTTAAAGGTCAACAAAAGGATTTTAAAATTAATCCTGTACGAAACAGGCAACCAATGTAATTGACGAATTATAGGTGTAATGTGTTCAAACCGGTGTGTGTTAGTAACAATTCTGGCTGCAGCGTTTTGAACCCTTTGTAGTTTAGCTATCTGTGACTTTGGCAGACCATACAAAAGGCCATTACAATAATCAAGACGACTAGTCACAAATGCATGAATTAGTTTTAAAAGAGAGTCTTGTGTTAGGAATTGACTAATGCGTTTGATGTTGTGAAGATGAAAAAAAGCTGCAGAGCAAGCTTTATTGATGTGGGTGTTCATTGTAAGTTCAGAATCAAACCATGACCCTAAATTACGAACACATGTTGTAGGAAAAACTTTAGCATCACCTATCATGATATTGGAAATATTAATTTTCTGCAACTGCTGCTTTGATCCGATGATCAAAAATTCACTCTTAGCATCATTAATTAGAAGCCGGTCATGCAACATCCATTGCCTGATGTCCCCAATGCAGTCTTCCATTATAGTTACAGCAGCTTGACAAAATTTATCGTCCGGTCTAAAAGATAAATACAGCTGAGTGTCATCCGCATAACAATGAACATCAGGCAGATGACGCTCAACGATGTCAAACAATTTAGAGGCATAGACAAGGAATAAAAATGGTCCTAAGCAGGATCCCTGAGGCACACCACAGTTGATGTTAAACTTTTCTGATAAGGTACCCTGAATAGAAACACGTTGACTTCTATCCAACAAATAAGATGAAAACCAATCAAGGGCCTTGCCAGTGACTCCAAATTTAGACTGCAGACGTTTCAATAAAATGGCGTGATCAACAGTATCGAACGCTGCACTCAGGTCTAAAAGGATAAGCAGAATAACATGTTGGGAATTCATCCTCATCAATAAATCATTTTTAACCTTTATAAGAGCCGTCTCTGTACTGTGATGCTTCCGATAAGATGATTGGAAAACCGGAAACATAGAATGTTTTGACATGTGACAATAAAGTTGGTCACAAACGGCCCTCTCAGTTAATTTAGAAATAAATTGTAAGTTACTGATTGGTCGGTAGTTTTCTAATTTCATATCGAGATTGGGTTTTTTAAGTAAAGGGCATATTAAAGCTTCTTTCCAGTCAGTAGGAAATGTACCAGATACTAATGATGAATTTATAATGTTGGTAAGTACTGGAAGCAAAACATCCAGGCACTCACCCACAAGGTTAGTAGGCATGGGATCCAGAGCGCATGATCCCTTAGAAGAATTGACAACAAGCTGTTTTACCTGTGACTCGGTTAATGGTATAAAACTATCAAACAGGATTTTACTGGACATTGTTTCAGATGTAAAAGATAACGTTCTGTCAACAGAGGTTGAAACTTCCAAGTCATCAAGTTTAGCATGAATATTAGATATTTTCTGTACAAAAAAGCTACCCATATCATTAGCAAGAGTCATTTTATCTTTAAAAGGTGGATATAGGACGTCATCACTATGCCCAAGCAGCTTTTTAGATGCTCTAAATAATTTCCTCTGGTCGGAACTATTACTTTCGATAAAGTCTTTGTAGAAATTGCAACGAGCTTTATTAAGAAGAAAGGTTACCTTATTTCTTATAAGCTTATATGCTGAAAGATCAGAGGCCATGCTTGTTCGTCGCCACTTCTTTTCAGCACGTCTCCTCATCCTCAAGGCAGAGTTGATTTCTTGATTAAACCAAGGTAGACGGGGCCTAGCAGTGACCATCTTGGACTTTAATGGGGCATGTGTGTTAAAGGTACCAGCTAGTGTAGTATTATAGCATTTCGTAAGCTCCTCAAGACCTTGAGGAGTGTCACTGCACAGCCTAGAAGAGACTAAGTCACTTTTCAAGCAATTAATATCAATGGATTTAATATCCCTATAAACAATCTGTTTAGCAGGAAAAGAAGACTTGCTTTGTTGCAAATTGCAAATAACAGAAAAATGATCAGAAAAAAGGTGGTGAGGTGTTGGGAGGCCGTTAAGAACCATGTCCGATTTCCGGGTAATAACAAGATCTAGTGTGTGACCCATCTCATGCGTAGGTTTGTTAACATGTTGCTGGAGACCCATGGATTCAAGAAGTGTTAAAAAACGTAAAGTGTTTGGATCGTCAGAAATGTCAACATGGATATTAAAATCTCCAGTTATTAAAACTGGTTCAGAAGATAAAATAATGGATTCTAAATAATCGGCAAAATCAGTGATAAACCGATTAACTGTATAAGGATGGCTAACTGAGTAAGGTGGCCTGTAAATGATTACAAGTCGTAATTTAAACGAATTAATCCCCACAGACCATTCTGAAAACTCAAATGAATCTAATTCATCTCCAGCAATTTTCTTGACATTCAAATGATCACGAAACAACAAAGCAGTGCCTCCCCCCACACGGTTTTTCCGGGGATGATCTAGCAATCTAAAACCAGGTGGAGTTGCTTCAACCTTATGGGCAACATCATTATCTGTAAACCAAGTTTCTGTAAGGGCAAACAAATCAGCCTTACTATTAATGGCATAAGAAACAAAATCAGCTGATTTATTTTTAAGAGATCTAGTATTCAAGCAACAAAGTTTCAATAGATCATCAGAGGAATCGGCAGGATTTACAACAATGTGTTTAAGGACAGGAGTACGGTTTTCCAAAGCTAACCTATTATGAACATAATCAAGCCGGTGACCAATGTGAACAGGAATTTTACATTTATAGTTACAATGACCCGCTCTATTACCCCTGAACCGAAAAATTCCATTCGCTTTCAGAATCGAAAACAATTCAGGCTGAATGGAGTGATAAAAAGTCTTACGGATGTTAAAAAGCTGACTACGGGAATACATTATAGTTGTTGTTTTACAACAAGACATGTTAGAATGCGAATTTTCTGTATGCATAAAATGCAACTCGTCCTTGCTAGTGCATCCAATACGAGGGCCTGGGTTAACAGAAATATCCATAAATATTGTTATATCATGTGGAGGGTCATGACCAGGAATAACTAGAGTAGTTTGGCCATGTTTGGACCATTTGACTAATGGAACTTTTGAGAAATTAAATCCAGTACGGCACAGCTGTAATGTTACCCCATGACAGGGTGTGATTGGCACAACAAAATTAGTCAGACACATGTACTGATCTGCAGACGCAAAATACTCATTTCTGACAGTCTCAGCATCAGCAAAGATTTGAACCCGTTGTGACTTATGTATGATAAAAAGCAGATGTAAAAACACCAACAGACGAGCACGGGCACTAATGGCAACAGCCATGGTGAACACACGTTATTACAAAATGTGAACTCGACCAGAGATAAAAAACACATCAAAAAACATCAAAATAACAAGCAATACTTATCGGATAAAGCACCAAAATATATCACAAATAAGCACAGAAAGCTTACCAAACACGTCAACAATAAATAAAAAGACGATGCCAAAAACTCAGCAAGGATAAAACGGATAAAAATAAGCAAGCACTGGCAGAGAAAATAGAAGTGGCAGCTACAGAACAGCGCCCTCATAAAATACACCCAGAGAATGCTGAGCTTAACTGCACACTGTATCTTCCATATCGATATCAGAAGACACATATGTATGGCAAAATGTCAACATGCCTAGAAAACCACATATAAACTGCACGATCTGAAAACCAGTTCAAATCTCTGTTAAACACCTATTGAGTCTAGTAGTCCACAGTTGTTTCTGCTGCTTTCTTGTGTTTGTATCTCATTTTTTACTTTGAAATACTGTACTTTGTATTAACTTTCTGAGTAAATCATTTGGAAACGATGTATAAGACACTATAAAAAAGCTGTGTATTATTATTTCATTTTATCACAGCATGCAAAAGAAAGATCACATTTTCTTTTGTGCCGGTAACTCCTTGAGTCGGACTATGTCCCGTAGCCTTAGATCTCAAGGGTCTTTCTCAGGATCCTCGCTGTTCCCCAAAGCGCTGCCTTCCCCAAAGCGCTGCCTTCCCCAGTGCTTTAAGAATGGTGCCAAGTGCTCCAACCACCTTAGGGACTAGTTTCACTTATATTAATGTTATTATTATTTTTTTTATTTTTTTTATTTTTTTTATATTCTTAAATTACTGTTTACATCTGTACTTTTTATTATTGTAATGCGCATCTGTACATATTTTTTATGAAACTTGCGCATAATAAATGAATAAATTATTATTATTACTATGTCCCATAGCCCTAGATCACAAGGGTCTTTCTCAGGATCCTCGCTGTTCCCCAAAGCGCTGCCTTCCCCAAAGCGCTGCCTTCCCCAGTGCTTTAAGAATGGTGCCAAGTGCTCCAACCACCTTAGGGACTAGTTTCACTTATATTAATGTTATTATTATTTTTTTTATTTTTTTTATTTTTTTTATATTCTTAAATT